>JACXIT010000116.1:2351350-2951350 GCA_014737525.1 Bombus difficillimus | reverse complement strand
GGAAATCAATACTCAAACCGTGTGCCACTCGAGGCTGATAATAGGCACACGAAGGTAGAACGACGCTTTTTCTTTTCCCTACTTTACGACGCTTTTTATCACGCCGTGCTATCTTTAATTTGATAATTATAGTCTCTTAACAACTCAGATTTAAACGCGATACCGAGAAGAAGAAGATGGAAATTTGTATAAAAATCATCGATGTTTCACGCCGATTGTCAACTCAATCGAAAACCGTTTATACTCGAACGCCCTGTAAACGCGAATCTTTGATTCCCGAAATTAGCCAAACGTTCGACTTTATACATTCGATTAACTATTATCACGTTGATATTTGTATATTTTACTATGGAATTTTACTAACGTTACTATTATATCGACTTGAGAAAAGAAGGAAGATATGTAAATTCGATAATTTTCCAAGGAATCTGTTCTCTGAATGCAATGTACGCTCTTAGAACGTAACTTAAATACAGAATAATTGAAATTTCTGACATAGAAATAGAGCATTATAACTAAGAACTTTAAATTACTATATACTTCAAGGAACATTGAAATTGTTGGAAAAAAGGACAAAGAAGATGACTAATCTTAAGTTTAATTCAACGAGTGTGTTATTCTTCTATGGTAAGCTGTCTAGTCAGAATTATTTCTTACGGAAGTAAATCACACCGAGCAATTGACGACGTATTAAATAAATCGTCCGATTTAATCAAATTTAATGGCGAAACAAATAAAACGATGAACAGCAGGTTGAAAAAATTGTTTCCTTTAAAACGTTCTCAACGTTGACACACCCCTCGAAACTGGCAGAGGATCGAATAAAAGTGTTCGTGAATGATCGTGACACCGGATGTATTAATATCAGTATTTATCCCCTTCCAAAGGACAACGTTTCGGCTTACGGATGCCGTTTGCGTTACATTCAGAGACGCATGGAGGTATGGAGGTGAACTACATACGGTTAAATTGTTGTTCAACAAACGGGCGCACACGTAGCAATGGAAAAAGTGTTTCAACCGCGCATACGATTAACCGCGATACTAAAAAAAATAAGAGTACGTTGCGATAAGCGATTCTTACATCTTACAAACCGCATTTCCTGCGTACAATCGTTACGCGAGTCCTTGCTTTTTGGATAAATATGTTCATCAGAAAATTCTAATTTCGCAGAAGACCGTAAAATATTCGATTTTCATTTTGAAATTTTCCAATCTTTCGATATCCGAATCTATCAACTACGACGAGTTATAGGATATTTGAAATTCGTTAGAATAGCCATGTCTTGGGACAAATACACGATATTTTTGACATTCGAAATGCGGAAGTATTTGTTGTTTCGATTTCGATGCTTCGATAAGATACACGTATCTCCGTTTCCGGAAGATATGCAACGAGTGCTTGGCAAACGAAAAACAACCTCGTTTCCCCCCTTTCACTTTCCAACACACTCGCTGCTTGCGAGCAGCAAAAGTGCAGATAAGAGAAATCTCGCGATTAAGTTACTCTTACTTCGCTGTAAACGCGACAGAATGAAAGAAACGACCGAAAATTTTCACCGGCCACGGTGAAAGACAATTCGAGAAAGTATTCTGCATTTCCTTCGCGTTGGAAATTGAATCTTCTAGTTTCTTAAATGTCGCGATATAATCGTAACATTTATCAAAATTCTCATCGCTATGTCGCTATAAAAACTAAGAAATAAGAATATTCGAGATAAATCTATTGGCGAACATGCAAAGCCGACAAGCAGGATTATTAAAATGCCGATAAACATCTCTATAAAAATTCATGAAGCTGTGAAGCGAGTCATAGGATGACAAAGCCGCGAGACTATAAATTACCCAGCCATAATGTACGTAGGATCAAAATTCGTGGGGATTTAGCGTGTCACATAAAGTAAAAGCGAACATAAAATAACAGAGATAAAGATATCGCGTTGCTTCCCATTTCATTTCTCTATTCTTCGAACGTTGCTCCGTTAAACGATAAGGCTTCTTTCCGTAACCACAGGTGTTTCATCTTAATATTTGGCAGAACGAAACGTCCAAGCACAAAGGGGACGACGATTGGCTGACAAAATCGCCTAACGAACAAAAACGGAGGAAGAACAATTCGTTTGGACGACGCGCGGGAATAACAGCTGAGAAAGAAAAGAGGCAAAATTCGGCTGCGAGTCGCGTAAATCTGGTTTGAAAAGGCGAGCGTGATACATCCATTCGTTAAACCTCTTATCCGTCGACATGTTAACTGGCGCCTTTTGCACGACGTCCCTCCCGTTCACCGACGTTGCCTCGCTCTAACTTTCACTTCCACGTTTTACTCCCACGTTGCTTTTGCGCTAGATATACGGTCCGAGGCGTCGAACGAAAGAGGAAGAGGGCCGATATTCGGGGCGCGCGGTGTTTCGAGCGACATTTTGCCGAGAGAAAGATAAACGGTTTTATCGTGATTCCACGTTTCAAGCCAGGTGAACGTAGGGAGCGTGGGTGGGAGGGAACGTGACCGCTCGTGTGCATGCTCGCGATCCGATTTTGTGGGAAACGAGAGACCGCATCCCGGCAACGACGATTCGCAGATCGCTTTTTCTATGCACGCGTGAGTGTAGTTCGTGGAAGGAATACGATAACGCTTAGCTGATCGATTATAGGGAACAATCATCTTGCGATCGATTAGCGAGAATAAACGTATTTCCAGGAAATTTTGGCTGTGTCTTGTCCTCCGTTGGATGCGAGTGAACATTTGACATACGCTTGTTTATTTTACGTATGTAATATTGGATGCTGATTCTGAGGAATCAGTTCCAAGAAACGACGAGAATAGTCGATCGGTTAACGAAGCAAAATTGTCCGATCGGTGCGTGTAATACTACTGTGCAGAGAGAACGACAGACCAGTCAAAAGTTCATACAAATGCAAACGTCTTAATGAAGATCAAGCTGTACAGATTCATCTAATTCGACCGAATCTTCAGCGACGTTAATTTTTTTTTCGAATATATAGAATTCGTTTCGGACAGACGTTGTACGATATTACGAGATACAGCGAACAACAGATACTTCTTATACTTGATATAGTATACGCGAATGAAACGATTTGTTGGAGAAATGGAAATAGGCGAAGGAACAAAGACGAGTTCGGTCTATTTATAGGCATTTGATGTCGAAATTTTGTCAATCGGGCCACCCGATTTCGAATCTGTTGTGTGACAAAGGCGTGGGCCAGGTCAAGAGAACCCAAGGGAAAGTAGAACAGAGCTCCGACGAGTTCACCGGTGAAAACGAGGAAGTTAGGTGAAAACCGTCTATGCTAAGCTGAAACAACGCAATTATAACGATCGCGCGTCTCACACTAAGAACGATTCTCGAGGAATTGTAACTGCGAAAAATAAAAGTTATTTTTCAAGGTACCTCTAAGGAGAATGTTCGCAGCAAGCGTGTTTTATAATTAAAAGTAGGTTGGTCTTTGTACATTCAATTGGAGGAAAAAGTGAAAGTTTGCGTAGAGATTTTGTAATTCTATGGTTGAACTGGAACGTCTTCCATACTGATATAATTTGATCTCTTTCGTTCTTAATTCAAATAATTATTCGCTATTTTGTAATTTAAGGCATGAAAACTGAGATTTAGCTTTTTAGCTTGATACGAGCCTTGCGTTATTCATAACCTTTAATCGTGAATTTAATCCACGACCGTCTTTTGTTATCTAAAATTAGACGCTGGAAGTTATTTAATTAGCTATAAATACACACAAAGAAAGAGGCCGCTCATCTGCATAACAAAGCATCTGTATTTAATCACATTGAAATCTAATCTCCTCGTACATATAACTCATATGCCGCTAACCATTAATTTTGTTAACTTACAATAACGAATGATCGTCGACTTAGAGACAATAGATCGTCGATTATACGTGCACCAACGATACTTTCGTTACATTTGCGTTGAAAAAAGATCAAGGAATAAATTATGTCGCAAAGAACGTTAACTTCAATTCTATTTTTAATTTCTTCTCGAGAAGGTTTTAAACGTAGACCGTTTTAGTTACGAAAGTTAAAACGATATAGAACGAACGGAAAAGTCAATGGGTAAGGTTCCGCAACGTTTTAATAAATTTGCGTGGTTTCTGCGACGATTGGTCATCCGAAGCCCGCCGTTTTATCTGGTTCCGCGCACGAAGAGAAACGAGGACGATGGAAGATGCGAAACCCGAGATCGTCGACAGAAATCGGAAACCGGACGAGGTCGCTGTCGCCGGAAAAGTCGCAGAAATTCCCGGTCGCGTTGTCGACGAGAAAAACAGAATACTCGTCTCCATTGTGAATCCGCCTGCGATATTTTCGAGAAATCGCGCAAACAAGACAACGAACTGACAGAAACTGGTTGTTCGAACTGTCCTACGGATGTTTTCATTAATCCCTTCTTACGACCATCTTCCACGTGTTAAATTCGAAACTCTTACTCTTCGTACTGCATTTTCTCAGATTTCCAATAAGCATATTATCTATTAATTTTGTATACAATTGTATATGTAAAATAGACACTGTTTTCGATAGACACGCAATTTCAGAAACATCTTCGTGTTGAATGTCTAACAAATTTTCTGTTTCTTCCTATATATTAAGACAACGATTTAAAAAAACAGCTAACTAAAGAGAGAGGCAGAGAGATAGGAAAGCGAATGCGAGGAAAGAAGGACACCTGTGCAAAATCAAGCAAATGGAAATCCAGCAACAGCGGGTAGAACGTTTACCGCTTAAAGCTCGTAACGATCGAAAGTTTGCTGGTATACATGGGCGGATAAGCGGATTTCGCGAGCGGATCCGAGTCGAGAGAAGTTGCAGGCTGCTCGCGCGACACGGCCAATTTAATCTCAAACTTTCCGGACGCTATCTTCGTGCGTGCGGATCAGGCAAACTCGTGGATCGAGGAATTAATCCAGAGTTTCCTCGTTAAGTAATTTTACGTTTAAAAACGGCCCCGAAGTTAACGTCGTCACGAGGAAAAGTCACGTTTCGCAACGTGCTTCGATCAACTTGGCGAAACGTAACGAAGGAATATATCGTGGATGAAAATCCGTGAAATTCTTCAACGAAGTCGATAGCTTTTGCTTCGTATCGATGGAATTGAGTTTAATAACACTTTATAGTAAACGTATAGGAACCGTTGATCAATTAGGATAAGATAATTAATCTTATCGTGACCGACAATATGGAAAATATCTAATCGGTTGACTCGTACTTTAAATTTTATAACGTTTCCCTATACGGATTACGTATACGCAACGTCTAAGGACTGTTAATCGATAATTAAGTCTTGCCATACATTGTATACTTGATACAGAAAATTCTGCGGATGTAAAGACAGCGAAAAAGAAGAAACACGCGAATCGTGTTTTTCTAACGACTCGATACTTGGAATTTAAAAGCAGAAAGAATTTACTCACCTCATAATAAGGTGTGGTATGAACGACAAGTCATATAGAACGATAGCAAGGGGAATCATGTTTAACGTCCGAATGTTGTCAGCGAATACGCAACGCCGAGCAAATTCCAAATCGGCTGATGGAAACGATTTAGATTGGTGTAAAGACCGTTCCAGAGGAAAGCTGGGCTCCGTGAGCAACGATAATTCGCTTGTTCGTGCGAGGCAGCGCGAGACAGATGCCAGCCGGTCGATTTTCGCAGCACAGTCAGTAGACGAGTGTGGAAGAGGGGCGAAGTCAAGGCTGATGCCTGGCGCAAGCTGACTGTGATAAGACAAAGGCTAACTCTCTTCAAGGGCGCGGCGACGACTCGGTGGTGCGCGCGCGAGCGTTTCGCACGCGCCAGCTTGTCGCTACGCGCCGCGTCGGGACAACGCGCGCAGAAAACGGAGGACGTGAAAGAAGACACACCGACGCACGATCGCTGTTCAGCACACAGATCGACACACACGGAAAGCCACGTGTGTAGCGCAAACATAACCACGCACGGGCCGCGTCCAAGGAAAAGAAGAAAAGAGAAGAGAAGAACCAGTTCGTCCGTGAGGCGGAACGCGGCGTTCTTTTCACGCGTAGGACTCATGTCCGACGATAAAATTCGATAAAACGGCCAACTGTACACCGTTTACGTGCCTCTACATACGTTGACATTGAGACCGTAATGGACACGTGTCGCGCGACAGCGACACCCAGGAAACCGACGCAACGATTCGCGCACCGCTCTGACGTCGCTTCACGTTCAAATTGCTTGATTCGTTTTGCGCTGTTAGAGTATCCTGTCTCGCGCGTCGATTTTACCTTCTGTTCCGTTGAATACATTGGCAAATGTTTTTGACAGAGTAAGATGGATTGATTCGAATTGACGTATTACAGCGGTTCTCAACGACAGGTGAACGAGTCTTCGTGTTGCCAGTACGTGGGATTAAATAATCGGTCAAATGTCGTGTCGGATGAATTTTATATGCCGGTGAAATTTGTACGAACGGGGAAAGAGGATGGAAACCACAGTCGAAGCATCTAGTTACGATCATAATTTTTATGCAAATCGATGTTAAGATACGGTAGCTTCCGTATTGCGATGCTTCGAAGCATCGAGTAGCATCGTCGATCAACGCATGTAAATAAAACCAGTCGAGATTCCTTAGACGCAAATGATTCTAAAGTAAAGAAAGAAAATAAAAAGATAAATCGAAACGGCTCTCTAAGTGGCTCGTCTAATTGTAACAAATTTCTATCTACGATAGAATTTCAGGCAAAGATAAATATAATATCTTGGAAGCGATACCTTTACAACGTCGGATTTTCCCAAAATTAGTCGCAATATCGCTCAATATCAAAGCTATTGCGCGCTTGATTAGACTCATATTACGTAAACGAAAGATAAATCATTTCCTCGAAATCATTTCGCCAGGAACGTAGTAACTAGCAGTAAAATCTGAAAGAAGTCCAACGGGCGTCGATGAATCCTAGAAATGCAGATTAGAACGATGCATATTAATGTGAGTCACGTCAGCGGAATTATCATTGATGCAAAGGTCAATGTAGCGTTCATTCTTTTTTTTCTTCTTTCTTTTCAGGTTAATAAATGTTTAATGAGACAACGTAAACAGTAATAGCTTTGCATCGCGCGAGTTAAATTTAAATCGTTTTTTCATCCCTGTTTTTCTTATTTTTCTCCTTCTTTCATCTTTCCCCTTTTCTGCCGTTTCGTGCGTCATCTTCTCAATTATTTAACTGGCATTTAAATTCCATGAATATCGGAGAGTGTCATCGCAACAAATTGCATCCCATCGAACTATTACGGAATAAATTACATTCAGTTACATTTCGATTAAAATACCAAGGCAAGCTGGAAAGAAATGAATCTATAACGCGTTAATACGAACAAATTTTCCATTGTCTCGATCATGAGAACTGCTAAGTTTCAGAATATCGTTATTAAAGATTTTAATCTATTTACTACTCCGAGAGAACATTATCTATTCCACGCACGGGATCCCTATTACAGATATCCATGATATTAATAAATTTCCTATTTTCTGAGAATAGTCTCGTTATTCCATAAAAATAGTTTCCTATTATACGTAAATATCAAATTTCACGAGGAATCTGTGTTACAGAGATTCGCCGCTATCAAAAGTTAAAGAACCTCGTAACACGTAAATTCATCGCTTTCCAAACTACAGAATAAACGATCAACAAATTAAGTAAAGCGAATTTTCTTCCATTTGTATATCGTAGAAATAATCTACTTCGCAATTCTAATCCTTATTCTGTTGGAATAAAACGATATTCTCACACACGCATATTTTAAATATTTCAAACTGTTCGTCAGTAACACACTTACCGACTATTAATCAAATATCCATCGCTTTATTAAACGTATTAAATAGTAGATATTATGGTAAAGATTAAACGGAAACACCTCACAATCAGTAAGTCATGCTGAAAATAAAGAGTTACTCGACCCAAAGATTTCGTTTCTGCTTTAAGAACTAAATAAAAAGGATTAACGAAGAAAAATGATGGAAAAGCATCAAGATAACATTTTTTTGTGTAGTTAAAATCAAGGTACTAACACGTACTGGAACCGAGTTAACAACGACTAATGATCGGTAAGGAGACTTAAATTACCGTCAAACGTACAAGTGCACGGCGCACGTGATATTTCCAAGTCAGCCAGTGCTTCTGTATCTGTTCACCGCAATTAGGTACTCGGGCTGCGTTTCCGTAATGACAGAACTGCCGGGTGGACTTTCAAAGAATTCCAGGATGAGTCGTGCATCGTTCTCTTCGCTATATTCGCTCGCTATTTACGACGTTTCAATGGTACGCCGCGCGAACGTGACTCGATTCACGTCCTATGCCTTCGATTATTCGATTCTATCATTATTTTCTTTTCTTTTCACATGTACATTTCTTTATATCACGATGTACGTGTGAAGAAATTGTTAAACGATGATTGCGTTTAACACGTATCGTGTCACGTTTGCCACGACGCGTAGGAATCCAAAGAAAGACGAAACTTTTGTCGAATAAACAAGAATGAACGGCAAAATGAAAATGTTGCTTTTGTAAGTAGATTTAGATACCTCGCTGTAAGCTGTAAACCTTTGGCTTTTAACCTTCTCGGATACGGTGATTTGATACTTGTCGCGTAATGTCATCCGACGCTTGAGGATAACACGACGCGAGAGGATCTATCATTTTGATGGGATCGACGATTATCGCGATTCATCGCGAATAACCAAGGATCGCAGAAAGATGTCGAGAGTGCACGAGAATAGTTAAGAATTGACGACTTCGCTAAAAATCGTCATGAAACGCTACGAACATCCCCGAAAAAGTCACGAGCAATCGCGATGGTCGTGCGGTATATGCAAATGTAAAGGTTAAAGGTCGAAGCACTCGGGAGGTCGAACTTTTGTTAGCGCTAATAACATTTTTACGACGTAAAACGAGTTAACGGCGTAACTCGGATAGATTGCAAACAATTATTCGTGATTTCGAGTTTACAGAACCGAACAACGGGACGTTCAAAATGGATAGAGTTAATTAAATCTACTTTGAAAACGTAACAGAAAACTTAAACTTCGATTCGCGTTATTTATATCCGTGAACCTTGTCACAAACTCAACCATTATTTTCTATTCTTCGACTCTACATTTTCATTGATCCCGAGCTACCACACAGATCATTCCGAAGGAATCTAAAATTCGAGAAACCAGAAACCTCCGTTTTACGATTCTAAATGTTTACTAGTTCTATTGTAGCAAGGATCTACCGCGGGAATCACCACAGACACCCAAAATTTCACTTTAATTTCGCTCTCTATTCACAAACTCCAGACGTTCATTCATTATTCATGACACGCGTCCCTTGAAATTTCCACCGATGCCCGGTAAACCACAAAATTACTCGTGAGGCGGCTCGAAACACGAGAAGCAAAAAAGAGGTTGTTCTCGCCGAAAACCGCGACGCTCGTGGAGGATTCCGTGGACCGGAGGAGCAGTCGAGTGACTTGGTGGCTAATAAGCCGGCCGTAAGGGCCCATCTGGAGGGAATGGACCTCGCAAATTGGCCATGAGGCCCAAGGTCGTCCGGTATATCCCACGTAGCGGGGCCAGTGGCCTCTGTTGGAAACAAGTCGGGGTCCAGGGAGCTTCCCTGCCCTTGGCAGGATATAACACGCCAGAACCAACAGGAGAAAAGAAGCCCTATGGCCCTAGAAGGACGACCAACCGACCAACGGCAGTCCTGGCGAGTTAAGTTCTCCGCTCCCCCAGGTATAAAAGAAATCTCTCCTCTCTGGCTGCCTTTCGAGAAAATGCTTACGAACTTCGACGGGCCACAGGAATCGCACAAAGGGGATCTATTTCACCGTTAGAACGCGTAACACCATCATCATCAAGGGTATAGAATTTGTCGACTATTTGGACAACAACGACGTGGGACTACCAGAGAAGTTTACTAAGTCTTTGGTAAATATTTGTCGTTCTTTTCTTTAGGTAATTATGTAATTAGGGTGTTACCCCAGTCCCTAATAAGCTAAAGTGGCGCTACGACTCCAATTTTTCTCAGCTCCTACGTGTCGTTACGCAAGTACGCGATTAACATACGATTCTTAAGAAGCAAAAAATGATTTACACTCCTAAATTCAGTTACTACAACAGGCTCGCATAAATAATGCTAGATTTCAAGGTAGTAAATGTAGAAGATGGTATTCGTGACATAATTAGCTCTTTTTATCGATATATCGAAAATATCCAAAGCAGAGCACGTATTAATTAGAGTGACAAATTTCTATCTGGTTTCCATTTCCTTAATCGTATTCCTAAAAACAGGAATACCAGGGTTACGGCTGACCGACCCTAATCGAAGGTTAATCGCGTAATTTGTTACGTGTTCGATGATACTGGAATCACTGTTTCAAGTTGTGAACCACTGTGCCAGGAGCTTTTGTCCGGCTCCCAGGCCGGAGTGCAATTCGGGTTAATTGGAGAACAAGGGCGAAACTTTACGCCGAGCGAGGAAGCTCGACTTAGATGCTTTAGCCCTTGGCTGTAACTTCTCGATCGAGAGTGTACTGAAGAGAATCGATTCGGAGAAATTTCGAAACGACCGTACAAATTTTCTACTTCCGCTTTTTTTATGATAAATTCGATAGTTAGGAAACAATGTACCGATAATAACGCGGATTCGTATTATTATTCATACAGTTAAAAAAGGAAAGAAAAAAGACAAAAAGAAATATGGAATCTAAGCAGAAATATGTTTCGTCCATCAAATAATTTCTACATATCGCGAATATTCTGTCTATTCTGGCACCCTCGAACTTCCCATAAATGGATATAAATACTATCGACATTCCCCCGTTTTCACGAAACTCGTCCATATTCGATCCTCGATCAAGCAAACAGACCCAGGAATTCCTCGGAGAGAACCGATCATCGTCGACAAACCATTTCAGACGCAGACACACCCACGTGTTTGACCACCCTTAACGTTTCGTTCGAAGTGAGAAGCGGTGAGGGTCTATTGACACTGGGTATCGTTTCAGGTATAAGCCGAGTATAAAAAAGAAACGGAAGGGAGGGAGTGTACGAAAAAACGGATGCCGTTTACAAAGAAAATCTTTCCACAAAAATGCTATTGTAAGATTTTCGAACGACCTTTGAATCCCATATACACTGAAAAAAGAAGGAAAGAAGCGAAGAAACGACGAAGGTAATAGAATTTTTCTTCTGAAAGAAAATTTCTGAGCTTCTATGTTAAAAGTGTTCGACGAAAAGTTTCTAATAAAATATTGAAACTCCTGAAAAAAGTTTTCTTTCGTTCATGGTCTTCTTTAATATTTAATGGTATTCTTATTTTATATTTTATAGATGCTGTAAGAGGTATATACGTATCGAGTAGATAAAAATATCGAGGGCAGAAGGTCGGGGAATTGCTAAGATACAATTTTATTACGTATTAAGAAAAGCTAGTATTAATCTTTAATCTTAAAATAAATGAATCTGTTACGTGAACTAATTTATATTTGCTGAAAGATATAATTACCGATTGATGAATAAATAAATTTGAAGAAGCAGAAATCTTTTTTCTTCGTTTTCCCTGAGTAATACGAATCCATTCATTTTTTAACGTACAACCTCGCGTCATTCTTCTAACCTTATCAAAGACAATGACCTACAGTTCATGTGCTTACTAACGATATCTTGTTAATCTACTCCATTTTCTTCCTACCATTAACACGACCACCATCACGCAAAAAGTCTCTACAAAAACGGCTTCAAGACCTTCGGACGTTCTTCTACATTCATTCCTTTCTCGCAAGGAAAACAGCCACTTGAAGCTTCTTATAACACGAATTTCAAACTTGAGAAAATATTCGTACTGACCTGATATCGAGATCCATCTTGCTAAACAGACAAGTCATACAATGCAAAACCATCTGGAAGTCCGTTAGAAACTCGTACATCGTGTATCGCTTCCTTCGATCGACTGTCTTTACCTGCACTTTGCCTCGACGGTAAGAGAAAAACGGGGAGGGAAAAAAGGGAAGGGAAATTGAAGAAATGGTGGGGGTGTATCTGACCCTTCGAAATTTCAGGAAGCTTCACAGAACAATTATGTATGAAAATAAGACGAAAGGTTCTAAAGAAAAAGAGAGTCGGGTTCATTCTTACACTTTGTGTAACTGGATCATCCAAAAAATTATACAATAAATATACATTTATGAATAACCAAAGAAATGAAATCTAGACATTAATGATAACGTTCACTGTAATTTGGATACTTGTGACATGCCACGAATCGTCACAAGTGTTAATGAAAAATAACATAATCAGAGTAACACAGAGTGTCATCTGCCTAACGAATTTAGTCCACAACTTGCGTCCAATTTCTACTTGCACAAAAATTAAAAAAAAAAAGCAAACAAATGAGAAATCTATAGACTGGATCAGAGCCGAGAAACTCGAGGAACCTTTTTAAACCTTTTTAAACCTTTTGAAATCATTATTAGTCAAAGTAAGACAGAAATTTAGACAGAGAAACGTAAGATTTCTCGGAAGATAGAGGAAGAAGAATTCGTGGAAGACGTAGACCGTTTTTCGAGCTTTTGCATTCCACGAAACAGGCTCGGTAGGCCAACGAAGGGAAAGAGTGAAGAGGGCGAAAAAGCAAAGGGGACGTCGGTTACGGCCCTGTACCCTTGAAGCTGAAGGTTGCCGCTAGCGAGGGACAACCTTCCTTCCTTCCGTTCCCCCTCCAACATCGGCAAGCCATCCACTGCCTCCACTGCCGCCGCCGCCGCCGCCCTGACGCGTCCGCCTTTGTGCACGGCTTTATTTCATCGCGCACCGGACATCGATTGGCCTCGACTCTCTCCGTCGCGATATAATAATAGCGTTGAAAGTGTTTTTCCGACAAGACTATCACGATACGAGACTAGAAACGAGGGTCCGCTGTGGACTTCCGGGAGAAAGATTCTCTTGGAGTAGATGGGGTGGTGCAAGGTGGTAGGTATACAGAGCTTCGTTTGTGATAGCTGCAGCAGCATGTTTGGAAAGATCGAACAACTTCGACACGTTCGATTATTGAATTTTTTAGAATTATTAAAATAAGGCAAATTTCGTAGGCTAACAAATTTTCAAGGATGCAAATGATCTAGACAATAGCGTTGGCAGAAAAATGTACGCGAATTCAATGTAATATTTTCCAGAAATTAAATGTTATTTCGCACGATATATCTCGATTTATTACGGTTCCCGGGGAGAAATATATTGTATTTGCAATTCGTACAGGTATATTGCTATAACGTTATCGCTGTTCGTTAGTTACGCACTTGAATTTTATGCTCAAGAGACTCTTTAAATATTCAAAGTGCTATTATTTCGATGATAGTAACGCGAGATAGAAGCATACAATATTCGAGAACCGTAACAGGGTTAATATTTTGTCGACCGATGAGTTTAGTACGACGTAAGTTATAAACTAATATTCGTTTCGTATGGACTCGATTATCAGTCGTTTCAGTAGCTCGGAAACGAAATATCTTTTCATTTTAGATATACGCGACGCACCTTTCGATTCTGAATACAATTTTTATTTTAACACATTTTCTGCTGAACTTTTAAGAAATGTTTGTCCATTTTAATAAATGTCTTCAAACGTGCATATTTTCCAAGATATTTCCCAACGGCACATAGAAAGCTTTTTAGATTTTACGAGAGTTAGCTGAAAACGATGGTTTCTTTCGCTTTACCTGGACTTTACGGTTACGTGTAATATATATTTGATGATTTAAGAAGGAAAATGAGACGAAAGTTAAAAGGGACAAGTATATAGGACACGAATATTTACTATCTTTGAAATAATAGCCGAATAATTTCTTCGTGACTGCTTTCGAGATATAGAAAATCTATGCACTAACGAAAATTAAAGGAAACTCTGGTACTCGAAAACACCAATAGCGAACTAATTTTAAAAATAAATTTAATCGCATTGATATTATATATTCCAATTATAATACAAGAGTCTGATATATTTATTTATAAAACAGATCGGAATTAACAAGCGAAAAATGGCAGCAACTCCGAGTTACGTAAACGATATCGAACGCAAAAATAAATAAAGATTAATTACTGACTTGAGTAAATGTCTGTTGATACACGAAGCTAAGAAACAGTGAAGATCGATGAGGATTGGATAGAAGAAAAATGTTTTGGAAAAAGTGGGTGAATTAGAAACACGGAGATATTCCTGGTAGATTTTCGAAGGTTGAGGTACGAGCGGCTGTCTGTAGGCTTTGAAAAATAGTGCTATCGGAGAGGCTAAGTGAGTGGAATTACCAGGGATAATGATAAATGGTTTCGAATTTGCGATGGAGTTGTCGATAAAAATTTATTGCCAACGAACGTTTCAATGGCTGTTAACGCGCTCTATTTGTATTACCGTGTTCGATTATTTAATAGAATTTTAAAATGGTAATTTTACTTCTGGGAGTAAAAGAAAATTTCCAAAGTACCGAAGTAGAGAAAATTCTATAACGAGATTGCTAAATCAACTGGCAGATCGTTTATTTATAAATTTATCGAACAACACATGCGTAAAGGATGGACATTTAAAAATAAGGAAATCGATTCTTCAAGAAATCAAATCTTACAAAGTTATAAACATCGCAGGGATACCGTATTAATCGCATTAAAAAAAAAGAAAAGAAAAGAAACAAATAACAGGGATGAATGCTTTTTAGAAAAACGTTTAAAAGCATTCCTTTGTAAAAAAAAAAAAAATAATAATTTTCTACATTTTATTACTTGTTATGGAATTCTTCTACTTCAGTAACGAGATCAATGCCAATAAAAATAATAAAAGATTAAAAGAAGCACGAAGAGTGTGTACATAAACAAGAATAGAAAGAGGACGACAAAAAGTACTTTATTTCCAATTCAATTCAATTCAATTCCATTCCTTTCGTCATTGAATTAACGTCAATCGTTGCTTCCTACACCAATGACAATTATTCCGTCCTCCACGTACGAGCACGTAAAATTAGAGAGCGCTAACCAAGTTTACTCAACCGTTCCACGCAGCGAGCCTCGCTGAAATGTATACAAATTGTTATACGGGAAGGCAAAGGACGGTAAGAATGCTTCGGAGCACCAATGTCCACGATACGATGATCGATCGAAGGTTCTTTCGCTTTGTGTTCGTATACACATTGGGAGAAAGGAGAATTACCGACGACGTGTAACGTTGCACTCAAGGACTTGGTTTTTCCATAAGAAAGCAAACATATCTAGAAAAATTGACGCTAAATCAAGAAATTAATATTAAAGGGATAACGTTATTAAACGCGATTCAATAAAATATTTAAATGAGTGAATAATAAAAAAAAACGAATTTCGATAATTATCATATAAAAATCAGTAAAAAAATATTACGTCAACATTAAAAGCACGAGTAAATATTTTGAAACACTTCTCGGCCTTTTATGATTTTCAAACATGTTCAAATTACCCAGACTACGGTGGGCAATCGTTTAAAAATAATCGTCGGGCAATTACGTACTTCGAGCACACTTGTTAGTCGAATTATTATAATTTGTCATCGTCAGGATATCTTTCGACCAGTACGCACGTCCGAATCAAAAAACAAAGTGTGATTTTTCATGAAACGATAACATCGCAAATGTAATTTTCGCACTTTCCAAACGATATATGTAAAAGTTATTAAAAATTATCATTGCAAATGCTACGACAATTATATATTTCTTTTTCCCAGCTTCCTGTGTTTCTCCTGTCAGAAATGTCAAGCCCCCGGATCAGAAATATTGACCATGATAAGCACGTTTGTTGCGCAACACGTTACAGCACCTTTTTCAGAGATAACACAGCACGAATTTAGGTTTGAAAGTAAATTGCGCAATTTTTGGTATATCAATCTTCCGCGTTTTCCTAATACAAACACGCGCTAGTATTTTATTTATCTACTTGTCGAAGCTCGGTTACAAATAATGTCGGACAAAGGAGAAATATGATTAAATGGACGCTTGGTGATAGAAAGTTACAAAAATGGATAAAAATATAGGGAGAATGAGATAAACGCGAGTAACAATATCGTTCACATATTGCCCTTTTGCCATATTTTTCGCGGTACTCTGAAAATGAAACGATTATTTCAAAACTGCTCGCATTAAACTAACACGAAACGAAGATAAAGATTCCAGACAGTCCTAGACTTCCTAACGATAGTATGTTTAATGCGTAAGAGAGCGATATTTTCGTATGATTAATCGATGGAGATTAGCACGACGATGAAATTTCTAAAGTTTCCACGGGGAGATCTTAAATTTAACGCGACGTCGACGGTGTTAAGAAGGTGACGAGGACGCGGAAGATCGATACGATTTCAAAGAAACAACGTTCTATTTCGGGCTAATTCATTGCCTTGGAGCTAGGATATTTCCAGACTTTCCTCGGAGAAAAACGGAAGAGCGACTAGAATCGACAATCGAGAAAAGATCGCAGACGATATATTTAATAATTCAAAATCATCGACGAACTTCAAAAACATTTTCCTCTATAATTATATAAATACATTTGATACTTATTTATATTATATTAGCATAATTTATTTTGTTTATCATCTGTTTGAATTGAAAGAGAGAAAGAGACTGTAAGAAATGGTACATAAGATTAATGTTTATCCAGAAAATATCCTTATAAATTTGCAGATCTTCGTGAATATGTATAATGTACTGTGTTTCAACCGTTCCTTGCGCATCTCTTTTAATTATAATATTTAACGTATTTTAATATGTACTTTACAATTGAATATTCGTTTGTATTATAGAATACTTATGGAAAATGCACGATGAACGATTTGTACTTAGGAAATATAACCTTCGTATGATTTTCCAATGATTTTTCAATTTAGTATCGACCGCAGATACGATGGTCGATAGACGAACAAAAAGAAGTGCGTATTACAGTCACGAAATGTCGCTTCTTAGTCGCAGTGTAAATTATTCATAAAATGATGCGCGGCAGATAGGATTTATGTTCCAAACGTAATGAGTTACCAGATAATTTCATTTTGTATTCTTCGGATTCTATAAGAAAATACCTGTTCGCCACGAACTTTTACACTTTAATAAGACTCATCTTCTATTACTTCGTATTATACGAATCGATCAAAGTGTTCAGATACATACTTATGAGTGTATACGTATGCAAGTGTATACAAGGGCAAGAATATTTTAGATGTCGTCAGACAACGATAATGGAACAGCTGTGTGTACACGAAGGGGACAAAGAGCATTCAAAGCGATTTCTGCCTTTTTCAGTGTGTCACTGACGAGAAAATATTATGACGCAAACGCGATAACGTCGTAACGCAAGGTCGAAGAGCTTTTCCGATTCATCTAACGCGACAATCGGCGAACGCGTTATGCTAAAAACTTTTACGCTACCGAACACGTCGTCAATGTCCTCGAATTTATCGCCGAACCTGTATCGCTTCGGCGTGTTTCCAACAGATGGAAATTAACGTCCAATGACTCATCAAAGTGTCTGAAATGTTGATACGAAAACCTTTCACGAACGAATCATGCGCGTCGCAACTTTGACATTGTATCAGCATCGCGATAACATTGTAAAACAAATTCGAAAAGATGTGCAGAAGCCGCGAGGTTACTCGAGCCAAATTGATTAATTTTCTTTGAATTTCTCGAAAACAAAACGATTAATTCTAATCAGTTTGGTTTTTCTATGATTCTAAATGACGCTCGTTACACGCGAGTTTAAAGTTCGATGCTGATCGACTTCTTGCGCTAATTCCTTTTATTATGAAACGATAGATCGAGTAAAGCAGCGAATCGCGAAAATTATACCAAACTCCATCGCGGAAATTTCACCAAAAGTCAAATAAATCGTCAAATATTACAGTTGTAGTTGAAATTAATTATTCCCTTTCAAGAAGATAAATTGCGGTAAAATCGGAGGATTAATTGCAAGTAATCTATAGCCAATAGGTTTCCCGTGGTTCGATAGATGTTTCTCATGGGATTAACGCAATATCGTAGAAAGAGAATTGCATCGACCGACATCTGTCCTAGGTGAGGAACTGCCACTACCCAGGAGTCGATCAATTCTCATCGTAAAGCGTTTAACGTAATTTCACTAGACACTGATTGATCGTGGAACGACAGTCGATTCGCTTTGAGTTATGTTAATGATTTGAAATTACCTTTCGCGCAGCGAGTGTCCTCGGGAGAAACGCTTCTCTTGCCAATTAGACGATTTTACGCGATTGGTTAATCGCTTGCACCCTATTACATACATCTACGCAGAAAGGAGTCAGATTATTTGTAGACGAAATTAAGTCAAATTAAATACTGCATATTTCAATACGTTGAGAAATTAGAATAGGAAAAACACATAGTTTAAATTAATACGATGTATGTATTTTCCAAAAAAAAAAAAAAAAAAAAAAAAAAAATCAAGATTTATTTATGATTCACGTAATATACATCGTAACCGTTTTGATGAGAAATACCAACGGAGTGATTCTATATTCGAAATTCTGTTCAAATGTGAAACTTTCACGTGTGAACTCGAGCCAGACAATTTCGGAGAAGTTGTGATAGCGTGAACTTTCTATGTAGTTTTAGTAGCTTCATTGCGAACTACCTTGATTTCGATTTTGTCGGAGAAAGGGTCGAGGTAAATCAATGCTTAAAAAAGAGTAAAAATACAGTAAAAAAAAAAAAAAAAAAAAAAAAAAAAAAAAAAAAAAAAAAAAAAAAGAAATGAGAAAGAAAACAGTATCGGTCTAAAATATGAAAAGTCACTCGAACAACATATATCTTCATCGATTCACGCTTAAACAAACAAAAAAAAAAAAAAAGACACGAAAACACGTGATATATTTTCAAGCATTTATCGACCGTTAAGGAACAGCAAGATCTCGAATTTTTTAAGAATTTATCAGCACGAAGAAAGAAAGAAGCTCAAAAATACACAAAGTATCTAAATGTTTATCGATACACCAGACAAAAAGGAGTATTCCGAAAATAGTAGCGCAGAACTTCGTAACAACGTATCATTAAAATTCGTACATTTAAATTCCAAAGAAAAACCATCTGAATAGTTAAACATTCTCCATCTTTTATCATTTTTACGTTTATTATCGATAGACTACTTTACAGAGAAACTAGAAACCGCGCGTCGTGGAATACAAATTCCAACGAATATAGGAAGTTAATTCCCACAACTTCTTCCATCTCTATCCAACGTGGTAAACAATATTATAATGACAATTCAGGCAAATGTATACTTAAATGCATTGATGCATCTGCAATCACGTGTACGCTTGTAACCCGCTAATAAGTTAAAACGCAACATGTACTTTTAATCCATCGAGCACTGAGTAGGTCTAACCATAAAAAAGTAACTGGTTGGAAATGTAAGTTCGCGCTGAAGTTTAGTTGCACAATGCCAAGGTTAGCAGCAGGTGAAGTTCCACACGATCATCGTAGCCGCATTCATTAAATTGTAATTATAAAGTCGAAGATCTGCTTATAGCCTCGTGATTCATCACTTTAGTCGATAGCGTTCTGCCGGGCAGGAAGCGTAATGAGTAATAGTCTTCGTCAAGAGGAGGTCTGTCGGTGAAACTACTAGCGGTACGCCCATTTGTCGGCTCGTACGATACCCTGCCATTGTTTAATTCGCTACGTTCAATTACTAAATGTTTCGTTTGCTCCCGACGCTATTCTCCCCCACCTTTGTCAAACGGAATCGAACGAAATATTACAATAGAGGCGTTGGGAACGTTGCGTCCGCGAGATAAACCAACGTTCGATAAAGCAGCCACAAAGAAATACATTCTAACCGCCGATGGTTTAGAGCACAAGGCGATGTTGTTGTGTTGGCGATGGCATACGAGCACGACCACGGGTTTGATAGAAAGCTTCATTGCCAGTTCTGTCACGATTCGATCGTACGCGAGCATAAGTATGTGCTACGAAGGCTGTTTACTACCACGCTGCGTATTCTATCGCGCTGATAAAAAGTTTGAAGAGAGAAAGTAATATGCAGTGGCGGACAAAAGAAAGTTTATAAAATAAAAGATATAAAAAGCTGGAATAATTTTAATAACGGATTTATATTTAATAAGATAATAATAAGAGCGATCACTATGTAAACATAATATACAGTGCCGTGAATAATTATAAACTCGACCCTTGTTTCAGATTTTTCATAATATTAAGACAAAAATTCAAGATAAGATCGTTTATAATTATAACTTTGTATTATAATATAAAACAAAACTGACGATACAACGAATAAAACTTTCCTTTTCCCGAAGCGTAGAAAAGATGAAATTTCCTCTTAAAACTGTGTGTTTCTACCTGTAAAAAGATACAAACTCAATGTTAATTTTGTTACGTTCTCATTCGATATTTCATGGATTTTCCTTTATTTTCGATTATTTCTATTTGGTCTTTTTAAGACCAAAATTCATAGTGTATCAAACTTTCTTTTATTCGCCGCTATATATATTCGTGATTATGATTCACGTTACGAAATAATCTACAAAAATTCACGACTTTCTTCCGAAAGCATTTTTACAACCTTGTAGACTAATATTCGTTACAAATGTACGAGTATACTTTTAAAATGAAGTCTTCGGTCAACACAACAAAACATAGATTATCTTAACCTATACGCGTGCTTGTACGTAACTATATATATGTAACATGTACACGTTAGACAGCGTGTGTAGTGACACCGATCGTCGATCGAAGAATTTTCTGAACACAAAGAAAGAGAAAAAGAGAAAGAAAATAATTGACCGGAAGATTCGATTGTTTATGTTTCTATGTTTGAATTAAATCGACTCATATTCACGGTCAAACGTTTCGGTATAAAGGCAGATTGTCGAACCGTGACGAAGCCCGCATCGTACTCGGAAGGTCGACTTAACGTAAAAAGGTGTACTAACCTTGACGTCTTTGCTTCGCCATGCAACCGACTTGACCAAGAACTTTCAAACTAATAACGACTCCCGGTATCGTGTACGCATCACGTCGAGAAAGAACACATACGACAGCTATGTAAATATACCCGTGAGCGTATATAAATCTGTTAAATCTGTTGACTATAGGTTGTATGGTAGGAATAGGTCGTTGACCAGTGCGCACTCTATGTAGCAGATACCGGCATCTGCAGCAGAATACTTCAAAACAAAGGGACACCGGTATACATACGCGAAAAACGTATTTCTCGTGAAACGTGTAAACGAGTTTTATCGTACTGTTGTAATAATAGAATGCAATTTCCTACAGATGTACGATAATTAGCGTTTAATTCGACGATTATTATTTAATCACCGATTAAATTCTTAAAAATTATCTGGAAAAAGATTATCTTATTAGGTTAGGGCATATAAAATGTCTTCCCAAAGTGTGAATTTGACGTGTCATCTATTCAATTTCGTTTGAACGTCAATTGTCAATCACATTAAAAAAAAGAAAAAAATAAATTTAGTATAAATTTTGCATATAGAATGTCAAGAAGATTTTCTTATATTTTGCATTTGGAGGTTAGACGTGTCATCTGTTCTACATAGACAATTTATCGATACATAGATCGGTTCGCTAAGAAGGAAAACGTACCATGTAACGGTTAACGTTTTATCGAGAAGATACTATTTCAATGGTTGGAAAAAGTTTAGTAACGTCAGTGGTCGGTGACCGTCAGAGCCATAGCGAGAAAAGACAAATGCCGGTCACCGGTGACCACCGCAACGTGTTTGACCTGTCGCGATGATACGATTACGCATAATATTATCGAGACAAACCATGAATAACCCGAAACAACGAGGACCGATAACGCTTGGCTACGTCGAACCGTGGTGTTGGATCGATAAAAACGCTTAATAACATTGAACGAGGTACGAGAAAGAGGAAAAACAAATACATCCGAGCAAAGACCCACCCTAAACGCGATGACGACGAGGTTCGGAGTGTTGAGAGTGGAAAGTACGTACCGCGCCAGCGCCATCCTGACATGAGATAATCCAGGTCCCGTAGGTGTCGAGAGCAAGGTATCCAGATCTGGAAAGAATGGTTTATCGCCGACACTAAATCCCACTGGACACATGCGCGTAAATTCCTCGTCCTCGAACACACGAGCTCGTCATAACTTCTGGCCCTGGGCTTCAAGGAGCCTCTCCCCGTAATTTCGTTCACTTCGATTTTCTCGAGTAAACTCGTGGCGTCCTCGCGCCTACAAAACGCAGTCAGGGATTCCCTTCTTATCCCTGTCTCTAGCGTACCACTGTCACTACCGCATTTTCACTGCCATGTCTGTGGCGGCTCCGTAAAAAAAAGGCCTTCGCGACAGTCAATCACGGCGGTTAACGAACAGCGACAACTAAACTGTCGGTGAATCGAGCGTGTACGACGGAGAAAGACAGAGAAGTTGTAGGAGGAGTACACGGCGGGAGCCAAAGGAACGATCGAACGAGAGACGAGACGACTGATTCGAATATTCGACCTCGGTTTTGCCAGCCGAACCGAATTAATTTCGTGCACGCGTGATTACAGGAGCGACTAGAACGCCGAGAGCGGATACGCCTGCTCGGAACACAGTTCGCCAGTCACTATTCCAACTCCGATCACGGCGCTGGCTCGACTGAGCACAGCTACTGAGCGTTCGCGAGTCCCCACCCCTGTGGCTGCGGCCTCGTACGCTTTCGTTACGTCTCGGTCGTGTTCGACCGAGCTTCGGTGATGCTCGTGTCTTTTCGCGACCTCGTGTCGCGCTAGAACGATGGTTCACCGCCGGGTACCCAAGGCTCCCTCTCCTACAGGAAGCTCCTCTTCGCCGATGCAAGTTTTCTGGCATGCTGCTACGAAATTATACGAACTATGTTCTCATACGTAACGTATTCTCGAAAGATTTCCTCGGCTAGTTCACACGCTCTTCTCCCGACCGTCTTCTTCCGAGTCACGTTCTTTATTCGGCCACGCAAAAATAATACCGACGATGCTTCCGATATTTCCATTCTCTGGTAATGCATGTGTATGTATATACTACACTAGGAGGAAACGATATAGCGCGGTCATAAATTACAGTAATAGCATTAAGAAGCTACGCTCATTGATGTAACCGCATTCAGGAACGTACGCGTTTCGTAGGAACACTTGCACACTTTCATAGGTGGGGGCAATTATTTCTCCCTCCAATTAAAGTCACGTGTATGGCCATTGTGTAAAATATATTTCCGTTTCTGGAACGTACTGCTATGTATAGATTGTACGGTAAAAAGCCGTAAAAAAACAAATTTAACAAAACGTACCCAATGTGGGCGTTGAGAATCGTTCCACCCACTACGCTCTATTCGTAAATCGTCGTACAGGCAAATAAATTGATTTTACAAAAAATAAACACGTGTTCTGTTTAATACGCTTTGTGCGAAAACTATTGTATTTTTACGATCGGAAACAATCGGTGATTATGGATGGTTGTAGATATAACCACAGATTTGTTTCATATTCCAAATATTATGACGAGCACGCTCTATGTATCGCAGCGCGTTTAAATTTCTCGTGAACGTTTAAACTTCCGCTTTTATAACGTTGTGTCCATTAAGCGGAGAATATTGTAATTTATCTAGTTTTTACGCATTTTCGGTAGAACTACGAGATGGCAGAATAATAGAACGGAATTATTCATGCCGCTCTCGATTCCACGTATACCGGGAGCATTCAAATCAGTAATGAAACCCGCGGTATCGTTTACGAATTCACCGGTACACACAATATATCGGCGGAACGTGTGAAAGGTTTTTTCGAGCGTGCCGAGTGTATTGGTGCTTTCATGTCACCGGAAATGGAGAACAAGCCTCTGTTCGTCGAATTACACGAAAAAGAGGTCACGAAAATGTTTTATGGGTGTTTAAGGTGGTTGTGGTTGGTGTCAATGGGACCGTGACGTCGTGCCGGAATCACGCACGACGGTCGTGACATTGTAAAGAGAATACCGTATTCGTGAACTAATGTAACACGGAGATCGCCATGCAATTAAAGAAAACAAAAAAAAAAAAGAAAAAAAAATTTCTCTCGTCAGACGAATCTTTACGTTTACTTCAATATCTTCATGGTATTACAATAAAAATATTTTTCGTATATCCTTTTTTTTTTTTCGTAATTGCGACTCTAATCCGATCTAACTTCACCCCGTCGCAGCATCGTATTATAGATATAATACATTGTTAATCGACAAATAAGATTTTACGTTGGAAAACTCCGCGTACAAATTAATTACTTAATTGGCATTTATAACAGGAAAGGCCAGTATCTACGTGTTACGACGTCACCAATGATATTCCATTAACCGCATTCGTGACTACGGCAAAGTCAGCAGTTTTATGCAATCATACGCACGGATGCAAGTTTAAGGTTGCACGGATCTCGTTGGCTGATACGCGTGCTGCTAACGTGTCCATAAATTAGTGTCACGCCTCGAATAGCTTTCTCAGAGCGTCGGCCATCTCTGAAACGGATCTTTGCTCTTGTGATTCGTTCTATTCAAACTACAATGCATAACCCCTTATCAACGAACGAATTAGAGAACAGTAAACGTACGATCTAAACGAGAAGAATAAACGATTACTCTCGACGGAAATTTAAGTCTGCGCATTGGAATAAGCGGAGGCATATTTTTATAAGAAATTTTGAGAATTTCGATTTCGAGCTAGAGAGAAAGAAAGAGAGGTCAACGTTAATAAAGACGGCCCCGGGGCGTGGGGTCCCCTTGACCCCCTTAAAAAAACGTCCCTGAGTCTCATTCGCCCCAGAGCACGCGAGGAGTGCCATGTAAACTGTATTATACTTTCCATTCTTTCTTGCTTTTCTTTCGCATGTCGACGCTTCCTCGGCGTCTGTCGTTGCATGTCGCGACGATATTTCCTGCCTACGGGGAATCATAGTGAAAAATGAACCACCATGCCGAACGGTGCTCTGCTCTGTGCGCAACTTGTCGATAAATCGGTCGCCTCTCTAACAATTATGTAAATGCTTCTTTGTTATTCGACTGAAATTTTATTGTACGCGTATCTTATTGGATGATCGCGAGGTACGTGTTAATTTTGTTGTAATTCGGATAACAGAAAATTGAACAAAATATCGGCATGTGTGGTCGTGGGATTTATGTAACAGGTTAAAATTATTCCTGGTATTATTTTCAGATTCTACTTTTACCGACATTCCTTGATTCTTTCTATTTCGTTTAAAATAATCTGATAAAAACTCCATAATATTATATTAGTAATACGCATCCGCAAACGTCCGTAATAATATCTCAAACTTTAAAAGAGATTAGATTACCTTTTACGAAAGAACCATTACTTTCTTTGATAACAAGGTACGCATAATGCTTACCAAAGAATTTTAATCAGCCTTGAAAAGTAACAACAACGGCAACTGGTAACACCAAGTTCACTGAAACGTGTTAAAAGCGAGGAAAAGCGAGGAAAAGCGAGACTGCTTAATTGTCCCAGAATCTCGCGTTAATTTCACGAAAGTTGCACGGAACTTTTAAGTCGTCCAAGAATTTATTCCTATCCCTGGCACAACGAGGAAATGCCTGTTAAAATTTCGTTGAAGAATTCTCACGAGACGCGACTTCCCAAAGGACCTTTCGAGTTAGTAAACGGCTGCTAGGATCGACGCTAAAATTCAAACGATATATACGTCTGCTTCGAGAAATCGTGAGTGCTGGCAGCTGCCGTCGTAAAAGAGATACTTTCTTGTCCCGTGAGTGCCGTCTGTTCCTTTCGACCAATTGCGTCTCTTGACCAGTTCAAACCGACCAAAGCAAGCTCTTCTTTCATTCCCTTTAATCGTTATTTGCTCTCCGTGAATAATCCTAAAGGGGTTCTAGTGGTTCAAACGATTATCCTCGGCTCGATGCGACTTTGTTACACGAAAAGATATTTCTAAACAGATAGGATATTTTATATTTTTATACGTGTCTCTTTGCGTTCAAAGTAATTATGAATAAAATTTCAAACTAATTTCAGAGATTATGTTGTATCACATTAATAACTTAAATATCGCGATTACGTTTGACGCTATAAACCAAGGGATACGCGCATTTAATAAAATTAAAATTACCTTAATTGATCGAAGTGTCGATACGAAAATATTTGGACCAATTTTTCGAGGTGTTTCGTGGAGAGAAAAGGTACTTGATACAGGTCACTTAACTTTCTTATGGCAACGCTGGCACGAGCCTGTTGCTTGAACTGAATTAATTCGCAGTTACGTCAGTACGGTAGCGACCGAGTGATCGTTGCTCTTCGCTTCCAAATACGTTTATTTGGCCGATTTCTAATAGACTGATTCCGTAAGCCCACGGGCGACGGGTTTCAGAAGAGTTTTATGGCTGTATCGATCTTCTATCACCAGCATTCTAATGCGTTATCGACGTATTATTACATTATAAAATGGTGGAAAAGAGAATATCTATTTTCTTTTCCTATCTTTTACTGATATAATATTAAAGCCATCTCGTATCTTTTTATAAATATTGTATTACATTTAAATTGTACAAAATTAATAATATTAAATTTAAAAGAAAGTTCATTGCGCCCTCTTCTTCAGAGTCGGTCCCTATTAAATATTTAAAAACTAAATGAATGAAAACTGGGCTAAAATATTCAGCGACAGTTTATTTAATCCATGAAAGATAAAATCGAATTATGAGACGACCTAAGAAGCCACTGCAATTTGTATTTTATCTTTAACCTATTTTCCATGCAATGATAAGTACCGAATATCGTACGATTGATTTAGCTATTATCAATTATGAAGCATCGATTATTTTCCAAGATACATAGGACGCGTCGTTGGTTTCGAACGAATCAAAACACCTTCGGAAAAATTTGTTGACTACCCACAAAGAGGTCTTTCGTTGGAAGAACGAAGTGTTTAAGAAAAGTCGAGGTAGAGGGATTTCGGTTTCGAGATGGAATGGGCTTTCGCCTGTACGGTCCAGCTGTTTCTCTGTCCGCCATAAAAACTGGTGCATAGCGCTCCACTGGTTCCCCTTCTTCTCGTCTTATTTTTCTCTTTCTTTGCAACGTTAATTTACATTATCATCTACACGCGCACGATCGAGCATTTCGATATATTTTTATATACGACGAGAGATTAACGACGTGCGATTTTCATCGATTCTCGGGACCTTCGAGCGAAATTTCGATCGTTAAGGATCATCCAATTTTCCTATCTTCTTCTCTCTCTCGTTCCTCTCTTTCCTTAATCTTTTTTTATCCCCTGTTTCGATTTTAATGGTACGACAGCTGCTGGACGGATAATTAAATTAACACCATTCGTTGGAAGATAGCCTCGGGCCAACGACGACTTTATGCGCTGCAAATGAAAATACGAGGCTTGTGGAATTAAACGAACGTGGATGGAATGAACACGAGGAAACGTGCCAGAGAATTACGACTTTGTTGTTTTTCTGTGTGACCGTAGCTTTCTTTACGGCTTCGGATTTTGAGTACGTCTTGACTTACTTGTTTGCTTTTATACCAAACGATTATAAAAGATCTGGATCTTGGCAGTGCTCGCACTCGCTGGGAATTTTACGGCTACCTAAACGGTAACGAGTTTCTCGCGGTGATCTAAAGAATCGTGAAATAACGAGTTATATGCTGCGTGCAATTTGTGTCATGGATATTGAAGAAACGAATTAGTCTTACATGTTTGGATTGGATGGACAAAATCTTGGGACATAATTGTCCATACTTATCTCGGTCGAATAAAATTAATACATAGATGCTGAAAGTGTTCGATATACAAAATTCGGTTCATTTAAAGTTCGGTCCTCGGTATATACATTCAACGTAAACTCAACGCTCAATCCCAAAAGTTCAGTAATAAAAACGATAAAAAATTCGGGATTAATAATTATTCTACAAATACAGAAAATAGAAAATTTGATGTCATCTAATCTCAAGTCGAAAATCACGTCCTGCGATAAAAATCCTAGAAACTGAAGACGTACAAAAGTGCGATCTAGTCTCAAATCCACAGTTTAACGCTCAAGTTCGTTTCACAATAAAACAGCTAAAAGTTGCAAAACTAAAAAATTTGATACAACCTAACAGATCTTCCTATTAATTCCACACGCCCATTTTAACACACGAACGTTCCAAAACGTCAAATAAAGCAAAAGTCAGAGGAATTATTATCAACGAACTCTCACAGGATTAACTCACTACATGGACCTTCGTATTTGGAATTTATCGCGAAAACAGCCTAGAAAGTTTTTCGCCGCGCAACGGGAGGGCGAGGATTGCGGAGAGCCGCATGGTAAAGGCTCATTGTTCATCCCTGTCGTGACACTCATGGCGGTCCGCGTTATATACGAGGCCTACGGTCCCCGGATGCATTGAAAGCACAGACTCCTTCGTGTCGCTCCGAGCAGTAACAATGCATAATAATGCTCGAATGGCCCGTATGAATTCAGATTCTGGCATCGCTCGCAAATAAGCTGCTCGAGAAAGAGAGGGTGCAGCTCGAGCCAATCCGAAGAGAGACGCACCGATCGAAAAGGAAGAAAGAACCGAGAAAAGGAAGAAATCAGAGAAAACGAGAGAAAGAGAGAGAGAGAGAGAGAGGTGTTTTGCTCGAAGAATACGTGAAATGGAAAACGGAGAAAGTTGGACCGAACTGATCGTAAATTTTTGGTCAACAAGCATCCACGTTTCGACCGAACAAAAGAAGAAGAATAAACGTTACTTTTCGACGAGATTTTGTTTCAATTATCTTCAATTCTCAATGCGTAAATATTCTTTACACATTGAATTATGACTTTTCATGAGATTACGCAAGATTTTACAAAGAAAGATAATCTTAACCGATACCTTTCATATTCATTGTTCGTTGTTCTCGTCTCTCCCCATCCTGACTTCTCGTTTGCTTTTTTCTTTTTTTTTTTCGTCCCTTTCCTTGCTTGACGAGTACGTATAAAATCGTGAGTATATGTAACGGACACCCTAGATTTTATACGACGTCCCCTCGAGGACCAAGGGGAAACGAATCCTTGGAAATTTCCATCTGAGTAGCGAACAGGTCGATGAAGAGACTCGAACGGGGACCGAAGGTTTAATTATCGGGGTCCTAGGTTCTGGTTCGTGGCGAAAAGAAGAGAGATTTTGTGTTTGCGTTAGACACGGCATAGAAAGGTGCGATTTCAAATTACGTCTAATCTTTCTTTATTGGTTGTTTCAACGTGCCAGACATTCATTACCGATCGAATCACATAGATACGTGGTCTAATCATAAAGTCACACATTTTGTTTCATCATTGAAAATGTCTCACGTACGGGGAACATAGCGATAAGTCCCAGCGGAAGTCGGGGCAAAGTTAAGATAATATATATATTTCACGCGACCGTGAACACACAAACCTTGTCCTCGGCTTTCGAAATTTCCATCGTCTGGTTTTAACTTTCGAAACGCGTTTACTTTAGACGAGCACACCTCCTCTAACAATGATAAATCCACCGACAACCAATCTCAAAATGGAATCCGATCGAATCAAATGTAAAAGCAACGCGAAAAAGCTAAAAGAATGTACGAAATTACAAACAGTTGCTAACAATTCGCGTAATTGCAGGAGAGGGAGGCAGAGAAATTTTTGTTAACGTTCGACCAGTCGGAAATACCAGCAGGAAGCACGGCGTTTCCGTTTCTCCTTTTACGCTCGTCGTTCGGCTCGATCGAGGATACGCACGAAAGGTATCGACACAGAGACTCGAAAGTGTGCAAATAGAGCGAATGTGAAGGGGTTGCGGGCCACGGAGGATGCGTTCAACTTCTAACTTCCAACTTGTTCTAAATTATAGCGTACACCGGTACGATTGGCGAGGATCGGTTAAATGGGATCGGCGATGACCAGTATAGCTCGCAAATTTATTTTAGCCATTAGCACCGTGATCATGACGGATCTTTATACGTTTACGTGAAATCGAAGTGCACGTAATAGGCAAGGATATAGTGCAGAAATGTGTCTTGTTTTACGAAGGAATTAGATAAAGAACTTAGAGATAAAGAATTCTACAGAAAAGTTTAGTTTCTACCGATAGCTTCGTTCGTCGCTGAATATTTCTTCTTTAAGGCTCATCGACAAAATATACCGGATGTCGGACGGGTGTGAGCTTGAGTTTCGGGCGTTGCTCCAGTTTGGCCGCTAATATTGTGTAGAAAGTGGCGGGTAGGGTTCTTGTACGGTTGGAGAACGGTGGCGGAGATGGTGACTGTGCAGGGTAGAAGAAACTACCACCGTTGAAGAGAGGAGGAGGAAGAGGAGATTGGTAGGGTGAAGGCAGACAGAGACGAATTGAAAGAGAGAGAGAGAGAGAGAGAGAGAGAGAGAGAGAGAGACGCAGACGGAAGGGCGGAGGAGAGGAAGAGGGAGAGGGACTAGGTGATTGTGTTAGAGAGCGAGGCAGAGCGGAATGGAGGGTTCAGACGAGGTCAGGTCACGGGACGAGCTGCTGTGCTCGGTCGATAGAACGAAGCTACCACCTATGCTACACATTGTGCTACCTATGGAGAATAAACAGCTATACACGTGTGCGTGTGTATGTATGTTGCCGGTGAAATGTGAAATTTGGGCAGGTCGTGTTTTGACCATTTGAAACTACGAAACTTCGAACCGTTTAATCTGTTTCAACACATACGTTGCGAAACATATCGGTATTTTGTTTAATTTCCAGCTATGTTTAGGGAAAATACGTTTTACAATAGAGAAAAGAAGATATTCTTTCTTTCAAGATAATTTTTCTTTCACCTTCCGCTTTCAATCGCTTGACAATTTCGGCTTTTATTAAAATTATATCCTTCGTTGAGTAAAGTTTCCGATAATATATACTTTTGACAAGTTTACCAAACGTTTTCGCATCTCAGCATATTATCAATCACGTTTCTTTTTAGATACGCTATGTAAATTCATTTCACAAACCATGGCCATTACTCTTGCCACGCTCTCTTCTTATACACACAGAAGAGATTTCCCCCGTGAACGGTAGTCCAAAGTAAAAGCAGCGGGAGTATCAATTCGCTGATAGCAACGGCTCGATCCTCCGCAAAAACTTAATCGACCAACCATCGGCTTCGTTGGAGTTATTCCGACGCGAACGAAATATAAATCACGCGTCTTGACTTTTAACTGCTTCTCGGTACCTTGGTTAAGACATACGATTGAGGTATCATCGAACTGGTTGGCAATCGGACCTTTTTCATGATTTACTATGTGTTTCGAGATGAAACTCGTACAAGTAACTCTTTCGCCTCCGACTGTGATACCATTTCTAGAAAATGAAACGTTTCTCAAAGGTATTTCTTGCGTTAGTAATACTTTTCCGACACAGAAAACAGTACAAAGACAGAATTATTATTTTGCAAGGGAGCAAATATATAAATATTGCAATATATAATATCTAAAATGCAATGTAACATCAGATGTTAGATTTTGATATTGGAATCTCTGTTAAAATAGCGGGAAAGAAGTGAAATTGACTTGTACTGTAAAAGAATCAAGTGTAAAAAAAAAGAAAAAGAAAAAAAGAAACAGCGATATAGAAAACATTGACGTACCTAACCTGTTGATTAAAATTTGTCGTGTTCTCTTTCCCCTGTCCACCAGACAACTACTGGCAAAGCAGCTTTCTTTCTATAGCAAGACAATCGTAGTATAAGAAGTGACAGAAATTACGGCAACGTGCTTAAAAGAATAAAAAATAGAAAGCAGAATGAACACAACATCCGGAGGATGTTCGACCTCACGCGTGGCCGTTTCCCGCACTTCCTCGTACGGTGTGAGGCCGGTTTGCCTCATGGAAGACCTCGATAAGGTCGCATTAAGGATTCAGGAACGGCACGACGGTGCAGCATCGCGAGAACACGCGTCGAGGTAAGTTGGAGGCGGCCCAAGAGGCTGGTGCCAATCGTGGAAAAAGGAAACCTTCGAGACTGCGATAGAAACAGCAGATGGTCTGTTCGACTAAACGATCGATACCGTGTTACCGTGCCATTTTTCTCATTTTTCATTTCGTCCTTTTCTTTTTGTCATCGATTCGCGCGTTGACAGAACCTCTTGACTACTACGATCATTCATTCCGAAGCGGTCCTTGTATATTATGAGCGATTATGGAGCCTGTTCTGTTTTTTGAAAACTGTTATAAACCAAATTGTATGCGAATATATGTAATTATATTAATTTATGTACGTAACGAATATACGTAATATACGTAATTATAATATACATAGCGATTAATCAGGTACTTTAACTGCTTAATCGATCGAGTTATCCATTGATTTTTATGGATCCAAGCTACGATATCTTATAGAAAGTATATTATACAGATGCAATAATACGTTATATTTGTTGTTATAAAAAGACGCGATCGTTCGTACAATAAGTCGAGGAAACATTTTCTGTGTTAAGGGGTTAATATACGGGGCGTTCGATATAAAAGTTGCCACGATTTTTCAGATACTTTCGACAATCTGTCAAAAAGACATTCGGAACAAAAGTTAGTCAGCACTAAATCGATGAGAGATCGAGCAATATGTCGCGAATCTCGAGATACGACAATAACGAGCAAAATCTTGTAGGTTACATGTTTCATTCTAGAGTTTCCTTTTTGTCATGGATCTTGAGGCACGATTGAAAGATCGAACGACGATCGTGGAAATGACTTTTACGATAAAACGGAGTCAAAGTCAAGACGGAGATCTGACACGGACCTCGCTCAACTCGGTCAAGGCAGAAGACCGTTAGAGCTCGCAGGACACACTTTATACACAAGGTGGGAAACAGAGAGGGAGGGAGGGAGGGGGAGAGAGAGAGAGAGAGAGAGAGAGAGGTCTGTGAGTATCGCACTTTCAGCGAGAAGAAGCGTTGGAGATGACACGATCAATCGACCCGAGCTTATGATCCGCTTCTATCACCGTCCTTGCGTGTATCGACGAAAAAACGATGAAATCTGTACGATCCTCGACTCGTTTGAATATCGCGTATGTGACTTTTGAAATTTCTCTCTCTGTAATGGTGATCACGGTTTTGTTGGTTTGCGGTGGTAAGTGTAGTGGTAAATGGTGATTGATCGATGATTGAATCGCTTGCGTATTTATTATGAGCCGTTAAGCGTGATGAAGTTAGAATAAAAAAGGTGTGAGAAAGCGAAAAGGATAAAAAAGTTAAGTAAAACAGCTACAGGTAAGAATGGTTAGTAAAACGGTAAAGTAAAAAAGTTAAAAAGAGATAAAGGTACAGTGAAAAAGCTACAATTAAGTAAATTTGTTTTTCGTAATTTTTGGGATCGAAGAAATCGACGTGTCGATTGTAATCTCTTGAGTAAACGTAACGGAATAATTAGAGAGCACGAAGAATGATCTGTTTCTTCGAAAGTTTCTCGATGATACCTAAAGAGAACACGTGCTTCGGCTCATTCCGAATTAATCGCCGAAATACGAACACAGAACGTAGAATTTTAATTAATCTGACCGACCCAGTTCAAAATTAATTCTGAACACAGAGATAAAAAACATTTATTCAATTCCGTGTAATAGCTACACTTCCATTGACTGATTTACAAGGAGGTTGGACAATGTCCTTGACTTTAATCCAGCTGTTCTCTTCAAAATTGGATCTGTATCTTTTGATAAAAGAAAAAAAAAGAGGAATGTAGAAAAATTAGAGAAGAAGAGTTTCATACAAGCAAACGACTTATTTAATGACACAGAAGCATGAGCATTGTGACTGGCCGAACCAATGGTAGAGAAGTATAAGGTCAAGGTGAATCTAACGAGTTCTTAAGAAGCGGGCTTAGCAAGCACGGATTAACCTCTTAAATTATCTCTCATTCTCATTGTTTAGCTCAAAAAATATTTTTGAAACGTTTGCGATAAAATACATTTGTTTGTCGGATGCAAGAGTGAGATCGTGGCAGAAAAATTCGAGGACAGTAGCACTTAACTGAAATATAATCCAAAGTGTTATACAATCCAACAGTACCAGTTGAGGGTTAAAATCATCAACTAGAAAGAAGGCCAGAATATTCGCGTCAGAGAGAACGAAAGCTCTTTCCAGTATCAATTCTGCAGTTCCATCTAATTCGATTGATTAAAACTCAACGAATCGCCCCAACTTCGATCTTAATCCCTAGAAATTCTTGATCCATCGTAATTGAAATATCCCTTTAAGGGAAAATCGATCGCACAATCTACGATTACGAACAGTTCGAACGCGATGAATTTTTCATGTAACGGAACGACGAAGAACATTTTCTCTGTTCGCCACGGAGCGTTTAATCCATTAGCGACCAATGACACTTGTTCTTCTCGCAGATAGGAGCGGGAGGTAGAAGGCGCGTTTCGTCCGCAATAAAAATGGGGTCAAATCCCTCTTGTGGGCCAAGGTGTCGCACGTGTTAGGTGATCTCCGCTTTCAGTAACAATCGCACAGCGCGTCCGCGAGAATTATTAATCGTATCTGCTATTATTTGCCGCTTAGACCTCCGCGCGAGATACCAATCTCGGGTATTTGTGGTACTGCCTCTTTCACACCGACCGGTATCTTTCCACGCGATTCATTCGCACATTGTATCGGAATTTCTTGAAACGTACGATAGCGTAAGTTTTTCTTTTTTCTTTCCCCCTTTTTTTGTTTGTTTGTTTGTTTGTTTGTTTAAGATCTAAAATTAATTTTAGATCTCTACTGGAAATCAATTGAGGGGTTGATATGGTCAACGACGTAAGTGCCAGAAACGAAGATTTCCAATATGTATAAAGAAACGTGAAAATTTACAAAAATGTGCCATAACGTCTAGCGTTTATTATCTTCGCGGATTTAGAGGTAAGATAAATAGTAAGAGTAGACTGGTTTCAACCACAGTTTACTTGATATTTACGATCTTAGCCTCTGTCTGGCGATAATCGTAAAAGCTACAATAAATTACTCCAGCACTGGTAACTTTTATCATCGTATTCTACATGGAATTCACATCTTGTTTCATTTTCACGCTCCACTGCGTCGAATAAGAAGCTATATACGCTTTTAACGACTAATCGGCATGGTACCCTTAACATTATTTTTTTGTACATCTCTTCTATTCTTTACAACGTTCTGTCTACTCTGCTATTTCTAACAAAGGATGTTGATCCGTTTACATTAAACAAATATCATTATTACATAAACTATTTCCATAGAAAAGATTGCTTTTATATTTCTTTAGCGCTTACGTCGTTTACCATAATTTTTTTAATTTCAAGTATCGGGTTGGTTCGTTTATATTTATTCTTACGATCGACTTATTAAACGCAGAATATACAGCCAGCGAACTTCTTCTTTTTCTGTCCCTCTTTCTTTTATTTCCTACCTTTTTTTTTTCGATTAACGGCGTATATTCGTTCGACCCTCGCGTATATCCGATTCGCGGGATCGCTCTCGACAACATTGCGTTGGAATATCTGTTTGAGGGTTGCACCCTTCAGACAAGCTCTGATGTATACATTGAGCAAAGGGATTTTAGCGTGGAGAGGAGGAAATCATCGGATACCGACTGCGTTATCATTCAAACGAGCGTATTTGATCGATGCTTACACGACAGACGCTTCGATGCTCCGAGGGAAGAAAAGAGACGAATCAGAGGGATGGAAGAGAACTTTGGAAACGAAAATCGAAAAGTATCACCCTTCTTCTCTTTGAATACTTAATCGTAATTTAAGATAAAGTTTCTTTGTCTCTTGCGTTCAAAAATTGTCCAGAAATGACGAGGACTTTTTCCCTATTTTCATTTCCACCGCGAAACGCGACTTGCCCTTATTCGCGTTAATAAAACAGCTTAACAAGGTCCGCCACTCGGCCTAATTTCCACGGAAGGTATTTTCTGTTCATGGACGTTTCCATCAACGGCGTGTCTGCCAAGTGAAATTTCCCCCGATCCACCGACGCGTCTCGTGGCAAATTAGCGAACATCGATAATTAAAACACGCAAGAGAGAAGAATATTTGTGGCTTGGTTGAGGTGTCGTGACCGATCCTTCTACCCTGTTGAAAGTTTAAAGGAGCAATTTTTCCCGAGATTTTTCTCGATCGCGTCACTAATGACCTTCACCTACGAGTCTTTCGTCGGTTGTCCATTGATCGTACGAAGAACAGCCAAGATCTTGACCCTCGATCAAAGTCAACTATTTTTCTGTAACTTACTGTTACAGATATTGAAAATATTCATCTCGCGTTATTTTCCATTATTCGCGATCTTCTTACTTTCTTACGGTTTTAAAACAGTCTCGCGATGGAACCTTCACTTTTCTCGTTAGAAAGAAGTATCAATTGCGTCGAGTTCCTATCGCTTTCGTCCTTCTCTACGGCTAATTTATCAGCAGAGTAAATTAAATCGTATTTCTCACAGTCTAATCAAATCCTAATAAAATTCTACTTCTAGTCGCTATTAATCACTAAGGATCGGAAAATTTGTTGCATCTCGTATACATCGGAAAGTAAAAATTACTGTAATTATTATCCAACGATACAGACCGATGCTCGGTTTATTAAACTTACGTAATATTACGTAAAATCATCTTTTTACGTAACACTAACATACAGATGAACGACGTACGGATCCAGATTGAATCGATTAACGTATCCTTCTCTGCGATACAAATATTTATCCGCTGTATCCAGTTGAAATCGATTTACCAAGTTTGGCCACCTTCCCAATTTCCGACAATTCACGATAAAGCGTATCAACGGTTCAAGTCGATCTTTCTGCAGTCTCCGTCGCTATCAAATATATTTCCACGTCAATAAGTATCCTCGCCACGTCTTCACCCAGTCAATTCGACCTTCGACAGATCGATCGACGTTCCTCCTACGCTTACGTTTTAACGTTTATTAGAAATGAAATTCGTTTAACTCTATCCTTCGTGCTTTTGCTCGGTAAATATCTATGTAAATATGTAATATTGTCCAGTGTATATAGTATACGTTCACAGGTGATGTTTAATGGATGCGGCCCTAGGACGTAATTCCGATTGAGAAATACGAACCGTGAACCGCGGGTCAAACGTTATCGCTCGCGCGAACTAGCAGTTCGGAACCGCTCCTAGGAATCCGTGGAACGGTTGATTAATTAACGGTGCTCGGGTCGGCTCGCGGTGTCAATTATCCGGACTCGTGCGTGCCAATGGCTCGGATTCGTGCAGATGGACTTACAGGATCGAGGCCGCTGTTTTAAGATTTTTTTTCTTTATCGCGTTGCTCGTAATCGAACGAAAGATCGAGCTAGAGAAAATTATCTGTGCCAAATATAACCCCGATCCTTCGTTCGAATCTTAACTTAGAACGCAGCTAACAACTGATGATATATGCATGTAAAACCTGACCTTTCATATTTCTGGAAATATTTCTCTATAGAATCTATTTATTGCGGCGAATATCGACGACAATCGAGAACGTTTTTCCTCTTGTTGCTAACCTAATCTTGGATAACCGAAGGAGATTTCGAGAAATGATGGATATACGTGCGAAGAAAACAAAACAGCTGCGGTATCGTTATTTTTAACAATAACCTGGCACTTGCTTAAATCATTCCAGCGCTACTACACCGTCACTCTGTGTGAAATAACGAACAACGACGCAGAGGCGTGCTTCGTGAAACTTTGCACTTTTAAAAGAGACCCGGTCGGAGCAGCGATCCCATCGTGGAATGCAAATCTCGCGAAATGGAACCCGTGCTATGGCGAAATTAATAAGCAACGGAGGGCAGGCGGGCAAAAGGAAACTAAGTTTTACGATTATTCCTCGTCGCTGTGAGAGCCGCGAGCGTAACGAGCTTCCATCGACTACCTTTATAAAACGGTGATATAGTCTTGCCTCGCCACGGTACTGTTACATCGAATACTTTGCATTTTTTCTCCGACTTTACGCCGTCTTAATGAGCGAACGTTACGCTTAATCGAACTTCTGATCGTGTTTCCGATACGTGCTTTCATTCAGCGAATATTTTTTCGGTTTCGATTCGCTCGATTTTTTATAATAATTTATTAAGACGTTAAGTCGAAATATTAAATCGTAGTCTTGTTATAATTACGGAATTTGTCGAATTTACCTATCTTTTATAAAATGAATCGTCGATCATCAATTTTAATTAGCCAACAGAAACATATATTAGTTACCAGGCGAGAATCTTACATATCGAATATACGTGAACAAATTGCTTAATGATAAGTTCGAGCAACGTCTGGCTTCCAAATTCAATTCATAAGGTCTGTTTCATAACACGACACGTCTTTGTATTCATCGGTATTCAACCTTTCCACATGTTTGGATTGTAATCGCTTTCACACAATACTCTAATACACGTAGCTTCAAGAAAATACGAAAGAAGATAAGAAATTCGACGATCTTTGTAATCTTCGCATCTTTGAATCGTTATCGTACTAAAGTATCGAAAAAGGCGTAAAAATTCATAGTGTAAATGCGACTATTTTCATAAACAGCCAAAGCGGTGACTACACATTTTCCAACTGTTATCGTATTAAAATATCCGGACACGTGTAAAAGTTCATAGCGTGAAAACGACGCGAACGCGAAGATCGACGAAAGAAGATTATCAGAAAATGTCAGGATATTCTAATTGTGCGTGGACCAAAGTGATGTCCTTGTCGATTCTCACTTGCTTTTTCTCACGGCGTCAGTCACGGGTCCGTGAGGCGTTAATTGCTTTTACTGGTACTTCCACTAGGTTCTCTTCGATTTTGCCAATCCAACTTGATGATGCGCGTCTCTATATGCCGGCAGGAAAATTTCCTGGAAACTTTGGAGACTACGAAGGCCAAAGTTTTCGCGGAGCATCCGGACACTTGCGACGGGAATCGATACGGTAGCCTTGAACGCGAATTTGGAAATCGGCCATTATGATTGGAGAGTCATTGCCAGTGTCTTTGATTTGTCCTTAACCCCGTTCCACGAACGACAGAAATTCTACGCTAAATTCGGACAGGATTCCGATTAAACCGGGGAATAGTCGATTTTGGCAATACGGCGTTTTCTTTGTAACTGATCGTCGCTCATGTTCGCTCATAATTGATAGGTCGTCATCCCCACCAAAGGGAGAAGATCCCCCAAGAGGCAACGGTATTCCCTTTGAAACAAAGTTTGACGGCTGAAGCTGATCCGAATTAAAACGCGCAAGGAAAGATACTGATTATCCACGAGACAATAAGGAAACTTTTTTTATTCTTGATTCTTCTCAAATTAAACTTTTACCAACTTATTTGTAAGGTTTTTCTGACTAAAACGAGACTAGACACGATATAATTTAAATTGCACTTTCATTTTAAATCACATTCCAGTCGAGAGAAAATAAGTTAATGTCACTAAATAAGCAACTATGATGCGAAATATATCGTGTTTGATCTTGTCTTAGTCGGAAGAACCTAACGATCGTATATTGGTAAAAGCTTTATTCGATAAAGATGGAAAATTAAAAGATTCCGATGTTGCGTTAACATGGTGTAGGCGATACGTTTCTTTTCATCAAGCCGACTCTCCGAGTGCTTCTCTCTTCCACTCGCGATATCCTTTTCTATGTTCGACAAAATGCCGAGTCGTATCTATTACATAGAATCGAGTACGCGATAACGCGATTACCAAGGAGTCACGATTTTCCATTAATTACGGAAAAAATACTGTGTTATTTTGATTTCAAGAAAACTGAAGAAATTTAATCTGTGTTAATTCGAGGCATTTAAACGCCTTTGAAATTTATTTAGTTGGTTTAAGGCTAAGTGCGCTCGATAGCAGATTTCAATTACTCAATCCAATCTTGCCTTTACATTTCCTCGGTTGAATTCCACTTGTCCCGCTCTCTAAACAACTTCCTTAAACAGAGACACTTTCCAGTGCACAGGAAAACCTCGAACCTCTAATCAATTTCTTTCAATCTCAAGATCTATCGACAATAATTATCCATCCGCGACGATAGCTACCTACTAACGTTAATCTGTGTAACCAAAATTTCATTCGTAAGCAAACAAGGATAACTAAACTTGGACAGAATTGCATCTGCTCGAGGCCTGCGTCGAATTGTTCAAACCGACGTACGTTCATTAACGTATTTTCCCAAATGTCCCACGGATTTTTATACAGAATACGTGGTTAAACGCACGTACAAACGAACAAAAAAAAAAAAAAAAAAAAAAAAAAAAAAAAAAAAAAAAAAAAAAAAAAAAAAAAAAAAAAAAAAAAAAAAAAAAAAAAAAAAAAAAAAAAAAAAAAAAAAAAAAAAAAAAAAAAAAAAAAAAAANTGGGACACTTTCATGTCGAGCCTACGATCGATTCCATTGATTATCGACACCGAGGTTAAGGTTGACCTGTCGTTTCAGCGGGGTGGCACCGTGGAAAAAAAAAGTTGGTGCTCGCCATCGATTTTCCGCTCGATTCTCGACCTGATCGCGCGATACCACGCGTCCACCGTTTTCAATTTCTCGAATTATCGAGCAAACCCGTTTTCCGACCGACGAAGTGGAAAAATATGAAAGGATTCATTGGCTGTGCTTTAAGCAAACGAAAGAATTGCTTTTTCTTAAGCAATATTCTCTAGGAAAATTGACGTAGTATATCACAAAAAATTCTCTGCGGCTAAACCTGTCGCAAGCCAAATCCATCAACTCCACTTTCTATCAATTTTTTAGTCTCATTACACAAGTGAATTATTGTTGAGTTCCGAAAGAAAAGGATTGTGTTCACAATGGGATAATCGAATTTTTTGGATAATTGAATAACTCGCATTGAAATTATGTTCTGCATGAAAAATCATAATTCTTAAATCATTCGGCGATTAATTTACATTCTATAAGGATCTGTAACGTGTATTTGTACATTTTGAAAATTGTACAATACGTCTTATCGTATGTGTTTATAAACTTTCTCACATAATTCCGGTTGCCTTAGCGTTGTACGACTCGGTACAACTGAAATATCCATAGCGTCGTTATTACAGGAAAATTACGAACTGGAATCGTGATCAAAAATGTAATCGTTTCACGATGAATGATTAAGAAATTAATCGTTGCCATTGGTTACAACGACTTTTGATACTTTCCTTATTCGTTAAACATTGATTATTGGTTATCGAATAATCGATAATTACGATCGATAACCTGATTTTATATTAATATAACATATAATAATTTTCAATCATTAAGCGTTTTACCCAATTCACGGGAACGTTACAGTATACCAGCTTGTATCTCACAGCCGAACGAATATGCACAATATTTACCGGACTAACCAACGTTCGGAAAACCGATATTCGAATAATAGAGGTTGCGCTGTAGTAACTTCCAAGGTAAATAAAATAATTCCCAAGGTAAACTGAAGGAAAAGAATCTACGACTCTGAAATTTATTTTAACCACGTTCAATAAAGATCGACGAAGAAAGCGCGCGATATCCCTCGTGAGCGTAGAGATTACTAACGGAGCAGAAAATACGGAAAACTCGGTGACCCGTGCGTAACGCGTTAACTTGCACAATTTCGATGGTAGAAAAAAAAAAAAAAAAAAATAGGACACGCAGAAGAAACAAGGTCCCAGGTTTTCCACGAAAACAAACGAAATCGGGTAGCGACTTTCTACGATTATTCACGCCACTGAATCATAACCGACTTGTTAGAATGGAAGGAAAACCGTCTGACCATTAGGAATACGTATTAACCTTTTCGCGGTTCGTATTGCCAGACGTAGTGGTAAACAGAGAATAAAGAAACAGAGATACGAAAGTAGAACATGTAAGTATGTATATACACAATTAAAACACAATGGAGGAATGTATGAACATATATGAATAATAAATAATCTCTCGTTTTAATTACTCAAGGATTATCTCGTATTTAGTTTCACTGTGACAATAATTTTAATCTCCCGACGAGTTTCGACTGAACTAAGGGATCACTCGGAATAACACGAGCTATGTAATTAATTCATTTGCTCGCTCAACCACTTAAAATTGCAATGCTCAAGTTTATACTATTATACTATTCTTCTGTTCACGTTAATAAAATACCAGAATCTTTCCAATGTCTTTACAACATGTAAAAATACACTAAGAAATATATAAAATCTCTAAATCGTCATACTTGTTAGAATCTTTCAAACAAACGTCTCCTTAGCTTTATTTAAACATTTATGTTCATAGAATTGTGAATTTGCATGAAGTAGCTACGAAGTAACTACGAGCCTCTCTTTAGCTTTTATTTAATCAATTATGAATCTGCATAAAGATCCGCGATCTAGTAACGATCAACTTCCATAAATTTGTTCTAATTGCAAGTCGTCGCTGGAACATCGTGTATCGTATAATATATTTATATTCTCTATGAAGCAGAAAGGATGGTCCCGATCGTGGTGGTCGAGCAGGAAATCACGGAGGTCACACGGGGTTATGTCTCCCGTGGGCTTGGCATAGAATCGAGGAACAGAGTGAGAGTTGGTGTACGCGAAGGATGTCCTCGAACGCTCGTTTTATGCGTCCTAGACGACCTCACCGTCGAAAATAACCATTTCGATGGTCGCGTCTACGTATACCCACGCCTTTTCTCGCCCATTGTGCGCTTTCCCGTTCGGTATCGCCGCGTGCTTGCGCAATCCCGGAAGCAACGCTGCCTTTCGTTTCTCCCGTGGAACCAATAATCCGAACGTTCTTGGCCAACGTTCTCTGCGAATTTGTTCCGTATGAATCAGTATATTCACCAGAAGAACATAGCCTGTGATTCGTAAGAAATAAGGAAGGATCTAGACCCGTTAGATTCGAAACTACTAAAACTTTCGAAATGCGTAATAAGTCTACGAGACAAAGAAGTGGAAACTTCGACGAATGCAAAGAATTAATTAACGTTGGCAAATGACAGCGATTTCGCGATAAAAATTTATCAGAAAGCACATATTTTTTATGAAATGTCCATTGAAGTTTCTAGGCTGACCAGTCCAGAGAGAAACGTTTTTTTAATTCGATTTATAGTTAAGTTAATAGTATACTTTGGATAATCGAGAACTTTTGTATGGGACAATAAGCGGTACCTGGGAAGGGCTGCGAGAGTTCTGGCGAGTTTGAATAGATTAAGCCGGAAGTGTACGGGTATGGGTGTAGGGAAGGAGAGTATAGGAGTCCTGCAAGTGACAAGTTCGCTAACTAAATCGCTCCCCTCTACAGCGTAACTGTAAAGGATTGTATACGAGAACAGCTCGGTTTTAAACACGAAATTCAATTAGAATAAAAATCACCATTAACGTCACACGTTGTCGCGTATAAAAGAGCTTTGCGGCAAAATTCGTTAGGAAATGTTTTTAGCAAGACTACGGAGAAGAGCGAAATAGAAACGACACACAGGCGATGTTCGCGGAATAAATGCATTAGGATCGTCGATATTAGCGACGATATCTTTATGTAACCGAGGACGAGTGATGTCACTTTCGCATATTCACAATGGCTACGCGATGCCACGGATGCGAATTGCCGGTTGCTGCTTCTTCGTCCTCGTTAGTAAAATACTATCGATTACCGTAGACCCCATAAAGAAAGGATTAAACATTCTCGAAGACTAACTAGGAATTATCTAGCCGCGTTAATTTTCCTCGAAGATGCTTTCGCACTAGGAGACGATGCGGAAAAGTGAAAGCAATTTCTTCCTCGACTGTACAGAGTTTAAGCAGCTCTCCTAGCGACTCAAATTGCCATGAATTTACAGATCGACGTCTTACAAACTCGACGTACGATTTTTTATGCTTCTATTAATTTATTACGTTTATTATTATCTGTGTACAATTTATTTGTTCATTGTAAAATTTGTATTAGGAAGAAAATCGAAGTGGAAGGTAGATAACGACCATGGTCGTATAAAAGAGGTACACGCGTGTGGATATTTTTAAGCAATAGCGTACGTTCGATTTAAGAATCGTATTCGGCGAAGACACCGCCGAATCAACATGCATTGGCGAGGAATTTATAGAATTCCGGTACGAGCTAGCGCGAAGGCCAGGAGAGACTGTTAAAGATCAAACTGAGGTGAGCGTAAACAGGAAAACAGGTTTCGCGGATCACTTTGGTACGGTCTCGTTTACTAATTATCGCGTTATTACAAATGGCGCGGTGTAACGAACGATTCGTGCGTATACGAGCCGATTCCAAAGCAAACTACTGGCTGAAGATGCGCTCGATACGCACGCCGAGTCGTGATGTAACTCGAGATAGAACCAACACACAACTTCCTTTTTGTGAGAAACAAATCCGCGTTTCAAGCGCCTATTCTTTACATAAAAGGATTCTCACTGTTAATACCTCGCGATTTTGTTTCTTCTTGTTATCGAAGATACGTTAGGTATATCTGTATTACATAATGATTTTTCATTTATTTCTGTTTCACAAGATTACGATAGATCGTTCTGTTAGATTCGAAAAAGTATCGAAATGAATGACAATGAACAAAGAAGAACGATAACAGAGAGGATACAATGGTAGTCGTAGAAGAATGTATTGACGTGCTACTTACTCGTCGACATAGCTCGTTTTGTTCAGGCAGCGAGGCCTGCGCACGGCTCAAATAAAGGACATCTGAAACCAAAAAATGAAAGGAAGATTGGTACAAGGCAAACATAAAGAAACAGAAAATCGTTGACATTGTATGTTCGATTCTTTGGCGATTTCTTCTTAAAAATATTCATTTAGAGGAGATTTCGATTGATTTTTTGGTCCTCTGTACCTTAAAATCGATCTTTCTAATATGTCTCGACAATTTATTCAAGTATCCTTTGTTAGCGTATAAAATATATTATTATCCTAAATTAACGTATTATATAATTTTTTATGCGAATTATATTTACAGCGAAATTATTCGACAAAGAAAATTAATTGAAATCAGCAGTTCTACGTTTCTCTCGCCACAGTTTGAACACTGTTTGCTCTATTTTATATTATTCGATCGAAAGGAGCGCGGAGGTATCGAGCACGCGATCATTTCGCCGCTAGACAGCCAAGATGGAAAGAAGACCAGCTTTCAGCTAACTACTTTCGATTGTCAATCGTCGTCGGTGGCCACGTTGTCGAGGTGAAAATCGGCGCTAGAAGCTAAAGGCAGAAACTTTCAAATCTCCATTCCACCCGGGCACTCGCCACTTTTCACTGGTTACTTTTCACTCGGCCGCGGCATGATTCACTTTCCTCCGGTGGGCGTTCCGCCGCGAAAAAGTCGTAAGAACCGCGTGGAAAGGGGCGAAACAGATCATGAAAGTCCGCCGTAAGTCTGGCCCGCATCAATGTTTTTCCGTTCTGTCTCCTATACGGAGTACGCAGGTATTCACGTTGCAAATAAATACGAGTTGGTCTTTCTTTGCAGTCGAGTAAATCCGGATCATGGCATTAATACCTTTTTATAACGAGTTCTGCTTTTAACGTTACGACTACCAAGTAAACGGTTTTAGATTTATTTGTGCCATTTTTAAGCGCGCAATGTCTTCCGATAAAATTCATTTTAACTTTTATCGAAATAGAAAGCTATCTTATAAATACGTATATATTTCGTTTATTTTCGTTGCACCGCTTTAATTAGTACTATTTATCTCTGTACGTAGTATATTTAGGAACTGTATCGCTGCTTCGTTGTCCTATTCTTTATTTCTATAAAACTTCGCAAACTGAGATTGGAGGGATAAATACGTATTGTATTTCAATTTTACTTCGAAAATCCTCCGGATCAAAATTTCGTGCAATAAATCTCTCACTCTGTATATTCAATTTCAGTTTAAAAATACGTGGGGTCGAAATGGTGAGTCGACTCTCCTATACACACACACAGAGAAAGCTTCCTTTATATTTCAATTGTTCATAAATGCATAAACATCCGCGGTCCATTCGTTGCTTCGATTCTTTCTTCACTGCCATGGTGCCATTTTAAACAGACAGTCCAAGGATGAGTCCACACCCAGCCTTACATTCTATACGCCAGACCAAACAATGCATTCCAGTTCCCAGGCTTGGAAAGCCTTCGTGTGTATTCATTTCATTTTTTGATAGCCGTTATCGACCTCATAGAGCACGGTCGAGGGCAAAGGGTGAAGGCAACGAGGGAAAGGAGGCACAGATGGAATGGTAGAGTAGCCACATGAGGGTTCCGAAACAGGATAGAAAGAGAGAGAAAGACCTGAATACTGTGTGTGTGGTACCGGATGAGGAGAAGGTCTAGAAGAGGAGGGAGGGGGGCGTTCGGGGGGACGATTTGGACAGCGACGTCCCTGAGCCACTTGCCACAGTAGGTCAGCTCTCTTCACCTCACTTTGCCTCGTTTTTTCTTTTTTTTTTTTTTTCTTTTTCAGCCATCGTTTCACACACAACTCGAGGAGGATCTTCGGTCGTCGCTCGACCGACGACACCTTTCGTTTCGATTCTTCCTTTCCGCCCCCAAGTTTCACTTGGTTCACCTTTTGCCCCCACTTTGTCGGTATGTTTTCGTTTTAATTTAAGCAGCTACACCGTCGACTGTAAGTACCAGGACGCGTATATGTTACGATTCTTTCGATACATTCGCAGATTCTACTCTATTGGTATTTTGCGTTATAAGGCACATAGGATACGAACGAATTTTCGGATTTACGACAAGGTAATTAAAAAAATACAAAGAGTGAAAAGCGTTCGATTTATGTTAACGCCACGAAACGTTCAAATACTTGTGACCAGCGGTGTATGTTTACATCTCCGTGCATCCGATAAAGAGGCCATCTTCGTGGAAATAAAATGGTACAAAATTTGATTGAAATTTTTCAGCGTTTCCCACGCGAAGACGACTACGAGCTTGTTTTCGTATCGTCGCTTTATATGTTCGGAAGCGAATATATTATTATGCAAAGTTTTACGAGCAGTCGATCAACTACTCTTTTCGTTTTCACTCACATACGATGAATGTGGAAGTTCTCAGAAGATAATCTATTTTTCAGATACTCGTGTGTCGTAACGTGATGATATAAGACATCGTGAATCTTATGATAAATTCTAAAGAATAGCGTTTACGACATAATGTCTCTTCGCCAATTTTTTAATTTATAACGTTCATCGGTGAAAGACATCTTAAAAATATCCGCTGATATTTAACGCAAACTCGATACTTTTCACTGCCCTTATTTTTTAGTTATTTTGCTCCGTTTCTATCGCACGAGGACCAGAGCATGTTCGAAGAATTTAAAAAATAGAAGGAAGAAGAAGAAAATTGTTTCAATAACCGATTAAAGTGTATCAGTTCCCAATATCGAAAAATTCTTCGAGATATCGAGTTCCAGTAGAAATATCGGCGATATTTTTCATTGAGAAATTATTATCAGGATCCGCTGGTGGAAAGCAAACCTTTATAGCCTCGTATGCGACAACGCTTGACTATCGTTTCACGTATTTGCATGTAATGTTCTTACATACCCTAGGTAGAAACAGCTATGCGTCTTAATCGAGCCAACTCCGTAGAAACCGTCAGCACGTGTACAGAGCACTGAATACGGACAAAGGCTGTTGAACGTACTTGCTTGCTTACTTTGACGACTGGTGTGTCGCACGTGGGACGCTAGCCTTCGGGGATAACATCCGTTTACTACGAATATAGAAAATACACTTCCTGCACTCGTAATTTATTACAAAACCACATCGTTCTTCATTGGCCGTCAAAGTGTTTCACTTTCGACCTACCAATTTAATCTATATTTATGGGATACAAACTTTTACGATTATGCAACTAAAATTAGCAAAGGTACGATATTTCGGTATAATTCGTTTTTGGTCTTTGTAGATATGAGTACGTGTATATATATACATATATGATACGATATATTTTTAATATAAATCAAACGACACGTAAAAAGAATACAAGCATTTTTCCATTTCTTGAAATAGCATTGGCTTTTTCCCGGGAAAGTAATAAGACTAGAGAACAATAACGTTTCTGGACACGTTGAAATTATTAAGCGCTACGTTCCTATTACAGAGTAATCGAAATTCTGTCCGTGTAACACATGTTCCAACGGAGCGAGCTGACTGCTCGATTATACCGGCTAATTCGATTACTTCGACGAGCTCGAACACACTCGATCTACTCGAGAACTGCATTTTATTAACCTTACACCACGCTAACAATTGTACCAGACAAAATAAAGAGAGAAAAAGAAAGGGAAGGGAAAACGAAAATATCAAATTTTTCTTATCAAATTAAATTACATTGATCAGCTATCGTAATTGAAATTCGATCTAATAATTTTTAAGTATCGAAAATTTCGAATTATTCGAGCAACTCCAACTGATCGTGGATCTTCAAGAAGGAGAAAAGGAAAAATAGAAAGGAAATAACAATTGAAACGTGCGTCGACGTGTGTCAATGACGCTTGTTAGTTGTGTTAACATCGTCCGTAAATCGATCAGAACCGTAGGTGTTACCGAACATACGAGAAAACCAGCCGTCAGGCTATTGGAGCAGAACCACGACGAGATTCCTGCTCTATCCGCGTATTAAAGCGTCGCCGTTCTTGCATGGACGAAACTGCACGGCTCGTGATCGTTACCAGGTTGTGGAACCGGTACGCTCTACTCCTGAAATTCTTCCACGCGAATCGGCCGGCCCTTTAAATCTCCGTTCCACTTGGAATTTCTGTTCGAGCTCTTACTGGAACCGAGCGTACGTGATAAAGAATCGAATTTTGTAAAGTAAAGGATATTCTATATCCGTGTATGTGTGCGTGATTTCATTTCCTACTTCTATTGAATATTTGTTCGCCTGTAAATATAGAACTTGGATGCGAATCCGATACGAGTCCCCTGTCTACATGTTCTAAATTTTACGAATCGATATCGTTGTCCTCGACGTCCCTGTAGCCGTCCTCCGTTTCTAGAGAAGACAGACTCGAAGTATACGAGGACGAACGATTAACATTCAACAATTTCATCCGAACAGATGAAAGATATCTCTTACTTCGCTCCTATGCCTACGACGGATAAATTCATTTTCTCAAATTTACAATTTTTTTTTTATCCGACTCTATCTGTCTAATTTCGAGTAAAAACGTTAAAATTGTCTAAGATATAGCTACAACTCAGATATAACTATCATCCTTGCAAGAAGGTTAATTATAAGATAATTTAGTTATATTTTGATTTTTCTAGCACTTTTTCTGCTATTCAATATCCTTTGAAGTAGATCCGCGTCTTTTAAAAATTAAATAACAGCAACAGATTGATCGATACATTCCAGCTAAACATATATAAAAAAACATTGTGAAGAATTATAAAGAAATTCAACTATACCTAGGTTTGATATCGATCGACATGTTACACGTGACAGATGGAAAATGCTTAATTCAACGTGTCAGTCTTTGTCGTAGTAGGTACGGAGGAAGTGGAAGGTTTAAATTTCCAAGAGAAGCTCAATTAAACTCGAACTTTCGCAAACTGCTATATCTCAGCGTAATCGAATGGTTCGATATCGCCGTCCTCGACATCTTGGTGGTTGTCCCTTTCCCAGACGTTTATTAGTCCGCGAACGGAGAACTTATCGTTAACCTCGATCCTCCTGAGCCACGATGTTAATACCCACTCCCACTTGTCTAACTGTACTACTAGGTCGACCAGGTGGCATCCAGACACTCGATCGATTAGAAAGATATCAATCCGAGAACAATCGCCTCCATGCATCTCGATTTTCCCTGAGAAAATTGTTTACAGATGAAGTAGGTTAGTACAAAGAAGGCGAAGCTCGTCTTTCTTCGATATTTTGAAACTTTCTTTAAAAATTTGCGAATTGTTATAACCGTTAGCGAGAGTAGTGATTCTTGTTAGTTCTTTAACCAGTTAGTAACTAGAGTTATCAGAGCAATAAAAATGACTAATTTCTAATTTATTATACAAATTCTAGGAAAATTTAGTAGCTAGAGAATTGAATTTTTATGAAATACAGGGATAAAACCTGGCTTATTTTTCTTACATGTCTTTTCATATATTTTCTATCTTGATGGAACGATCTTGATCTTCCACTGATCTCAATAATGGACGAAATTTGATTCGACTGATCTGTTTAGGGATTAGCGAATATTAAAATTAAAAGGACGTGATGCAAATGCAAACTATCCAAAGCCCTATATAATTATAAATTTGTCGTCCGGTTCGCGGTTGGAGATCGCTATATACGGGCAGGTTGTCGCTCAAGAATTCTCAAGGGACGTATATAACATCGATCTTATCGTTGTTACGCCAAAATTGGCCTTCGTTAACATTATCAAGTTAAGAGAGGCCGGCCAAACTGGTTTCTCATAAATCTTCCCGATTACAGGCTCGTATGCGCTTCGATTAAATTAACATTCAACTTCGCGCGAGTCATCGACGGACGATAATCTTTAGCGCCAAAATGAACGATCCGACCAATCATCGTCGCCCGATTATCATATTTCTGACATTATATTTCCCTTTTCCGATACTGTGTGCGTGCTTTGCGTTTGTTTATCGAAGAGGGCTTCGCGCTGTATACTTTCTTCGTTAGATTGAGGCCAATCTTCGCTCGTTAGATCGAGGCCAATCTTTAACTGCGTGACCGAGCTCGATGTGTCTTGATGATGGTTAACCCTTTGATTGCGAACAGCGCCTATAGGCCCTCCATGAAAGTTATCGCTGTGTACTAATAGCGGTGTTTAGCGCGGGGTGTTAATTTATTTAGCAACACGTCGGATGTAGGATGATGTAGCGTAGAAGGATTTAATGCATGGTGAAGTAGAATGGGATTAGATAACGCAGGGCAGCGTATGGGGAGACGTCAAGCGAATAGACGATGGTTAACAGTACGCAAAGTGGCATAAGATAATGTGGAGTAAGATGATTTAGCGTAATAGGTAGCTATTATACAACGAAGAATAGTAAAATGCGATGTATTGTAGTGCAACGAAGCATACGGCAACGTAAGATAATGCAACCTACCGTAGTGTAACGCGCTATCATACGACTTAGTGTAATACAATGTCGTGTAACGTAACGTAGTGCAATGCAACGTATCGTAGCGTAACATTGTGTGGTATGTAATTAATAGAGTAACCCAGTCCACCAAATGTTGCTACATAGCATAATAAAAGGTAGCATAGTGTACCATACCGTACGATACAGTACGAGCATAGTAAAATATAGTTCAATGCGACACGGCATAACGTAACGTAGCATAACGTAAGTTTTTTAAACTTTCATTTTATATCAATAATTATGATGTTTACGTAATTTTACAAATGCGCTTTTCGGTGTGGTAAATTAGATTCGACTTGTCGATTATGTAATTTCTGTCGTAATTTCTCAATGGTGTAATCTAAAGTTTAATTCCAGGCCGAATGTGTGCTTTAATACCGTGCTCTTGCAAAAGACTGCCAACTTTTTTAGCGAGAGAGTTAATCATCGGTACGCATGACGTGTATACGAGCAAAGTTCTGATGAACTTTTTGCATCCTCGAGTTTCACCCTCGATGGCGATCAAGTTCCACATGAGATACATTCAACGAGAGAATATGTATCGATACACAAATTCTTATGTTACACGAGGTAAAGAGAAATCCCTTATTAACCTCAAACCTAATTTAACTCGAATCATTTTCAAAATATTTGAAACGTTCGTTTCGAAAGTTCTCCGAATTCCTCTTCAAACGAGAAACTTCCACATCGACTATCTCTGATAAAAATCTATTAATTTAAACGTAATATAGAATAAAATATATAGAAATAAATATTCTAGAGAAATTATTCGCTAATATAGACACCGAACGTTTATACAAATTCATATTTTTATTAATATAATCAAAGAAATAAATTTGTTTCACTGGTTAGATATCGCAACGATTACTTTTCTTTCGATACTTTGTATATTCTTACTGTATCCATTCTTTACATTCTTGTACATTGAAATTTTTACTCGTCAAAACGAAGTAATACCATTATTGGAATAATACTAAGTAATAATAAGTAATTAAAATAATGAAACAAACGTTATGCTCTATTAATGTCAGAGCAAATATATAGGTAACCAAGGTAACAAAGCTTGTCGAAAGGCAAGTCCATGGAACGACTCGATGAAATCCACGAAGAATGCGTCACTCGAAACGATATTACCAACCCATCGGGTTAATTGAACCATAACAAATTTCTCGAGGAAAGCCAAGGCTCTCACTTTCTCATGTTTTTGCTTGGCGACCGTGTAACAGGAGAATCGAATCGACCGGTACAGTTTCGAGCGAGGAAGAGAAGCATGGGATCCTGGGGACACGTACATCCCTGATCCCGCATTTCGGATCCTGTGACGATCCGCCTCTGTGGGTGGTAGATGGAATAAGAACGAGGGAAGAACCCCTCGTTCTTTGTCGACCTCCGCTTCGTTCTCCTCGTTCAAACCTAACCATTGTACATACGATGTACTATTATACACTACGGTTCAAAAGTATCTGAATATTTGGTTATTTTTCATAGGATGTAATTTAGTGTAATTACGGACAAGAGGATTTGATGATTTTCATTCCTTATGATTAACGCTAGGATTATTTGTCCACGATTGAACCTACAAAATTTGCATCGGATGGTAGCTGTATGAGAAGATAACACAAAGGGGACAGTCTTTTATTCGTGTTTTCGAACAATAACGAAGAATTGCCGTCAAAATGAACCGATTTAAATCTGTAAAGTTACTAGAGAGAATTGTAAAATAAATTAATAAGCATTCTGAGTATTTCGATAATTTTAATGTTACTTAATTTACGTATTGTATTACGTACTGTATTCGCGTATTGATAAAGTATACAGAATATTATCGTGTGTTAAAATTTATCTTCGAAAGGTAACCTCGAAGCAAGTAATAGTCGAAGCTCGTTAAACTGATAATTTATATAGTTCAGATAATCAGGTAATTTGAAATAACTAAAATTTAATATTGACTCCGTAAACAAACAGTAAATGATTAATTCCCACTTAATTTATACAATTCGGTAAAGTTAACAATCTTTTGCTATACAAATCGATCGATGTACGGATTACTTGTGAGGAGTATTGTACGCGTGGATCCGGTTTTAGTCGTGGCACGAGGATGCTGATCGAAGAAGAGGGTGGCAAATGTGTCCTGAAACCATCTGGGATTTCATTGTTGCCAATCTATCGACGATTCATTTTCCTCGACACTTTTCGAGGAAAAGTGGAACGGCTGTAGAGGTAAAGTGAAACCGACTTTCCAGTATTCTTCTGCGCGGCAGTTTTCTTCTTTGGGTGGGAACTTTCGAATGGAAACGAATTCGGTTGTTTGGACAAAGTGAGGATACGTGTATTATAGACGAGTCGTTGTAATTTGTTTGAATCGTAAATTAAAATTATACCAATTATATAGAATCGTTGCAAGTATCGAATATCTCATGAATTGTGAAAAGAAAATTTCGCTTTTATCGATTATTAATATTCACGTGTATTAACACGTGTATTATTTTGAAAGAACACAACGCACGATACCAACCTATATTTATCTTTTGTTACGTGCCTACCGGCTTCATCAGGGTTATTTTATAACCATAATGATTCTTATTATTTAACTAGGAGACATAATAGTCGACTAATGAATATAAATATAAATCTATCGAATACATATACGTATGTAAATGTTGCGCAAGTTTTGACTTCGTCTTTGCCAAAACGGTATCTTACGTTCCCTCGCGAGATTAATTAATTTTCATGCCAGGTCACGAATCAAGTTTGATTTATTTCTATATCGAAACTGTATCGATTACATTTAGAAAGTTGATTCGAACAGACATGAAACGTGTCGAACCATTAAAACAGAAATGAAACGTAATTTAAGGTGTTAAATTATAGTTGTACACGCTACAGAACAGATGTAAACTTTTTGGTATCTGACAATTTCGAACAGTCTACGGGAGCCCTATTCATTCACAGTCAATCGATGGTTTATATAATCATTCCATTACTCATAACCGACTATTACGTACAACCTATTGAAGGCTATCTACGAAACGCTACAATGATCATAACTACCTAGACAAAATTATATAACTTGCAATGCGAACGATAGAATGACGAAACGAAAACTAAGAACACAAGCTTGCATCTTTTCGTCTAAAGAAGAATTCTTTACAGAAGTATGTTGAACATTCTATTTCTTCCTTCGAGTAGAGTCTCCATTAGAATCTCGATTAGAGTCCCAATTTTTGAAGATTTCTATACGCGAAAACATTTATCAGATCTTTTTTCAAAAGCGACTATGTTTCAAAGAACAAATAGACATCATTCTATGCGTACGAATATCGCAACCTAGAGACAATACGTAATATATCACGTATTTTGCATATTTTCATATTTTATATGCACATACCTATCGTACAATAAACGTCACGCGTTTCACGCGTCAAACGTTTCTTCCATATTTAACATCCATAAACATCAGAAGCTCAACAATAAAATTACCGACTGCAAAATACTGAGCAAACTTATTCAAAAAATTCACCTCTCGCAGAAAGACGACGAAACGCGTCAAATGAAAATCTTTCAAACGATCGTTCCATCCTTTCCGTGATCCCTCCGATTTTCCTTTGATTATCGCTTGGGAACACTGATTGACTTTCTTTCTCTCTCGCGTGTGAGAATGAATGAATGAATGAATCAGAGTGGTTTCCAACCGCCCTTGGAGATCTAGTAAAATGAGGCGAGGGCGAGGGCAAAGACTGGAGGGTTCGATGTCGTTGGCAAAAGGGCAGCCAAAAGAATCGAGACGTACCTATCTCGGAGGGGCCAGAGAACAGCTCAGGATGCGAGGGTTTGCGTGCTCTGGTCAATGGGTCCCTGCTATAACGGTGTGCACTACCCTTCGACGATTCTTATTTCGTCCTCATTGTCCCCGACAGCATATGGCAGCCCTTTATTCCAGCTCCACGGCTTCTGTCGTAGGACAAACAAGTCTGCGCATTATCGACCTTCCACAGACCAGAATATCTATCACGCGAAGACGCGTACAGCGGAGCTTTAGTCAAAATGCTCGAATCGTTTCGCGCCAGTAAAATCTTTTACGTCTCTTTTACAATACGAGTGGTTAGGATAGGTATTGTGATAAATAGATAAATAGAGGAAAAATTCATTGGCGGGAAATCCTTGGTAGTCTTCTCGTTTCTTTTATATCTTGAGAGGTTTTCAGATTTTTAACGCGTTTCCTTCGATGGGATTTAAGTAGAGGAATTTTACTTTATATTATAGATTCTCGTTGGTGAAATAGAGCAAATATCGTAACTTTTTATTAGGCACGCGTATTTTTGACCGTACTTTTGTGATTTGTAATATCTCAGTGCCGAGGGATTTTCATATCTTTCTACGGGAAGCAATTTCGTTGAATATCTTCTCCTGGATCGTTATATGTTCTTTTCGTGCTACTTTTGCTCTCCTAATTTACCTCTAGGGATCAGAGCAGATGGATATTTTTTGATCAGACATCAAAACAAAAAGAAAGGGAAAAATCCTGCGAAGAAACAATATGGTTGGCGAGGGAAGTTGGATAACAGCGATCGAAGGAAACAATATCCAAGGAATCTGTGCTAACAGTTCGTTAGACGCGACTCGTTCTCTCGCTGGTAGGCTCGTCGAGTGGGTAGCGAGCTGAGCGGCCAGGCTTTCCAACGATATTTCTGGTGGTAACTATGCCAGGGACTGCCGGGTAAGTAGTCACTATAATACGGCTTGAATCGAGTAAAAGTACATGGGTAACCTCGTGAGCGGGTTCACCATGTCGCTTTCACTCCCCGTGCCGCAATATTATCCGTCCGTTCGAGGACCAGCCTCCTCGCGCGGGCAATCCTAGATGCCGAGAACCATTACGCCGCTGGCGATCGTCGTCCAACGATTCGATGACGATTCAAAGAACGTAAATCACTAGGCCAGCTGGTGAAGACCTGATGATATTTGCGGAACACGAATCATTTATAGAGACGAGAGTGACGGCTTGCGTCGCTTTAGCGCGGTTTCTTGAGATTCGATCGTGAGCTTCGACAAAAGGTCGTGGTTGAGAGGATCGTAGAATGTAACGAGAAACGTGGAAATAGGATTTTACCATGGCGCGTGTTCTCGTTTCCTTTCTATTTGAATTCTTTTTATTTTATTCGCTTGTTCTTGCTTGACGACTTTTTACTTCCATCGCAGACCCGTTTAATTAAATCTACTACTTGTGTAAGAAGAGTTTCAGATGAGCGTAGAAAGCTTCGGGAAACTGTTTAGTAAATTTTAATCCCGCGGTAATAAACTTTAGAGTTTACTATCGCGAAAGAAGTTTACCGCGTGTCCAATTGAATTTTCAACGTTGCTAATAAAAAAGATAGATACGAAATATAGCCGCATTGGCTTGCCACGATATTTCGGAATTTCAAATAACCGGAGCTTCAAAGCACTCGTGTCCTATCGTCAGCGTTCAACGTCAAAGGTACGAGCATTAAGCTGGTTCGATGCCCCTTCATTCTTCTCCATTTTCGAATATTCGGCTTCTAAGCGTCTTTCTCAAAAGAACACACGCTGTGGTGTCCCGACAGAAGCTACCAATAGCACGGGACTAACCTTCTTTTTATTCTCTCCACATCGTATCGATGATCCAGATTGAACGCCATCTTGACGACCCCATCAATCTGCTCGTAGACACATCTTTTTAGAAGGAAAAATTCGCGAATATCTCTGATATTTCGTTTATTCGAACGTTTCTTTACATGTCCAAAGACCTTTACTCGAATTGTAAAATGTCAAACAATAAAAACGTATTTATTCCTAACTGTCATTTTTACCACTCTTCGTATATTTGCGTTACAGATGCAAAAGTTTCCAACGATAAAACATCAAATATCTATCGATTCTTCTTCTCGTTCCTCGCAATTTTCTCATTTTATTCGCTCGTTCGTCGCTGAAAGAAGAATTCAAACTTCCACGTGATCGCCTTCGCTGTGGATTGTTAAAGAAGAGGAGCGAAAAGGATAATGAAAAGGTGGGAGATTCAGAGAGGAAGGGATGAGAAAGACAGAAGAGATTGGTGGTGCAAAAACCGTCGGAGGCAGAGAAATAGATAGTCGAGACAGTCCATTAAGCAGCGAGTGCAATCCTGGGCGAACAATCGAAATCCATGCTAATCGTCGAGTGTAGTAAAATGTAGCCAGACGTGGTTGAAATAGACGCGAGAGCGAGAAAGTTGCGAGTCTAGGAGAAGTCGCCTTTGTCTCTCGCCATTATCGCATTAAACGGAGGACCTTTCTCAAGGACCATCGCCGAGATTATTCCTGGAAACCGATTATTTGAATCTTTTTAGTTATACAAGGGAATAGAACCTACCGTTTTTTCAGATCGCTGAATCACACCGATTGTTTGCTACGTGGCAGTAACTCTTGGAATTTTTATCACATATAGCGAGAAACATAACTGAATTAATAATACGTTTTCCATAAATCATTTTATATAGAAATTAACGTCAAAACGAAGTATATATATACATAAGAAATAAAGACACAATATTGATTAATTTCGTATGTTTGCAACTAACCCAAATAATTTTATAACGAGAAGTTTAGAAATATTCTATTTCATCGATAAATCTTTATGCCTGCAACAAATGCATCGTAATATTCCAAATAACCGCTTGCCATACATTTCTTAAACGTCTATAAATGTCAGAAAAATTACGGATAAAACGTACACGTTGTGACATTTCTAACCTACGAATAACTTACGAATTTTCCTTGATCCGAGCTGGATAATTTTACCATTCCGAGTCAGCCAGCGTGAATGATCTATCGGTTACAGAACGGCCAAGGGAGATAAAGAAAGAAAGAAAGAAGGAGAGACGAAGCGAGACGGAAGATCGATAAAATAATAATTCTGCAAGTGCAACAATTCGGAAAATATCCATTTGTATAATTTATAAATATAATATATGAATATATGTATAGAGTGCCTAAAGTATAGGGGAAACTAAAATACGTATAGCGATTCTACTTAAGATTAACCATTCTCAAGGGGCCACACAACATTTCCTTCGCGTTTCTTTTCAGTCAATTTACCTTGGTATATCCTATTTTTTAACGGTGTAGTTGTGAAAAGAAATTCCAACAATTCGCTCGATATTTCATGCATATGAATCCTACAATTTGCTGAAATTCGAAGAAATCCAAGTATTTATAGCATCGTGATTAGGATACCTACCGTCTTTGATTTATGCGGCAGACTTTAGCAGAGCGTCTACGTATACATTAGTCTAGTTATATTTTGTACACTTTCACAAAAATAACGCGTATACGGATTATCTGATTTACGTTTCTCAATAATGCTGCGTTTACGAAATTTTGATGCGTTGCTTCACTGCTTGATTCTTAATGGACGGAAACGTTAAACGAATCGCTGAAGGCGGCTAGAGATAATTTTTCGACAAAATAGGGGGTGGGGGGGAATCGAGCGAAATGGCCTCGATTGTTTTGTGAAAGGGAAATAGGGAAAAAATCGAGGCCGCTGGAAAAACAAACCGATACTTTGTTGTTAAAGGCCCGAGCGGTGCATTATGTCATCGCTGGCTTCAATTACATATTCGCACGAGCGAAACTGCACGCTCGTTTTCGAAACGTTCACTCGTTAAATATTGTTGTTGAATCAACAAACTCGGTTAACAAAGAATTATTGTGCATCTGGTAACGAGCTACAGCCCGTTGAAAAAGTACGGCTCGTTCTATACCTTGTGCTTTGAACGTTGCGTAATTGTTTAACGAAAAATGAAGAACCGTGTTACGACATGTAGCTGTGAGATTTGCTACTTGTCGAATAAGATTGTAGAAAAATTTGATTTCTTGCTTACGATTGTTCATATTAATCAAAAATAAGAATATTGAGTGTCTGATGATTTATAGTCGACTATGATATTTGTAAGCTTGTAAGGATTATAGAAATAAATCGTACTAACGTTACCTGTCAGAGTATCGACACGATTGAAATTATTGCTTCCATATTTGCCTAGATATGAAGGAATCCAGTTGCCTCGCTATACCTTGTCCAAGTGTAACAGTTTGTCCGTCTACCGAATCAGACTGCAAAAGTCTATTTGAGATATCTCAATTTCTATTTCTCTACATTTTAACACCATTTGATATTTGATATACGATATAGAGATTAAAAGAGAGAGAGAGGGGGAGAGACAAAATCATAAGAAACATTGTGAAAAAGTAAGTTTGTAGTCGTGTTACGTTTGATTTTCTACAAATTATTACCTGTGCTGTAAAAAATATACCACAGTTTCTCTCTGGAGAAAAGTGAAAGTTGAACTGGATTAACGACTACGATTAGCCAGCGTCTATTTTTTTAAAGATACGTATAGCGATTAATATTAAAAGAAAATACTGTCAACATTCGTTCGAATATCAGAGATAATTTACAAATTTACAAGACCACGAAAAATATTCCGAACACTTTCGCTATCAAAGTCAAAATATTCGTAAAAACGCAGGGTATATTTCAATTATTCGACTTAAAGAAGAAAACACTCGAAACATCGATACCATACGCGGCAATATAAAAGCGTCGAAAGTAATTCACACGAACGCGTGAAATATTAAAAATATTCGCAACCAGAAATATCCCTGACGTTCACTCTAAATCCCGACATGAAGTTTTAAATGATGTTTCTAGGTCGATCTAATAACGTTTCAAGGTGCAACATCGTTGAAAGGATCCCTTATAAAGATTCTCGGCGTGAAGCTAACGCGTACCAGCAGCACCCGACAGTCTGGGATCACCAATTGCTATGAATTCATAAACTTCCCCCTCACCTCGTGAGATCAGAGAATACGTAGAAGCTGTATTACGTACACATCGATACAGGAAAAAGATATATGTGCCACATTTGCATATAATTTATCGCCGCGGTATATTTTCATTGAGATGTACTTTATTGTTTCTTAATGACAATCTTACGAAGTGTTGACATTCCGTTAACTCATTACGGTTTAAAAGAACCTTGAAATAAAAAAAGAGAAAAGACAGAAGAACGTACTATTTGTCTGATGGATTAATTCGTAATTATGTATATGACACGAGGAATAACAAATACGATTGGCAGATTTCGTAATTGATCCTTGAAACATCGAGAAGTTTAATGTTTTACGCTTTGTACATATGTAATTCGTATCACTTAATACATGCACCGTGCACGCTTCATTAATCTACAGCTCATTATCGTCGCTTCCAAATACGTGTCATGGTATCTTTCTTGAAAAGTGAAAGTCCTTTTAATTCGTAATTCACGATATCATAGACTACGACACGAAAATTATATATTATCTTTGATGCGAACGCTTGAAAGATTCAAGGAACACGAAACCTACATAATTTATCATTTGGTCGCGCGATATTAAATTTCAAAAATATAATAATCCAATTAAAGAAAACTTTGGATAATTTAAATAATACATATTTTATACGTTCTATAAATATATGCGAAAGGTATTCAATGTTTGTTGAGGTTGTATACCGTTCGAGTAAAACGAAACGAGTGTGCTCATCAGAAGCAGTTAACAGGTTAATAGAAAGCAGACGACTTTCCTCTGGCGCATACCAAAGTACATAATAACGAAAGCATAACAGAAAAACGACGAATCTCTCAAACTTTCCAGCATTGTCTGGAATATAGCGTGGCCAGGCAATGATAGGGAACGCTTGGGTCTGCTTTAAAGGAACGTTTTTGTGGTCGGCTACTGCGACCTTAGTGGAAAACAGGTACCACGTCTGCTTCATTGTGTGTGATACGCTTTAAACGGGCCATTTTACTACGGGAACATTTTTACTGCTTTGTCGTACCGGTGTATACCACCGTAGGTAAGATAAAGCATTCTTCTTCTTCTTTTATATCAAGTTGAATGCTGACAGTTTCACGGAACTTTCTTTCCAGACGATATATCTTATCAGTTCTTTTGCCACTGGTAATCTCCTATATCTACGATCTGAATTATTCGTAGAATTTATAGAACTAAACGATAGGAATTGTAAAATTGACTATGATACTGATCTACGGTAAACTCCGATATTATTAGTTTGAAATAACGCACGTAACGTTAAAGGGTTCGATTGCTGAAACGTTTCTTCGACTTTCCCTCGTGTTCGACTGCAACAATATTCATCGTTGCTCGCTGCGATCCGGCACGATTTCCTCCGTCACGCGACAATGTATATACGCTATACACAGTCAGAGACGTCGGTATTAAAAAAACGACGTCGAGTTCGTTTCGAGAACGGAACGAACGAGAGAAAGGAGATTTGCGTTTCAGATTTCTGCAAAATTCGTCCCAGATACGAGCGGTCGGTACGATGCGCGTTTGCACTCTATCTGAACCGTTTCCCTTGTTTTCCCGCGTGTTCAGAAAATAGAAGGAGTTTCACGAGGATTATTCCAGGAAGACCGATGCATCGAAGATGCACCGAATATACAGAAACTCGCGATACCTGTACATTTTGCGTCTCTAGTTTAAGTCCATTTTAACTGAACGATATTGTTCATAAAAATTTAATACGGATAACATCGTCAATGGTACAATAGCATCTCTACGGTGATACTCGAAATGTGCTCGTCGATTCCCACGAGTCGCTCTTAAAAGCAACCGCTCGTAACTAAAATAACGGTGGAAAGTAACGCAATCTCACGTGGAGCACGCCTCCTTAACAACGATTGCCCATGACGCGATCCGGCTGAATCGAGTTTGTCTATGCGATGATGAAGCGACTGCAGAATCTCGACCGACGATATCGAGAGGCACTTCCACCATGCCCTACTTCTATGACATCACAAACGTGCCTCCTCTTGTCCCTGATTCACGATCGAATTCCGTTAAAACCGCGAGGCAGATGATGCATATCGTCGAATTAATTCCAAGACTTATCGGCGAGACGTACGTCCCCAGCCGAACGAGAAACTTTCGCTTGGTTCGCGAACCAACGAACGAGACGAGACGAGACGTTGCTCGTGTGAGAAAAATATCTCCCGAGAAAATTGCTCGTTAGCGGAGAAACGTGTCGCGCGAACGAGGCTGCGCGGCGTGGGCAGCTTCTAGAATAATAAGTTTGGGTAAATACGTCCTGAAGATGGAGAACGGTATTCTCTTCGGGAGAATACCACCAGAGGTGGAATTGCAGTGCTCGAAGTTGGAGCCTGAAAGTCGAATGACTAGAGCGGGGAGCTTGAGAGCGGACGCTGAGAAATTGGAAGATGGTAATTTAAGTTTTAAATGTGCGTAACTTAGATTCTAGCAATCTTTTGTAACGATACGCACGATAATTCCACCTTACCGAAACTATCTTTTTACTCGGCCGTGAGATCAGATATTTTATTTATATTATATTTGAATAATTAATTTGATCGTTTATCAAATTTCATAGATCCGTCGCTTATCTCTAAGAAACTTACGTTTGTGAATTCAAGCACAAATGGATCTATCATGTCCTTTGTGCACGCTCTTCGATTAGATATCGTTAATGAGAAATAGTGAGAATTCAGAACTGACTAGCGACAATTGAAATTTGGTATCTCGCTAATTGGCAGATGTCAATGAGCGCAACTGGGAAATGCAGTTTGCCAGCGAAGATCTCCGATGGGATTCGCGGAAAGCGACTCGGAGAGATGTCGGCCCCGTGGTCGGAATCATTTAGAACGACTGACACTTCGCTGGTAAAAAATCTCGGCCGACCTTGACCCGTGCGCGATACATCGAAATACCTAGAAGCGAGCGTCACAAAATTGGGTTGCCTACTCTCAACTCTCGACCTTTTTTTGCAACCCAGCTTCTCCTCCCCTCAGGCTCGGCAGCTGCCTCTCTTTCTCTCATTTTCTCGAGGAGGTGCAATGCAGGGGCTCGTAAGGAGAACGGGAAGCAAAGCGGAGCATCGTGTTTATGTAGGTAGGTAGGTTGCACGAGCCGAAGCCTCCGTGAAAAACATCTCTTGACAAAGTTGTTCGACGGTGCATCGATGCACGTGTGCTCGCGTCTCGTCCTAAGCCTCATCAATATCACCCTAGTGACAACCTTATTTCTGTTTGATCCTTTGGAAACATCACGCAGATATTTCAGGAAAATTGAAAAGTAATAAATCAAATCTTTGTAGATCGCTAAATCTTTGTAGCTAAACTGAGCGATGACGTAATGAGAGATGAGAATTGTTAGAATTCATTTCTTTGGAACGGATTTTTATTAATGGTAAAGTAAACGCGTATTTTCTGCAAGATATGTTAAGAAAAAAAATGTTGGAGACAATTAAAAAATAACTAAAACGAAAAATCTTGCTGTAGCAGGATGCACAAACTACCAACTATCTATGAGATCGCTTATATTCCTAACGCTCTTGTCTATTCAAAATATTCGAACATTAAACTCGATGAAAATCTCAATCGACGCCGATCGAGTATTAAAACCTTCTAACTATAAAATTCTCTATCCTTCGTCCGATTAATTTCCAAGTCTTGTGTTATTCGAAATATCGGAGCACCGAGCTTAAAGCTTAAAATCTCAATGAAACCGATCTTGGATACTAATCTATCCATGTTGACCATGGTAGTCAATTTGAAACAAAATAAAAGGAAAAATCTACGTAGCTTCTTAATCGCGTTTCTCTCGAAGCGTAACTCCCCACTTAACGCGACGTCGTCATCACGAGGACCGTCACCGGCCGATTACGTTGCACGATGACAGCGTGAACGTAACGATCATGTATTCGGTACGCGGCAGCACTCGAGTTCTCACAAGAAAAACGGAGCTTTTGCAACGCGAGCGAAATCGGCCGGTTAGTCGACTGGCTGACTGTGTTGGCTGGTCGTTCAGCAGCTGCAGAAAAGCGTATCGTGTTCTCCACGAGGTGTCTTGCTTTGCCGGGATTTTATCGCGTGGCCCCCTTCGTGGCGTTATACCCTGTGCTCGCTCTGTTCGCTCTGGTGCACGCGCACGAGCCGCCGTTGCCCTCTCTGTCTTACTGTGATCTAGGCTAACCGCGTTCGTCGTTCCTCGTAAGTAGGAGCATAACCCCATCGCTGTAACGTACCACGGTACCATCGTCATCTCGAGTATCGCTACTGCCGTGCCACCAATACGCTGCAGCGTGACAAGCACATCCAACCACACGCTCCTTCTTTCGTTATCGAGTAACGAAGGTTCGTCGAGGTATACTTCTGTAATTTGCATCATATTTGCTGGTGGAAAGATCGCGGCAAGGATTTTGTTAATTTTGTAAAAGTATACAAGATGTTTAGTGCATTTTTCGTTGTTAGGTAGTAGGTTTAGATGGAAAAAGCAGAAGACAAAATTTTACTATTTTCTACCGATATTCGAGGTTTGTATTTGGCATACTGTTTGGAATATTCGTTGCGTTGCTTTCCTCCTGGAACGCCGTTTGCTTTATGAAATATTTTCCTTTCGCGATATTTCTTTTGTCTTGGAGAACAATTAATTTAATTGTCTGAATATTTTTCTAAGTTTCGAAAATTGATTCGCTGCTTCTTCGTAGTCTCCAATAGCGACCATAGTATTATGAGTTACGAAATCTTTATGAACGAGCACTTTGAAATGGAAAAACGCGATCGCGATATCGTCTTCACGCTGGTTTGATAATCTTCCTGATTTCTGCTTTAGAATTAATTGCTAACCTCGCCGGTAATCTCTGTTTCGTTAATTCCAAACTTATTTTTCATTCGAAGCGTTCGAACATCGAATTTAAAGGTACAAAATGAAAGGAGAAAACAGGATTACTCTTCCGTAGCAAACTACATGAGCTCGTTGCAACATCCATAACAAGCAGAGCAGGATACGAGAGAGCTTCTGAGAGATTCAGTAATCAGTCGCAACATTGTTGCCCGGTTTCGGGCAGAAAACCAGCGAGAAAGTACAGAAGAAGGAATCGAGGCCACTTGTCGGTAAGTGTGCAATGGATAACTCGCAACGTTACGTATTTTTCGTCTTATGGAAATTCTACCACGCCATACGTACCACGTGTGTTCTCACTTTGCTTTCCCGGTAAACAAAACGTCAGATAACGTTGAGAAATCAGAAATCGATAAGGACATTTTGAAATCGTGACCCTGGTGCTTCCATGGGAAAGATCGACTTCGCAACGTATTTTCTCACAGGCTTTCGCTGAGAAACGCGGAAATCCATTGAAACGTTTAGCAATCGCTCGAACAAGTGGAGCACGGATAAGTGAAACGAATTCGAATTTGGCAGGTTGAGTGGTAGTAATTGCATGATCGCTATTTTATTTTATTGTTAAATTATTACAAAGATTATTTGTTATTAACTCATCGCTGCGTAATACGGAATTATCAGAGAATCTCTTTCGTGTCATTTTGATTTTTATTCTCGCTTCTCGTGTTTATATATTTTTTGACGATTCTCTTAAAAACTATTTTTTTACGGTATCATACGAATAATATGCTAATTTATCGGTTCATATTTTATTTTTACTTGCCTGATTGCTTCAATAGAATTATTCGTAGCGATCTTCTAATTACGTTGAACAGCGTGTATATATCGAATAAAACTCTTTTCATTGTCAACATTCAATCTACTCAATAAATTCTCTTAACGTCGAATATATATGACTAATAATAAATTTCTTCCTCTTCTTCGATGTGACACTAACATAAAATTTAACGAGCGATATTAACCATATTCGAATTTCGGACGGATCAATTTAAAACAAAAATCTATATATCTTCACGCTACAACGAATAGAATGGAGATCAACTTTTCGACGGACCTCGAAATCCCAACCGGACCAGCGAGAGAATCGTATTGCCAGCAGCATCTCTCCCGATGCGATCGAGAGATCGACCAGCCGTAAAATCAAATTAATCGTACGATCACGCGTGCCAGCTACTCTCTGTGTACGTGCAAGTATACGCGACCACATGGGTGTGATTCACGCTGGTGTGCGTCCGCGTGTGGGTGTGGTCCGTTGTGTTACGTGACCTCGTGGTTGTCGTACGGCTGAATAGGCTCGTCAATGGCTCGTTTCATTGAATTAAATAGGCCATTCGTGCACGAGCATAATTACCGAACGGCCACAGAAAGAGAAAAAGAAAAGAAATTTATATGAGATCGTCTCTCGACTAAACGAACGAAACGGTTTCGATTATCCTGTTTTGGGATGGATGGATTTTAAGGTCAATACGCGTGTGAAAGATACGCGGGTTGGAATGTGGTAAAACGTCGATAGAAATAAATATTCTGAAAACTGGATAAGAAATCGTTCGCTTAGAGATTCTGTTGATCGACCGTAATGAGGACTGCGAAAAGAGAAAAAGAAGAACTGCTGATTACACGTTTCAACATCGATTGTTGCGTAAAGCGAGACGTCTGTTGGCAAACCGGCACGATCGTGGAACCGTATTGTTGTGCGAGGCTGTTCTACATTTTTGGAGAACGAATTAGGTTACTGGTCGATACCATCGCGTTCGATCGCGAATGATTTTGTACTGTATTTGACATTAGAACTAACCACAGCTATGATATATATATATATATATGTATATATATTGTTTGAAAATTTTTCGATGAAATTTTGTATAATTTTTAGACAAATTTCCCCGGCTCGTTATACAGTTTTAGCAGGAAAATTAAACGAGGGAAATTCGCAGAAAGCGCGGAGCAAACGTTGAAACGACATAACGAGCGGATTACTCGAGCAAAAGTGCGAACAGCAAATGTTTAATGCTACCCGAGGCATTTAAATGGTTAATCTCGCGCGCCGTTCCGGAAATATTTCTCACAAAAGGCGAGTTAACTCGTCGTCGTGTCCAAGTCCACGTTTAAAAGGTTAAACGTGTACACTGCACGAATTCTAGAAATTTCATTGCTCAACGATGAGAGATGACGAACTTATTACCCGTGTAATTAGCCAGAAAACATAAATCGTCGAATCGCAAAGAGAATCGTTACTCGCTGTAAAACCAACGAGGAACAAATGAAATAAGGACGTTTATTACTTGCGATAATCTCCATTTGCAGATCGTAAAAATTGTTATGAATTCTGTATGAATTTCCGTAGATATTTTTATCTAGACGTCTGAAACGAAATTTTTTATATTTTAATATACGATAAAAAATACAACATTCTCGTGAAACAAACAGAAAGATATACGACACGAACAAATTCTGCACCGTATAACCGTTTTCGTTCGTAATCTGACTCTATTATCGTACTTGATCTACGGAACCTGTATGAGACCGGCAGGTGTCTCATACAATACTTATGATTAAGACATCTAATACTTCTGAAGAGGGGTGTACGCTTGCTCCAAATCGCAAGTAGAATGCGTTTGCGACGTCGTCGCCCCGCGATAAGTGGACCGAGACCAAGTCCTGTCTCGTCACAGTGAGTCTTTTGTGCATGGCTCCACGATCTGTCGGATAAGAAGTAGCCACGTTTTTACATATTAATCATTAATGACGATCGTAATTGTAGCCTGTTAAACCACCGGTCGTCATTCTATCGATGAAATAGAGAACTGTAGTAGCGAATAGTCGAACACAACTGGCAACTCTATAAATTTTGAAAATCATATTTATATCACAAATCTTATATTTGGTATCGATAATCGGTAGGATTACTAATGAGATTAAGAATAGATTATGTTTCCTCTGGTAATAATAATAATAACAAACTGTATACTCTGATGTCTGCTTTGTCACAATTCCATAAATATCATAGAGTCTATATATTTAGAATTTATTGGAATTAGGCATTTAATTTTCTCCGAAATAAAGTATCGTATGAAAAAATTGTACTCCATATGTTTTTCTGTAGAATTTGTCCTCTGAGAGGTTGTTGGTACGTATAATCAAATTATTCTGACTTTAGTGTCTTACGCGCGACTCTAGGAACACGGTGTTCGACAGAAGATATTTTTACGAACGATGACAACATTCGAGCGACGATTACTCGGTTACAGTTACGTTAACGAGCAATTTCGTAACGACGTGGCGAGCTAGGCCACCAGACCAGATAGGCCAGGTCTCCGGGAAAGCTGCTGGCATTTAGGTCCACGGTTTACATATTTGTAAATATATCTCCAGGGCCGTACTAAAAAATTCATTCCCGGCTAGGTTCGTCGCGTTTAAATTCGGCCTGACCTTAAGGTGAAGTGGTCTCAGCTGGATCGGCAAACCGGTCACGCCTTGGGATTTCTTTCTCTTTCGAGTTTCGTTAACCTTTCGAATCGCGAAAGGGTTGCACGCGCGAAAAGGTTACCCCGTTTCAAACACTGGAATATTGCAAAGAGTAGGCCTTTCCGTTTCGTTGAGAGTAGGCTTCTTGGATTCGACTTTATTCGCCTGATGTACATAAAACACGTATAATTTGGAAATTTAAATATTTGGAAGTTTGGCATCTGAAAATCCAGAAATTTGGACCCTAGTAAGCTTGAAAATAAAAGACTTTTGGAATCTGGAGATTAGAAAATTAGCAAATTCGAAACATCGTAAAATTTAGAAATTTGAAGATTCATGGAAACTGAAATTCTGACCATAGCTAGCAAGTACATAGAACACGTATAACTTGTAAATTTAAACATTTGGAAGCTTGGCATCTGAAAATCCAGAAATTTGGACACTAGTAAGTTTGAAAATGAAAGATTTTTGGAATCTGAAGATTAGAATATTAGCAAATTCGAAACATCGTAAAATTTAGAAATTTGAAGATTCATGGAAACTGAAATTCTGACCATAGCTAGCAAGTTCGCATAGAAAATTTATATATCGCATAACTAATGTTCTACAAACATGGTAATTTAGAAAACATGAGTTTGCATTTTAGTAAAGTAGAGGTATACCAGCACATTATCATAGACATATGGATTTAGAGAGAATGTAAAAAAGTTGTAACATGCTAACCTGTTAATGGAGTCGTTTGCTAATCATTTCGTATCCTGTCTTAACGATGCTGTCTTCATTTTCATTGCCTCTTCATTTGCTTAAAAAAGGGTAACTACTTTCAAGGAATGAAAAACGGGATTTTGTTTTAAAATGTTGGCAGCTCATTAACCAAGAGACCTTCGCATTTCATATTTTTGCTAGAACTCGTTCATAACAAGCCATACCAACTTAAGATCTTCACATTTCCTACTTTTACTACAATTTTTTGTTCATACTATCTAGTACGTCTACTATACAGCTGTTTATTTATGTTCATATATTGCTTAGCTCTCACTAACCTACGCTCATACGACATTTTCGTCTTACTTTTACTTTTACTCCCTCGCTTTTACTTTACTCTCACTTTTGCCCATAAAACACGCAGACAAAAACCAGAAACCTCTGGTACACCCTATGCGTATAGCATTGACAATTAATTGACGAAGAAAGTGTATCGATGCTATATTAATATATAAAAAGTACCGATCAAGAGATCTAATAAATTTAACCTTAAAAATTAAATTTATCCCAGTCTTTAAATTAATAAACGATACATCGTATCTATTTTCATTGTCGGCTGTTTTCTATGAAAAAAATTATATTTAGCGTTATAATGTAATTAGACAGAAACATATTATACAAAGATATAAAAGAATCTGTTTCAATATAATCCAGATGAAATAAATAATTGTTTATCGCTGTCGCAAAGGCTTAATGAACGAAACACAAGCAATAAAATCTGTTCGACTACGTTGGTTTTATTACCGTTCTCCATTCGTAATTATAATATTTTAATAGAATTTCTTATCTCGGCTGTAAGGATAGAAATATACGCACGTCTCGCCAGAACTGTTATGGCTTAGGTCGTCGAGATAAACTCGTGGGTGTGCTCTTACAACGCATGATTGATCGTTTCCAATATCGACTGTTGCGTAAGAAATATAGTCACTATTGTAAACATCGGTGTCCGCCGTTTCGTTCCCTCGACTAAGGTAATTTGTTTAAAAAGCAGTCGATAGATTAGAACAAATTTACGCTATCCGAAGGACAGATATCCTCGAGTTAACTCGGTTCCAAACAATTTTCTGCCTGGTAATCTGGCATTGAGCCGGCTCTCGAGGATATCTAAGTGTATGAACGAAGAATATCGAGCGTTTCGAGAGAGCGAAAGGACCCGAAGTTGTCGGTAGAAATGGTGAAATCTGAATGTACTTACGCGAAGGTGACCTAAAAGTGAAACCATTTGCTCGTCGTGCCGAGTAAAAGACTGGAAGAATCGCGCCTCTCGAAAACTTAATTTCCTCTGACCGCTTTTGAAGCCACGTCGTAGTTATCGTTTCTTGAAGACGATTTTTCTACGTGACGTTCAAGATCGGAGAGACAGTGCAATTATGTCAGCGACTCTGAGCAGAATTCCTTACTTTTGTTCGAGCTAACGATAATGTGTGCTATATAAAAAACAATTTATTTGAAGAAAAGCTTCAAATTCTTGATCAAATTCTTAGCCTTGCCACAATTTTACTTTAAGATTTTTGCGAAATTATCGGTCGTGAAGAGGGAAACGTAAACGAAAGGGAAGATGAAGATTCCTCGATTTTATCTATATTCAGAAAATCGAACTTCGTGTTCGAGTTTGGTACAACGGTGCAATACGCAATCGGACAAACATTCTAATTTCGCCTAGTTCTCCCAGCCGGTTAGTTGCATTCGCCTACTTGCATTAGAGAACGGCGAATGCGACTAACCTGAACCGTGTCGGCAATATAGGATTACACCAGGTTTGCTCACGTTGGCTTTCTAAGCACTCTGGTTCGACCGGCTGAACTCGAACGACCGGTATCTGTCGTTTGACGCTGTCATTTATTATTTATCTTTGTTTGTTCCCATTTATCATTGTTCGGTACTGTCTACCTTTGGTTGTTTACCATCGTTTGTAACTGTCTTATTTAACTATTTCTTCTACTGCTACTTGTACTTCTACTTCTACTTCTATCGCTATGATTACACGATGTACACTCGCAGTGTGTACATTGCTTTCTAGTGAAAAATCGAGATGGAGTTAAGGTCAATAAGATCGATCGGGACGAACGATAGGTGAATTTTGGTGTTCCCTTTAAGTGGAACAGAGATGAAATCAACAAGCGAAGTAAATCAAAACATACGCTGAAACCTTGAAGTTTATTTCCACTGCATAAAGATTGAAGAACGAAGAATGGAAGTATAAGATGGTTACAAAAAGTAATATAACTTTCGAAGAGTTACTATTCTTGCAAAGAATAACAGAATCTCGAATAAGCATAATAGAAACTTGCAAAGAGTAAGAGAACTGCTCTAATGAAACTCGAATGATTTTATCATTCGACTTAATGTTATTCCACTGAAATCCTTTAAAAATTCTCTTCCTTCTTATCAATTGATTCTACCAAAAGATAAAAAGGAAACAGACACCCTTCCTAGCAAACCACGACGCTAATAGTGATAAAATGTATAACATGGAGTTGACTGTTGACTCTCGCACAGGTCGTCGAGCGTGGAAATTCGAACGAGGGTAATGGAAAATCGTGATAATGAGCACGACGAAGGAGGACAGGAGAAGAGAGGAATGCGAGGAGTAAGACATTAGAAAGATAAGATAGAAGAGCGAGATGAAGAAAATGGAAAGAGAGAGAGAGAGAGAGAGAGAGAGAGAGAGAGAGAAAGAGAAAATGATAGATCTTCTCAAGCGATGCGACCCTGTTTCTAAACGGCGCACTCTGTATTTGCATAACTCACAAATACCATCGAGGCTGCTTCAAGATCGCTCGTAAATCATCAACGCCACGGGGATGCTCCGTTTTCATTATCGAAATCCTGGAAAATTAAAGAAGTTGGTCCGTATCGTTTCGCTCGCATTGATAAGACAACGCGTTCCGTTTAGTGGGACGCGGTAAACACGTAATCGAGAATTAATGTTTCTTCTTGGCTGGCTCTGTAATACTTTTCTTTTTCATTCTATGAATTTTCTCTTTAGTGGGTAATAAATGAATTTGAAATTGTACTATTATAACGTAATAAGATAATTATCGATCAAACTGCCCAGATTACAATAATTAGACTGTGGATTATAAAATGCACACAATATGCAAAATGGTTTGAAATACCCAAGATACAGGTTTTTCGGTACATTCTTTTCGAGGTCTAAAATATTTCCAAAATATGAATTTGCATAAATGTCCGCGATGTAATAATAATCAAATAATATGAAGTTTAACAGCGGAATTATCATAACAGCGATACCAGTAATTAATCAAAGTATTCGTCGTCTAAATCGAACCATCATCAGTTTAAAATTCTTTCTAACCTGGGATCAAATTTTTCGCCTCGTATCTAGAACAGATCAATTATGCAAAGAACATTATAGTTTCCGTATCCGGATTCATCCACAGCCGAGCAAATACCAATCGACTGTTACACGCCCGATTCTACTTTTCTCAGCAGAATCTATACCGAATGCCAGAATACTGGCTGGAACGTTTCAGTGGAATCGCGCAAACTCCTTTTACCTAGAATTCGAAAGACAGGCTTCCATGTCACGATGGCATGCGAGGATTCAATTACCCATCGAGATTCCCTCATCTCGCGTGACGAGCAAATACGCGACCGCCCGTGGTTTCGTCCAATGATTATGATACGGGTCAGGATATAGCGAGATCGTGAAGTCGGTCAGTAGTCAAAGTAATCGCGTTTCAGGTGTCTTGGACAAAGAGATTGACAGAAATATGGCAGGTAAAAGCACGAAATCCTAACAAGGATTGTACAAAGTAGGCATAGTTATAGAAAATAGCCAATTTTCAATCCTGTCGTCGACAGAAAATTCCTAGAGGATGTAACAACATCCTAGAACCTAACAAATTTCTATACGTTTATTTATTGCACGAGATAACCAATTTTTGTAGTAAATATAATATTTGCATATAGTATTATATATTTACGTATAATATTTACGATAAATATTCCAATAGGACAAAAGGGGATCGTACATAATTCAATAAAATGACATAAAACAAAAAATGTTGTGCATCTATTATTTTCTTATAAAAGGAGAAAAACTTTTGGGACAGCCTAACATATGTGATACAGAAAGGACGAAAGATGTGACATTGTGAATATAGCGTATGTCGATATATAGACATGTAATAAATAGGCAAATATAGATAATAAATAAATAATAAATAATACAAATAGCCAAGTGTTGAATTAGACTGAGGATGAGAAGGAGGCAAAAAACAAAAGAAGCATTGAAACTATCCAACAGATGTTACATCTACGGTTAGGATGTAAGAAGTTTATTTAGTTTCAATTTTTACTTTTATCAAAAAAAGGGTTCAAATGCTCGAATTAACAAACTGTTGTATAATAACACAAACATTTACATTTGTAAAATATTTCTAAAATTTGCACGAGATGCGAGAAAATATATTTCCCCATGGAGTATTAATATCGAAAAGTTTTTGTACTGAAAAGCGAGATACCATTAATCATATACGTAATAAACAAACTGCGGATTTTCATGAATCTGTAGGAAATCTGAAACTGTAAAGTTACACCGAATGCACATAATATGAAAAACTATATAAAATATTCAAATTGCTTTGTGCAATGCTTCGTAGGAAAAACAATCTTTTCCCGAGGCCTTACTTCTTAACTTCTGACCAATTTCGTAAAAATTTACAATAAAAGTCCGCAATCCAATCGTAAATCTTCACTCTCTTTATTCTGCGCGGCTCTAGGACATAACATGATATACAAACCTCTTTATATCCCACAAGCATCAACAAATACTACTATTACGCGGCTTAATTTATAACTTCCTTGTATCATTCAAACGTCAGAAATCCAAAGTAAAAAATGAAAAGAAAAGAGAAATATACGAATCATCGAAGCGAAGCGTACGACCGGTCCAAGTGTTAGAGACGCAGAAACCGGTGCGTCGGTTGCGAAGAGAGGCCGTGATCTGAGCGACACTTCCGGGGACCGCGAAACAGGGAAAGTGAAGATCCACGTGGGCGCGAACGTGGCGGAAGCGGAGGCAAAAAAAGGCGGCGCGATATCAACGTAGAAACGTGGTTCCGTGGACGCTACCGAGACGACAGAATGTATCGAGTGCGGCCTATTTGATCGGGAGGTGGTAAACGAGCACCGAAGAGTGGGAGTGTGGATTACGGGAGTGGAGAAGGAGACGGGGAAGAAGGTAAGAGAGGGCAGGTAGGCGCGTGCCACTTAGCCCACCAAGAAACGCGGTCATAGCCTCGGCACGTCTGACTCGTCGCGTCGGCCCGATCGGCCCGCTCACAATCAGAACCGAGCACCGTTCCACGCGGACCTCTCGGTGCTCTCGCGAGTCCTTTTTCACTCACCCACGCAACACGGCGCACGGTTAGAAGTCTCTGCTGTTGGCTCCGTGGACTTCACTTGCTGGAGAGCGAGAGAAGAAGAGAGAAGATCGAGCAAAATTACAGGATATATGCACTCCTGATCGAATGTTTTGTGATTTGGACAGTTATGATATTTGGTTCAAAATTTGACCGTTTATGTACGGGGACATTTTCATAAATCGTTCTCTCCAGAGGCAAATACATGACAGAGATAAATACAATATCATTATCGATACAATGTGTAAGTAAATGTCACTTAGAAAGCACGTTGGAACTGATCCAGCCTCCGCAACTCCGAGCGTCAATTTCGAAGAGCATTTATCATCGACTGAATGCAACACGATTCTTAATAAGTTATATACAGACAACGGAATGTCGATTTACACGCGTTATAGCGAATGCTGCATTGTCTAATAGATCATTAATTTAAAACCACCCTATATGACAAAGCTGTACGAGTAACAGTAAAGCTACGAATGAAAATCATTGGTATCGCATTTCCAATCGCATGTTTCGATATGGTAATGATTAAAGGAGGATCATGACAAAGTAATCTTGATAGAAATCGGGATGAAATGGGACAGTCGAGAGTCGGGGAATGAAGAACGCACGCGAGTGATCCACTCTCTCTCTGTATCCACCTTTTTCTTTCTATTGTTACGCGTGACGCGCTGTATCTGTCGACGCGTTATCTCCGATTAACAGATCGAAATAAGAATAGACATCGCCTTTTCTGTTTCTTTTTCCTTTCCTCCCTCACGACTGATCGTATCTGAATTCTCTGTTGATCCGCGAAAGCACACGAGAGAAAAACGAGACCAACCAAAATTTACTGACGCGATGTGCTAAACACGGCTCCTTTCAGCTCGACGAACAGAATTATCCTCGTGGCCGACTACGTACACCACCGCTCATGAGTATCTGGACTCTGAATTTCATAGATTTCTGGCAACAATACGTGAATCGTCGAAAATACGGATTAATACGAGTCTACAAATGAATGGGGAAGATCCATGGAAAATTAATTATCAACCGAGTCATTTCTTAAACGTGGAATTAAAGATGAATACGGGCAGATCAGTATCAGTTAAGACAATTTTAACAAATAAATTCTAATTAATAATAATACGCAAAAGTAAAGAAGACCCTTAAACAGAGAATTATCCTTTTATCAAGTAGAACAATAAAGAAATAATATCCTCTGAACACCATCTTGACAGGATTAAGACCAGTTCCAAAACTTCGTGAAAGCGCCATACAGACCCCAAAGAAAGCAAAAGGCCTTTGTAACTTCGGCTCCATTTCTTTCTACCTCTAAACACGCTTTTCATCGAAGAAGCTCGAGGGGATCTTTTTATACGCGTCCAAGCGTAAATCTCTTCGTTCACGAAGAATCTGGCCAGATTTATCCGAGTACCATACAGAAATGCACCAAGTAAAACACTTAACAGCTGGCGTGTTAGCATCGTCGAACAACTTCGACTCGACGCCTTCTTTTTTCCAGTCTGTTCGAATTTGCTTCGTGTCCGTTGTAAAGAATAAATATACGAGCTAGAGGATGAAGAACGAGGAGAAGTTAGACAAGAAGGAGCTTGCGAGTTTGCTTTTTCCGTCTTTAGAACTTGATTTATGTTAGATGAAATATGCTTGCATAATGTAATATTTTCGTTCATTTGAAATTTACTAAGTTATTACATACAGTGGCTCGCGATAGTATTCGTACACCTATCACACAATTCTTTTATGAATATATATTTTTGTATTATGTGCGTTTTTGACATTTCGTCTATTCTATGATGATATACGTCTATCGTGACGATGATAGTAAAATTTGAAACCAACCGGAAAATGTATATAGAAATTACACGACATTTATTACAAACATACACTTAGTGAAAGATTGGTATGTATACAGCGTGAACAGTAGTCTTAAACATACAATTAGTGCTACAGATGATCTCGCTAAATATTGTTGTCTATTAATATAACGAATAATTGATTGCTCAAATACTTCGGTGATCTTTGGGAAGTGTACGCTTCCAATAAATATCTTGTAACTTCTATATGCATTTTCAGATCCGTTCGAAAGACAAACGTAATCACGATAGCCGTGTCTACAGTGCTAATGAGATTTCAAAATGTTTCGTATAATGTATACATAAAAAGTTTCTAGGAGTGTTCGTGAGTCACCGTATATTATACGTTTGAAAGGTTTCACCGCGATGATTAAGATTAATTTAATCAGAAACTGCAGAAGAATATTAATGACAAAGATACGAATACTTGTAATTAAAGATTAACAGTAATGCTCTAGATAGGACGAAATTCACAGGATCGTAGCGTTAAAAATATTGACTACCAGAAGACTTTAATAAAAGCACCGAAAGCTGCCGAGATTTCTCCCAGAGATGAACAGAACTCGAACGAAGAAGAAAAGAGAACGTGCAACCTTCTTGAGCATAAATTTCGAAATTCCCGCGGTTGAAAAAGGGACGAAAAACGCAGCGAGATACGGAGTAGAACGCAGCTGGCGCGAAATGGCTGGGAATATCGTCGAAGTGGCCCAGGGGCGTAACCATTGGTGGGTCGTGGCCAAGAGAAAGAGAAGATTCCTATCGCGGAGAAGTTTCGACTGGACGAGAGAAGGTCGCCGGTTTCACGAGCTGCCGCTCTTTTACGGGCCGACGACGACGATGGGTTGCCCCCGAAACCCTCATACCTCGATGCGCCGAGGTAGAGAGATATCTCCTTTTCCGCGGTTTTCTCTAATTGAACTAGTTCTCGGGATCGTCGGCGACGTTTCGGGGCCCTGCCCTCGTGTCGTAACGCCGTGACCACTCGGTCGAATCGTTACTAATATTATACACAGGGCGTTGCAAAACGTAAAAGATTGCAGTAATTGGAAGGAAGAGAATTGGAAAGACCAACGTCTCGTCCATTGAAATGTTATTTATTTATTTATGGGTTCAAATATTGAAAAGAATGAAAGTTCATATTCGAAGTAACTTGCATAACTGTTGGAGTAATCTGAAGTAGTTTTTAGAATTTAACGACTAATGGCTAGCCTAAGCAAAACAGAGAACTGTTTCGTCTACTGAATATTACAACTAGTAGGTATTCTGTTTTGACTTTTTAAAAATAATTGCATACTGCATTTATATTCTGTACATTTCCGCACCTTCGAATTTCCTATAAATGCATAAAATATATGCAACCTACGGATGATCTTCCCTTGGAGAATAAATCAAAATGATGATCTTGCTATAAGACACCACTGGCAATAAGATTTTAAAAATGTATCGCATCGTTGGAAACTTGATATCGGGAAGTGTCAGATCGCCGCGAAATAGAACGATATCGTGGGTCGATTCTAAACTGAACGCATCGTTTTCCGTATCCAATTATTCTGATTTCACCTTTGCGCCTCGGCTAACACCGAGATGCCCAAGTTTCGACCCTGGTGCTTTCACCTCCGGAAAACACTTTCGCCTAGTAGGAGGAAGCCAAGCCTGCTCCTCTCCGGGCTTTTCAGCGTGACGTTCAGATCCGCATTTTCAGGCCGAACGCGTCGATATCCGCCGAACAGAGAACGATTGAATATTCAACGCGAAAGTGCCTCCCAAAACGAAATAACCGTATGGAAAAGGAGAAATTGCAAATCCGACGACGAGTATTTACATAATTTACTCGCGAAAATCCTTCAATATCTAATATACCATACAAAATGTCGATTGTCAATAAAAACGTATAAAGATTCGAATGTAAACGAAAAGATGGAACTGTCCACTTTCAGTAATTTTATCCAGTGTATGGCGACTCTTATTGTTTTGATTCATAAATTGTATCGACCACTCCTACTATGAACATCGCGAGAAAGCGTGATGAATCAAATATATATATGTATAAGTTATCGGTAGTGCTAGCGTTAAACGATATTTTTTGACACAGAGACGTACTCGTAACCTCTGTTGAAGATTTGTTACGAAAAGAAAGAGAGAGATAGAGAGCGATAAAGAAAGAAAGAGATAAAAATGAGACATGCAGAAACTTTCTCGACAGACTGAAATTGCTCCGCGAGGCGAGTATGGGTGTCGACACGGCACCGAACGTAAAGAGAGAATAAACGGACGTGTTTGATCGTGGCCATAGAGAATGAACAGCATTAACAGTAACGTAATCGGTCCCTCTCCCGTTCGTATATCTTTTTCGAAGACGAGGCGATGTCCTACATTTGTGGCACGAGGCTCCCACCGTGTCTGGTTGCCCCTCTTTTCCACCGGTTCCTGGCCCCGGTTATATTTAGTCGATATTTCATCCGTTTCACGCCGAAGCCGGTTAAAGCTGATTATTGCGCCAGGTCGAGGTGGCCGTTCAAAGAGGACGAGTTTTTCGATAGCTTTGCCGAGACGCGCTACCTTTGCACGAAACAGATCCTACGATTGTCCTACGAACCAACATGGCAACATCGCGAGTAAGTACATTGGGATAACTAAGCGTCTAATGCGATCACTGAGTTTTAATTATATCTAGTATTTATTAGTAATCATTACAGGCATTACATTATTGTTAACGGTTACCAATGCAAAGCTTGAGACAGCTATGTGTCTAACGCGGTCATCAAGTTCAGAGTACTTACAACTAGTTGCCAATTGTGAATGATAAGGTTCGAGTTAGATTCCTCGAATGAGAAGCCTCCAATTATCATTATATAGTCATTTCCCAGAAATATGAGAATTTCGAAAAATATTATGTCACCAAATCCGATTATCCATCAACCTTTACCTTCCTAAAGAAAAGTCCCAGAAGTCAATCCGTCAGTTTCCCCATGCCCCAAAAAAAAGTTGCCTCAGAAAGTTCAACTTTTGCCTTACTAAACCAAAATCTTTGTCGAAATAAGTCCTCGTTCCCCACCGATCAATTTCCAAACTCCTCGCTACCGTTCTCCCAACATTCAACTCAAAACCCAACAACTATACGACGAAGAAGATTCCCTACCCTGTAATCTATCTCTCAATAGTTTCTTGTTCGCCAATAATCTCGACCAATCCCGTATCAGGAAAGTTATCGCGAACGTACGAAACGAGCTATCCCTCCGGGCAGTTTGGGACGCGAGCAGTCGGAAAGTTTAACGGAAGACAGTTTCGGTGTCCCGCCACCCACGCGGCCAGGGCGGACACGATAAAAGGACGAAGAGGCAAAGAACCACTTTAGGTCAACGATGGGTGAAGTAGGTGCGAGTTAGGTTAAAGTAGGTAAATAGCCTGCCGGTGACCCGTCACCTGCGTTCTCGTTCTATCGAGAGCAACGTCTCTCAGTGGGAGGGACCCAACAGAATGAAGATAGTCTTCCCCACTCTGATTCACGTTCGTATACACACAGTCGTGTACACGGTGCAAGCGTTTGATCGTGGTAAGCTGGTTGTTCTTGTTCCGGTAGGAATGTAGGAATAGTCGCCACATATAGACAGAGATCTGATCAACTTTTCGCCTATTACTGCGACCTGACATGCAAACATATCTCTATGTGCAGGTTACATTTGTACAACGTCTTAGCGAAATGGTACAATTTGAAGGAAGGTGAATGTACTTGGTTGATTGGAAAGTTCTGACGCCAGATTTTGTTTGTGTATTTACAACTTTATTTGACGATTTTTATTTTTATTTTTTATTTAACCTGCAGTTGATCGAGTTACGTAGGATGAAAATTTATCCGATTAAATTTTTGTATCAAGGTAATTGATAGACGTCAGTAAAATGTTCTTGCCGATAAAGAAACGACAATTGGAGAATTTAATTGCCGTTGAAAATTTAATAAAGCATCTCGGACGTTACATATTTAAAAGCTCTTCGGTTTTGACATCTGACAAGTTTGAAGAAAATTCCTTGGTCGATTCTAACACACCGTACGATATTACTTCACTGGAAGACCTATAATCACTGTTGATCAATCCCATTGCATCATCAATTCCCCCACGACGAGTCACTTTTCCGTAATCATTAATATCGAAACAAGTAATCAGACGTTCCATTCCCGACACTGATCCTCTCCAAAGGAGGTTCTTCAACCAGATGCATCAGGCTACTGAATGATTTATCGGAAGACGCCAGGAATTGCCTCTCTATTATACCGTAGACGGACTCTCTCTCTCTCTCTCTCTCTCTCTCTCTCTTTCTCTCCCCCTCTCCCTCTCCCTCTATATTAAGTCACCTGTGTTCATTATCCCGATAGGTCCGCACGAGCATGATCTCCGGTTTTTCTTTTTTCGATCAGCGTAGCGGTATCGACGAACTTTATGCCAGCGATGCTGGCCTGGTTTCGTTGTTAAGCTGCCTCCTAGATACACAAACTATTAATCTGTTAACCTACCTGCCAGCCAGCGACCGCTTACGATCGCCGCGCGCTCGTATCGACCGACCTAGACGAGAACACGACGATCCTAGTGCTGATGGCTAATCGTTTCGTTGTTACAGTTGGATGCCAACAGGTTTCCCCCATTTGAATTTGTAACGAAGCAACACAACAAATTTATGGATTACACGAAAATCCTGAAGAATCGTTTTAAATTCTATCTGACCTTAGGCCTCTGACCATGGCCTTAACTTGTTGCGATACGGAGACATTTTCTTGATACGAAGGTTCTTCTCGTTTCGAATTGGTAGCGAGGTGGTTTAAAAAGGGGCCACAAAATTTGCAGTCTGCGTGAAAATTCTGAATAGTTCTATTAAATTTTCTGTGGTTCATTTAGCTATTAAATATTTAACTCTTTGTATTCCGAAGATAATTTAAAGTACCATTCTCATTAAAATACTGCTACCAGAGATTAAGTCAAAGAATCAATTTAGACAAAAAAAAGTCATACAGTTTGTGATAAGCATTGAATGTGTTATTAAATTTAAATCAAACTAGACTATGCACTTCTATAATGAAATGTACGAGGGGTTTCTATATAAGACATTTATAAAAAAAATGTAAGCCCACAGTAGCTTGCCAGTATTAAGCACGAAACGTAGCTTTTTCCACTTGTTAAGATTTCAATTTACACTTCAGAAGAATGCAGAGTCTTAAAATATGGGTAATTATAATACTAAAACGGCATTCCTAACACGACTTTTACGACACTTTTACGATCTCGCGCTGGGTAGAAAAAGAAACGATATTCTCGGTGTCTAAAGAGTAACAAGAACCTCTAAAACGCTTCCGTTTAAAAAAAAAGGACGCCCCCTCGAGCAACGATTTAAAATCCTGTAGATTTTGCGCACTGGAGAGTCGCTCGTAATTAAATGAACTACATTTCGCGACTGTGTCGTTGTGCTCGCGTATGCACACAAACGAACAGTAACCCCGTTTACGAGAGAAACTCTTTCGCCTGATACCCTGTGGCCCGCGACACAGTGAATTATCGTTTTAGAACGTACTCCCGGCTTAATTAAACAGAAACGGAACCTACTTTCCGAATTTTCGAGCGGACACCGACGAAAAAACATTGAACTGGTTTGAATTCAATGGTAACGCGTCCGGGGTGGAAACGAACCCAACTTTTCTCCCTTTCTGGATTTTGTTTTAGAAACGAACAGTGAAGCGATAAACAATGTAAGTGCCAAAAAGAGTAAAAGACGAATTTTTTTAGAAATTTCGCAACGAGTACGTCGAGAAAAGACGAAAGTACGAGAATAATTTACTATAACTTTTGAGGCTAGTGCAAGATATTGATCGTAATCAATGACTCAATCTGGTCATTAGACCGTGACTGGAAAAAATCTGTTGTTTGTAAAAAGCGAACAGTCCGTCGTTTATCATTTCTCGAATAGTGGAATGATTAATAAACATTACTCGTGAAAAGACTTGATGATTTCCTTTCTCGTCCTCAGGAAGCGACATTGATGAGTAAATTATTTCCATGTATGTAAATGGGAAAGGAAAAAGAGGAAAATTATATATATATATATACGGTCTTCTTTTTCTGAAATTCATAACCTTTCTTTGCAAAAGAGTACTGGATTTGCTATGCTTTAAAAAATTCGGAGGTTTCTACGATATAAACACATTCTACATACATGTCTATATACATGTACCATACAAATAGAGAGCTAAAAATGTGCTAGTAAATTAGAACTTCAATTCGCATAAAACTAGACTTAGATACGCTCTTAGGTCAGGGACAGAACAACAGATCGATCAAATCGTACACTGTACCAACTGTGTGCAAGGTCTGCCTGCAACACACGCATGTTCAAGGAGCAGAACAACACGTAAGCCAAGTGTTTGCACGTCGCATCGATTGAAATTGTTCTTCGCACTGTCGAGGCGCAATTAAAAATTTATCAACGATCTCACGAATAGCCGCAACGCGACACGATTCGTAGACAAAACAAGGAAAGAAGAAAAGTCGATTTTTCACTTTGCTCCCGCGAGCTTACACGACCAAAAGTTAAAGGCGAGTATCATGACAAAAGATCACATCGTGTAGGTACATACTTTGAACTCTGAACTTTGAACCTTCCTCTTTCCTTCTCTCAACTACTTCATCCCCCTTATATATCGTTTCTTCTCGCCATTCTTTCTTTCCTTTTTTCTCTCTGTTCATTCTTTCTTTCTCGTCCTTCCTTTCCTTGTCGTCCTTTCATTTTTCTCCCTCCTCCTTTGTTTTTCCTCCTTCTTTTCTCTGGCTATAAACTTTCCCAATAATCCAACGAAATAACACGTCGTTATCAATTTTATAAGACTCGGTCATCGTTCACCTCCATCTCGATCTCATCAATCGGTCAAACCCGTTTTCTCAAAAGTTTCACAGAGCTGAATCTATTTTATCGTGTAGAGTCGCTTCTTCTTCGCTGATTTTCTCGTCGCGCGGCAGCCTGTGTAAGAAGAGCGAAGGATAAAGAGAGGAAAGATCGAGGGAGGGCCGCCGAGAGGAAGATGAAATACGAAGAGGAAGCGGAGCTAGCCCGGCTAGCACGGACCGATCGATAGAAAACACGCTGGGCGCGTTCGCGTGTAATGAGGAAGTGTTCTCTCGCAAACAGTTACAAGTGGAGTAGGTTACGTAGATAAGTCGTCACACATACGGCCGTGTGTAATTCTCTCCTGGCGAGTGGGCATGTGGGCTCTCTCGATACCGAGCCACCGCGACCGACATTACAGGTGTAATATGCAACGTAGCCAGTTACATTTACTCCGGAAAGGGAGACGAGGCCTCGAGAGAGAAGAGAGAGAGAGAGAGAGGGAGAGAGAGAGAAGCTGCAGTTTAACGTCGATGGAAAATGGATCGACCGATTCAGGAGACCAGGCAAAATTGCCCCGAGCCGCTTCGACCCGGGGAATCGATCGTGCAAAAGCGTATCGGTGGGGACTTAATGTTTTTGGATAATTGATTTTTTCGTCTTGCGTGAATTCGCTGATTTATCTTTTCTCCTTGAGATAAATAAATTCGTGGTAATAACTGAGCTGCGGACTTTTATGCTCTTATGGGAGTTTCGGAGATACAAAAATACACAGAGCGCACATACCACCAAAAATATATTAACCATATACATATAAAAATAATAAAAATATAAAATGTTTATCCAATGTTTTATCTATCGTGATTGACCTGATTGGGTTCAATATACGATATCTAAAGTATCTAAGGTATAAAATATCCAAAGTAGAATGAAATATACAGTGAAACAAATCTCCGCTTAGGTTCCATTTCTTTAATCGTACTCACAAAAATTTAAATCTGCATGCGTATCCACAGTCTAATGAGAAATTTTGTCTCTTTCAGACGTTAAGTACCAATTATGAAAATGAGAAGTTTAGAAAAAGTTAGCCGTTGGAAGATTCATTTACAAGGTGCATCTCAGTATACAGTCAACGTTTGTATATCTAACGACGTTGCTAAAAATCCAACAATAGCATATTTAATAAGTGATAGCGTACGTTCGTTTATGTAGCTATGTTAATGTTCTTGAAAAGTGCACACGTTTAATCTCGTTACACCTACGTCAATTTCGTCATCTTATATTAAGTAGCTGATGCGTTTATTTAGGTTTTTGGGTAATAAGATTTGCTGACGTGTCATAACTGAAAGTGGAACAGATGACCGCGATTTTCTGTATGAAACTTAATAAATTTCCAAGTAAAACGTATCAAACGCTGGAATCGCTCTGTCAAAATTAACAACGTTTAGATGGTGCAAATGTTTTTAACCAAATTTTCAGAGAATTCGAGAGATTCTCTCACAAAGGGAAGGAAAGTAAAATATAGGGGAAAAATGTTGAAAAATATTACAAAGGAAATTTAAACGTGATTTCAGGAAGAGAACTTTTTAATTCTTTTCACTCATAATAGAATGCTTTCACAAGCTGACACGGTTTATTTTAATTACATTACAATATTAATGAAATTGTATTCAATAATACATTTCTGTACCATTTATTGTATCAATTTGTTATTAATTAATTAGCTTACACTTACTTAGTCACTGCATTGTCATATTTTGTATATTAATAAATTACGAAGCTAATTTGTACGCAGAATAAGCGGAATAATGACACATTGCAGATTCCAACAATCGCGCTTTTATTTATTAAAATTGTTTATCGTATTGTGATATTTTCGACAGAATTTGATGTTTCTTTACAAATAGAAAGAAGACATAAATGTTACTTCCTATGGTATTAATCTTCTTTCGGAGAGTTGCAGTTTCAGAAAACGATAAGGTTCAGAATGCTAACGGGATAAGAATGTCGCATTAGCGCGAAGTAGATCTGATTGTTCGCGAAGCGAAGTAATTGAAACGAGAGAAGTTCCATTCCAAAATTGCGAGATACAGCAATTAGGAAATTGGAGAACGTGGAAATATACAGAACACTGAAAATGTAAATTCGAACACTTTCGCGATCCGTTTCGAACACGGGAATTAGAGGAAGATCGTTCGAAAAGTTGAGAATGAAAGATCCGAAGGCTGAAGGATTTCAAAATCTGAAGATTCGAAAATTTGAAACTTTGAATATTTAAACCTTAAAGATGTGAAGATCGAAGAGTACAAAATTCGAAAGATATGAACATTTGAATATTGCAAGATTCCGAAATTTGAAAATATGAAGACTTGGGAATTTGAAAATTCAAAAATCCAAAGGTATAAAACTTTGAAAACCGTGAAATCAAGCAGCCCGCGTACAAACCAAAGTAAAATCTCTCTATGTACTATCAAAAGCCTTTGGTCTGTGCATTACATACGCGTGCCTAATGCGCCTATACGTGTTCTCGCGTTTTATCAGAACATATCGGTACAGTGGCAGCGATGGATCGCATTAGGCTTGGCGTCGGGAGTCGCGGGCGGCGAGCGCGTTTTATAAATCCTAGATGAAACGTTTCCTATCGGCGTTATCTGAATTGGACGGTGACCTGTGCTCAATAGAGGTGTACAGAAAGGCCAGCGCGCAGCGGCGAACGAAACGAGGCTTTGGTTTGGATATCAAACTGGCCAGCGCCTGTTGATATTAGCATTTATTTATATCTCCTGACCTCAAATATGTGTAACGTGCTCTCCCCCTCTACTCGTGACTCGTGACAGGCTTGGCTATACAGGCACGCCTCCGTTTTCGAGGTTACGTGCGAGCTGATATCGAGTTCCATCAAATTTTGTCGATGCCGTAACATCGGTGTCTCTTCCCAGTGATAACGCGGACGTGGTTTGCGCGGAACCATTCGCACGCCATCGCACCGGTAACGTTGGGGCACACTATACCTTCCAGCTTTCCATCAAGGACATCCTTCTTCCCAAGGCGTTCACCATTTTTCCTTAAACACATCTCTTGTTCTATGAACACATTGGTACACGCTCGATCGACGAAGCTGAATGAGAAGATTTAACACTTACGAGGACAAGATGACTGTAGCTGAGCGTCTGTTCTTTTTTAGATCATGCATACAACATCGACTATCTACGTATTAATGCGAATATCAATATCGTAAGATAATTCTGTACACGGTTCTGAAAATTCATCAACATTTCTAAATATGCACTTGTGAAAGAGTTAAATAATTGGAGTTTCACCCGTTACGGGCGTCTCATCTTCGAGAGAAATCTGAATTTTTATTCCCTTTCCACGACTTCGCTTTCAGCTTATATCCAAAACTGTTATATCCAATCGATGGGGAAACTATCGTGTAGGTTATTTGTAAAAAAAAGCCGAAGATGACCTGAACTATATCTTATAACAGGATACTGCCTCAAGGGTGAAAGACGAAGGGGAGCGACTCGAGAAAATAAGGTCTATTGACGATTCTAGAGAGATTTCATGGAGGTGGGCGATATCTTTTGTTGGACGAGTTTTATGTCCGATATCTTATAGCGTGGTAGTCGATTGGCAAAATATATTGGTTAGGCTATTGCTACTGAGATTCACTGGTTATTTGAGAATTTATCGGAAACTGGATTAAGAAAGTACGAGAGGAAAATGTTCGTTGGATCTTGCAATTCAACAACTCATCGACTCACGCTATCACATCCAATTATAGTTTTTAACCTTCAGTTTTAATTCTACAGACTAACTTCGGATTTAGATATTACTTAACACGATACTACAGAGACCTTAGCAATTAACTCTTAGCCAAATACATAATAAAGATATTACGATGTATGTGATTGAAAGAAAATGTACACTGGTTTACGAATTGAAGAAGAATTGGCATACGAACGGGTTATGAGAGCGTACGAATCCGTACGATTACACAGCGACTTCATAGAGAAGCAACATTATCTCTCGGTAGATGCGCGCCGCCAGAAAAACCGTCTCGTACAATGTAGTATTCAGAGGCGGCTAATGTGGAACAGAAGGAAAGCCACGATCGTGAAACCGGCGAGGATAAGTAGAATAGCAACAGTTATTCCAAAACAGATCAGCAGATAAACCTTCACCAGTCATGTTGGTCACAGCGTGAACCGCGCTGGTGAACGCGCCAGAGAATCGAGTTCCTTTAGTTCGAGCCGAACAATCCTTCGTTCTTGCAACTAAAATTAGCATGATCCACGATATCGGGAATAATGTCGAAATTCTCCATTCGAGATCACTTCAACATTTTGCTCTGGTTACGTTCTCCTCGGAATGTTAGATACCGTGCACGCTTTTCTAATTAATCTTCCGTGAACGATTTTATCTTCTTAATTTTTCTAGTGTTTCAGGCTTTCAAGAAATCTGTGTAAATCCTGAGATATTTATCAACGATATTGTGAAATCGTGTTCAAGCCACATGTTTGCCATCTTTTATTCAAGAAAAATATTCAAGGATTAAATTTCCTTCGAAATCACTAGAATATGGAATGATGAAATTTTTTGAATAATTCTCTAAATTAGAGATGAATGTAACGATAACCGATAAAAGGAATAAAGATTATATTCAAAATTTGTTTAGGATTGCCACATAAAGAAGGTAGTAAGTAGGGTCGACAAGAGCACAGGTTGTCGAACAAAAGATCTCCACTGAAGAATATTCTTCGATGTATACAGCTTCCAGCCATTTTAGCCAACAGAAGGAACACGAGCCAAGCGACGTGTCCTTTAGAGCACACTACCGATCCTTCGATCCCTTCCTGCCATAAAGGAAACTTTCCTTTCCGCTTACTTCCATAGCCAGCGGACTAGGGTGCTTTCGAACTTTCTTTGTACCAAACAAATACCATGGAATCGTCTTCGAGGTTCTCCCTCGGATATTCTACTTATACACGTATTTTTAAAACTGCCTGGACTCGTTTCGCCAGACGGTATATGGCAGCAGGTTTCTAACAGCACGTTCTCGCCGGTATGATTTACTAAATCTGCAGAGCGTTCGTCTCGACGCGTACACGTGCGATCTAGCGATCGAGATCGAATCAACGTCTACAGGATTTCAAATCGAAATATTTCAAGCAGAATGTTCGTTTGCGTATAATCGAACATATACAGAGCGTATGTTGCGCTATTGAAACTATACGAGTCTCTCTGACGCTTTTGTTCATTTATTAATTTCATCATAAAAATACACGATAAACGTTCAACTCCATCTACGAACCACAAATGTATCGTTCTATTCCTTCTTAATCGTAAAGAATGATAAAGCAAATACGTATGTATTTAATAGTAATCCCAAGTCCGCGGATAACGCAACGAATAATTTTATTATCTTCAAATAACAAAAACGTTCGTCGTTTAATGAGTTTAATCGATAGGCCATTATCGTATCAGCGGGTATCTTCGATTCCCCGGCGTCGAATTCGCCTCATTTTTCAGCCACTCGATTTAATTAAGGTTATCTGTGGCAGCGCTCGTAAAGCAACAAAGATAACAGATCGTTTTGCATAAAGATAACTTAATATGTACATACTGAACGCGGCGCGACTTAACCGAGACGAACAAAGAGAGAGAGAAAGAGAGGGAGGAGGTAACAATCTGTGTCGCCGGCTAATTAAGAGCAATCCTTATCTTTGGTATCGCGCTTGTTTGCTTGGCGTTCGGTGTTCGAAATAGCATTACCGAAATTGAAGTTCCAGCATCTAGAGGATAAATTAACGTTTAACATACTCGTGTCAATCGAGGAAGAAAGAAAGAAGGCGCTGGATGAAAACTTTGCATTAAGAAGCATCGAAAATTATTTCGTTGGCCTCGCTTGATAATCGGTTCGAAAGTATATTAATCGATATGCTTATATATCGAACTTTATGGATCGAATGGAACGTTGTATGAGGATTATTAACACCTTCCATCCTGAAATCCTGATTTACTTCTTTAATTCTATTTTGAGCATTTCAGCGACATTTCATATAAGCGTTGGTGCTCTTAAATATTAAAATACCTTCTCAAGAAATTGATTACTTTCGTCAGTGTATAATAACAAAAGTATCAGCCTAAATTGGTTGGAAAAGAGAAAAACAGCTGTTCGAACCTACTAAAACTCTTTCTATTCTCTAATATCATTTACCAACCACAAAGATATGCCTCTCTCTCTCTTTCAGAACCGTTAGCTCTTATGACTAATCGTTACTGAAAGTTGTAGCAGACTAAACGCCCACGTTTCTTTTATATCAACGATCGAGAACCCGACGATTATAATACCGAGTCACGTTTATGGCGTGAATTGTAATTCTAACGCGACAAAACGCGATCTTAAACTGGCTATCAGCCTCAAGTTTTATTTCCCCATTGTCGCTTACGTTATCATTAAAACGTAGATTTCTTTTAAAAATTTGACAAATAGAAGAACGGAAGATAACTCGGTATAAAAGAACGCTCTAAAAGAGATTAAAAGATGTAAATTTAAAAAGCAAACACGCTCACTAATAACATTAAAAAAAGAATCTATCCATAAGACAAACAATCGCGCTAAGAACAGTTCAAACAAAGGCAGGACAAATAAATGTATTTTAATAAAAATTTAAGCGAATCTAAAAAGCAAACGAACGCACTGAAAAGATGTTAACAAAAAGCAATAAGCACTGCACAAATACAAGTTTTCTAATCAATGTAAAAACACGCACAAATAAATTTTTAAAAAAGGAATAAAAAGAGATAATCCTGAAAAAAGGAGACGCAAGAGAAAGGCATAAGAAACTGAAGTTTCGCGAACAACAATGAGCATCGTGTCTAAGATCGGGACTAAATAGATGCGTAAGGTGGGGGGATCCTTCGCAATGTGGACATCCTTGGCATAAGCATAGAAAGCTAGAAAGCCTCGGCGGCGGCAGAGACAATGATAACCCAAATAGTAAATGGCGAGCTCGGTGATCCGACTTTGTTCGAGAGAAACCTTCTGCTTCGCGCGAATTCGACGACGAATCCGACGTCGACAGAGGCAAGCCAGACCCGTATGCTCTGTTTTCGGAGAAAGTGCATTTCCGTCCGTGCGTAGGTATACAAGACACCCGTGTGACTCAATGGAAAAAAGCGAAATGTTTCTCTTGGTCTTCGTCGGCGATCGACGTAAATGTAACAGAAAAGCAGCAAGGGCAACGGGGGGGAGAGAAAGGAAGATAAATCAAAGACGACAGATCTCGACCTCGTTTTCCCTTCCTGAAATTTAGCGGCAGGCCGCTTCCCTTATCGTGATCGCCCTGAATCTCTCGATGATTCGATAGAAAAACTTTTGGAGAAAGCAAGAAACTTTGGAAGAGTGAATATTTTCGAGGAAGATTCATTTCTCTTTCAGAATACTTACAGCAGAATTCTTTATACCTGAATATACTATTGACACACCGTTGTATTTATCATAACATTTACATACTAATTGATTCCATTGAAATATGTATATTTTATATCATTTATTATCATTTGGCAATACTTTCGTATGATTGCGAAAATGTGCTACTTATTAATAATAAGGACCTACTGTAGGAGAAAGTGTTTGAGCAAACTTGTATCGTAAGAAAAATAGTATTTTTATTCCACTAGATACACTACCAAATATTTCTATTTATATTTCTACAATAATAATCTATATAAACTATTAATATTCCTACAATATATTATATCGTCATCTAATAATACGTCTTTAGCTAAGAAACACTCGCTGAAGAAAGAATCAACGAAAATGTTACAAAACTTCTTAAAATACCATGTATTGTACGACTGCATTGCTTTTACCCTGTTCAACATGAAAGCCAGCGGACACAATACCACTAAACTCCCAGTCCAATTTCCCTAAACCAACGTGTACAATCGATTGCATAAACCCCACAATCAAATCCAAACTGACTGCACATTATCGACAACCACGTAATTGGAACAACAAGATTGTTCCCATTAATCATCCTCAACTCCCCCTTTCTGTCACAAAAAGCCCACCAAACGTTTGATTCTCCATTCCTCATTCTCGATACAATATGTTCAATTTCTTCTTAAACAACGGTTATGTATGTGTATATAAATAATATATATTGTGTCTATTAATTAACGTTAATAGCCCTTGAAAAAATTCAAGAATATTCGTTGCATCTTTTCCAATCATACTCTGAAACTAAGAAATCATCCGAATAAGAATAGTATCCGCTGAGAAATTGAACGAGCTATTAATTTGCCTGAAGCAAAATCCATACAGTTTCTTAATCCCTTTAAAGTTATGTTTCCACATGACAATTACAACTTTTACTGACACGAAATGTCATGACTGTCGTCATAAAAAGTAAAAGTAGCGCTGTCATGACATTGGACTTCGTGCTGCTTAGTTATTACTAAAGGAAACAATGTATTTCGAGACTGACAGGACAATGCGTTCGAAGGTACAAAAATTACAAAGCATGCTAGGTTGTTATAATTTTCTTCCATCACCACTGAAACACTATAATATTCGACAATAAGAAGAAGAAAATTCGTTATCGTTCTTTTCAGCATTCGTCTAAAGATACCCTACGGTTTAACACCATAATTATTTATATATTCCGCAGCCTATTCGAAGCGTCTTAGCTCGATTTTAACGCTTCGTTCATTCCGCTGCCACAAGGAATTATTAAAATGAGCGAACTGACGAGACTCGTTTACGTTTACACGGCTGCGCGCTGTGTGAATTTAAAAAGGGGGAACAATGCTGTCAAGAACATTTGCCAGCTATCACACGGGACTGCTGTAAACGTGAATAAGCGACGACGTCGATTTCGAGGACGAGGAATCGTAAAATTATCAGAAAAAAATTTCAGGCTCCCCAACAGTGCATCGGTCGCTACGTGACATATAAATTTCACGAAACTTAAACTTTAGTCTTAAGAAAACCAAGAATTATTCACGAAATTAGAAAGAACTAGAAAAGAGTTAAACTTTGAACAATTTTTCCGATCTCTCACGAACAGGTACTTACAAACAAGACACTTCTCAATAGCCAGTATATTTTCTAGTTACACGGTGTCGTCCGAGAAAACGTTTTACGAGGATTGACACAACAGTTTAATGCTGTTGCAAGCCAAAGCCGGCATTTGCCACCTCGTAGAAAGCCGGTTAGACCTTTTTTTGCGATAAGACGCAAGAGTGCTCGTTCCCTTTCTCTCGCGGTCGAGCGAAATGCCGATCGTTGCTCGCCAGGAACCACCGATTTAATAAAAGAATTTCCTTGCTCAATAGGAGACGGTTCTTTGTTGTTGCAGTCGAGGTTACAACGCGGCTACGAATTGCCCGAGTCGATGACAAGTCGCGAAACCTGCGATTACCACGGGGAAAGTTTCGACGAGGGATGTCGAAACTTCGTAAGAAGAAAATAAGGTGTGGAATTTGAGAAAGATTATTTTAGAAAGCAAAGATAAAACGACTATCGTCGATGTTTTATAGCGATAAAAGTAGATTGAAGTTTGACAAATATTGTGAAATTATTATCGTCGTACGAAAAAGAATCGATATCATAAAATTTGATACTAGAATCTATCGTTTCTGTCTAAAGCAGTACAGATTGGTATATGTAATCTACTTTCTCTATTAGTCCACTGAACAGAATCTACGTAATATATTTTCTATTATACGTAGTATGTACGTAATTACGTTCTCCTTTTACTATTTTTATTTATCATTCAAACATCACGTAGAAGTCATCAAGTCTTCACCAATTTCACTCCCAAACGAATCTACATTACAATTACCTTGCTATATATTTTATATACGGTTATTATCTTTTTCTCACTATTTTCATTTCTCATCCAATCATCACGTACAGTCCCAACCATCACCGATTCCACTTTGAAGCCAATTCACCCTTCTCCTCCCCCCCCTCTCTCTCTCTCTCTCTCTCTCTCTCTTATCCGAATTCAACCACTCCCACGGCCAACATCTGTTGCTCTTAGACAACATTCCCATCCGTAATCCTTCGCATGACGACATCTCCCGTCTGGAAAATTGCACGTTGTATGTACTATCCAAGTACGGAAGCTGGCCACGCGATCAAGGCTTATAATTCGAAGCCGCGGCCCGTGGCGAAATTCTGAGAAATTCTTGGAAAGGGGCGAGAGAGAGTCTCGACGTGCCACGAGGCTTGCTACGAAGCACAAAACATCCACGGTAGCGCTATCAAAGGCGGGGTTCATTGTACACAAAGTGGGTAAAGGTAGGTAACCCATTTTGGGGGTGGTCGGCCATCTCTCTCCCTCTATCTCTTTCTCTCTCGCTTCCTGTTTCCAACCATCCTAACACCGTGTTCTCCGTCTCTGTCCGCTGCACTGGTCCGTACGTACCAACACCGACAACCAACTGGTAGCTTGTGCCGTGTCGTTGAGTATTGAGCGGGGTGAATGCTCTTGCGCAATGCACGTACAGCAACCCCAACCTCGTCGACCTCGAAGCTCCTTCGTCCGGGTCTAGCCTGGCCCTGGTCGCGATTGATTAACCGAATACCGATGATGTTTCATCCTATTAGGATTATTATTCGCAACCATGCACACGGGATTACGTGTGCACTCGATGCTGTGAGGACTGGTTCAAGAAAGACTTGTGGAATTGCTAGTGGGTCGTCCAAAGGATGAGCTCAGAAGGACGAGAAATAAATGATGTTTTTTATCTTTATAAGAAAAGGATGTTTGATATGCTAGATGGATGATATTAGCAGGCACTGATAAGATAAACAAGATCCTTGGATCAGAGGAATTAATCTTGGAGGATGAGGAGGAATGAAAGATTCAGAGGAAAGTGGTACGAATGAGGCAATTTCTAATTTCTACAAACTGAGATAAAGTGAAACTCTGACGAAGAAATCTGTATTGCTGTAAATATTAAAATTTAAGGCTACATGTATACGTACTCTAAACGTTTCGAAAGTTTGGTTTGGGTATTGAATAAAAATTTGTTTGATTCTTTCATACGATAGTTATTATAATTGTATAATTATCACGTTTAAAGACAGCTTTTCCCGTTCTCTGAAATATTAATGCTTTTGAATGGCGTTACTTTCAAAACAGAAGTGCGACATGATGACAATTTCAAAAAAAAGTCAACAGTTAATGGATTAAAAGGAAACGACGCAATTTATCTTGCACGCCACCCTCCGGTAGTTTCGAGCTACGAGGGTAGAACACAATTTGTGAAGTATAACCTACAGGTCGAGATATTTGCGAGAGCATCGATCCAACGCAACAATACTCGTTTCCATAAGAAGCCATAGTGTGATAAGGAACTTATTGGATCCCCTAGGGCTAGCTGGAAGATATCACGGTTCTCCTTTCCAGGTGAAATATCGAACGAGACGCGAGAGTTACCTTATCGAACAAAAACACTTCCGTTTTTCCATCCCCTTTTTACCTCGTCCTCTTTCAAAGAGAGAAGGAGAAAAAAGGAAAGGACCGCGGTGTAGAAGCAATTAGTCTGTAACCAAGTTTTACGGCCGCTTTAATGGGCTTCCATATAGAAGGAAGCTGGCAAACGCGGCTCTCTTCCTATCCTTCCGCACGAAGTTAACGTGTTTCGCGAGAGAAAATAAAACAACGAAAAAGAGAAGCTAGATGAACGAAACGTTTCCTCGTTATGGGAATAACTTTTCGACGTTAGCTTCTTTCGAATCGAGTCCGGGGTTACCAGGTCTGCTGGCCAATTAAAAGTTATAAGTATCGCCGATAAATATCGGTGATCGAGCACGGTATACTCGCGGTCTACTCGAATATACTGCAATTACAAGTTGTTACGTAGTGAGGCATGCATCAGGGGAATGTACGAAATTCTAACTTTTAATGGAATCGAGGTAAAAGAATATCGACCTCTGTCAAATGTACGACACTTTATTTAGAAATTTCATTCGAAGAGTAACCGTAGCTAATTTTACGCCAGCAGTAGCGTGTAAGTTAAGTGCCTCTTGTAATTGCCTAACCTATATCTGTAATTTATGAATTCGTCATTAATTTGTACGTTTCAGTAACGTACACGTATTATTACTACAAACTGACCAAAGTGCCCTGATTCTAGGTACACAGCATATATGAACGTGGATGGTTTTGGAGGTGGTCTGGGTACGAGCATGTGGCCGATTCTCTCTCGCAGCTGACGCTCGACGAGCCATTTAATGGCTCGTTATGGACGAAGAGAAAAAATGGAACAGTTCGTGAAAAAACGACCACAGCACACGAGATCGTATTTTTCCTCTGTTTTTCTTTTTTTATTTTTTCTTGTTGCCAATTAGTCGGTAACACCTAGTCGATATAAAGGTTCGATTTTGCATAAAAAAGGAATAAAATTCCGGGAATCCCAAGGATGCCTGGTACGCGCAACCATTTCAGCTGATTACCGGGCAATCATATTCTTGCACAAGCGGCCAGGATCGTGTGTTGCAAAGATCACCTCGTGCACGTGCTCAATTCGTGCGAATTGAATGTCAGTAGCTAAACCGCTTTGCCACTTTGTGCCATGCCAGATGAAAGAATAGTCAAGCTTCTCGTAATTAAAGTTGAAAGGTTGTAGGGTTGAAAGGGGCGAGCCTGTGTCGTTCTTCGGATCGATTATAAAAATAACAAAGACGAAGAGAGAGGCTCAAGGAAAAGGGAAATGAGGGAAAAGGCGACGAATGACGAGCCATTTGAAAAGCAAAGCACGATAAGCCGTCGAGTTCCCTCGCTCGAAGGGGTGGAACCCTTCGAATCTTCCTACCTCGAGCTACCATCGTGCTGGCAAGACAAATCCCAGGCGATTTTTGCTCCGGAAAATTGCATAAGTTTTCCCAGCGTACCCACTTTCTTTCCCCTCTTTTCCTTTTCGTTCTTTCTGCTTTTTATTGTACCGCCGATATAGAAGGGGAGGGACGAAGTTTAATATTCGTTGCAGTCGATGGGAATTGTACGGGTTGAATATAAAATAGAGAGGAAGTTCGATCTGGAATAGAAGACTGTTTGATACGCTGGAATTATGCTGGTGAATTTACTATTATTTCAGTCGTCGATTATTCGGCTTGACAATGGGTTATTTCCAAAGGAAAAAAAACCACTTACTACTGTCATGTAGGAACTAAGTAAAAATTGATGATTTAGAATTGTAAATTCATGGAAATTTATGCGAAGATTAGAGCCGTGTACGGATTATAGTGTGTCACTGTAAATATATTACAAAAACAAGAAGTAACATTATCCATCGTTATCTTGACTATTTTTGAAGTATAATATAATTTTAAAGGTTAGTAAAAATTAATAGAATAATTAATTAATTAAATGAAATAATACACGGACCGATCCATCGACCACAACTGAATGCAATTCATAGCTATAAAAAATATCATAGTTTAAGTCTGAACCTAACGCATTCTGTGCTCATTATCGCATTATACTTAAGCGACTTCTCGCACAGACATATGTTCGTACATACAAATATTCATTTCTGTTTCTATTACAATTTTTTGAATATATATATATTCAGAGAAAAAACGAAAGAAACAAAATACGTAGGACGATGGTTGGAGTTAGAAGAGATTACAAAGAACGAGCAGACGTTATCGGACGACAGCGGAAATCTAGAAAAGCGACAGTAACCAGAAACGGCTGGTTATCGGATATCGAATAAAAAGCCGAGGAGGTATGTATGTTTGCAAAGAAGCATGATTCATAGCTGTCAACGATCGATATTTCGATACAGATGGTCTATCGGCGTTTCCTTTCAAGTACTGATGCGATTATCGATAACAAGTATACGTGCTATAGTTGCAATTTGCAATCACCGATATATATATATAGAGAGAGAGAGAGATAATTCCGCGAACTATTAATGGCGTGACGATCTGCAGCTCGTGTCTGGTATTTAATTACGACTACAATTGGAATTAAAGCTACTGGAATAGAATTTAGAAAGTAAAATTCGGTGAATGATTCACGAAGATCGGAATACGTGTTAAGGATTTCATGAAATAATTTCAACTATGTTATAAACCATATTAATCTATTATGGAGTGGAAATCTACGATGGAAAAGAATTCTAGATACTGAAAATTCGAAGTTTCATACCGTGGCACATCGTATCAACAATATTATAGTCGAATAGATTCTATGTAATTCTCCGTTCTCTGTATGAAATTGGAGGTGAATTCTGTAACTACTCGATCGAGAACGATCCGCATTTGTCAAACTGACTGAACAGTAGGCGAACCCCATTTTCGAATTAGATTTAAAGAAGAGGGATCTAACAACGACCAAGTAACTCGATTGCTAGAGCAGTCGTCTGGAAAACGAAAGATCTGGATTTAAATCCTGCACACGCGATCGATACGGTCAGCTTCAGTCCTTCCTCGGCGCTTGCTCGCCGGAAGTGGAATTCGTTTCAACCTCCTAGCATTTAATTCCGTTTGTAACGAAAGAGGGTGGTGTTTGTTGACTATTTGAAATGTAAACGATCGCTATTTCAGATTACCGGCTCATGGACGAATACAGCAACGATAGTTCCACTTGAATTTCTCTGTTTACTTATCCTATCTTAATTATGTTTGAGATTATTTATCAAGTTAAGAAGCAGGTAAGAGAATTTCTTAACGCTTAGCGAACTTAACGCGTAAGATAATCAAAGAGAAATTCCGATAGGAACATACACCAAAAATTTGTTAAAATGATAAAATAATAGAATATGAAGATTTTAGGGAGTAAAATATATTTTGATGAATTCTTCTCTTTTTATATATTGTTGCGAATAATAGATTATATTCGTGCAAACTACGAACGTTTTTAATCATTCAAGAAATTCTACACAAACCTATACTCGAAATAATACTAGAACCTTCTTGTACGATAATTTACCAATATAATTCTAATAATTTAACAAATAACTTGCTAATACTATTTGTAAATTAAGGAGTTACGAATTAAAAATTACAGATTTTCTTTTAATAATTTCACAATTTTAGTTCAAATAAAAGAATCAGTTAACTTGTAATTTTCGAAAAATTACTTATAACACTTTATCCATTATATCCATTTGTGTATAAGACCTGCAGCTGTTGATTAGTGTTCGTAACTCGTGACTCATAAAACTAATAATATTGATTCCATCGTAAAAGAAGGATTCGACCAACTTAATGCAATCCATGACACAACTCGGTATCATTTCGCTATCCCCACAAAATAGCAAAACCAATCAATTTAAACCTCGACAGATAAATCACGTCTAGACAATTATCAACCTCGTTAACCCTCGACCGATCGCGAGCGTTCGAAACGGAGTCAGAGTGCGACAAAACCTGATGGACGTTCCTTGGGTATCACGATATGAACGACAGCTGAATCGACCAGGGAGGAGCGTGGTTGCACGCGTGCCACAAATGGGAAAGTCTTGTACGATCGTGACACATTTTTATCGCGCTACGTACACGCAGTGTCGGCGCGTTCACAAGAAAGTCGTAACATTTTGCCGAGCTACGATATGAAGATACGATAGTGGTGGAAGTAAAGTAGCACTCGTGGTGCGTGCAAATGCGTACACACGCCACCAACAACCCTGACACCAGAGGCAAGCACCAGATAATTATCTTACATTATTGCTTATAAGCATCTGTAGTTTGCTCGATTTCGTAATGATATATGAATGTTGCTAAATACCGATTATGGTATTCGAAGATAATCTTTGAATATAAATTCAAATTGTTTATCTAATTCTTTTCCATTCGAATCTCGATATTACGTTCTAGATCTTAGAAAAATATTATTAAATTATCGACACAAAATTATCTCAAGGCAAGGAACCAAGGGGATGATACTTCTTCGATATTTGCTTGTCAGAAACTATTACAGCGAAGCTACGAGAATAGCGATAACGAAGTTCTATCAGATCTTCTGTCGTACATGCTACGCGTACTGAACTTCAATTCGCAATCGCTACGGATTAAATAAAAATCAATCTATGCCAAGTACCCTGAGGAGTCACGTGAGGATGTAGATATTCAGTTATCAATGTTGAGACGTCAACAGCGATTTACGTTATATGCCGATAGTAGGACAATGAAATATGAGATATGCAGACATTTTACGTAGAAGAAACATCGTAAAACAATCCTGATATATTTTCTTTGTCAGCGGTATACCGAAAAGACTACTCTATACAAAATATATGAAACTCCATTACCTTCGTATCGTGTAATCCACTGCTAACAATAAGACTAGATTCAAGGATCGTAGCAGTGTTCTTCATTCATAAAGGATTATTCTATCGATGGTATGTCGATATTTCATAATTTCAATCCGCCTTTGTGTCTCTCATTTTTCTCCTTTCATTTTTTCTTTTGACAATCTCGTTTCATCGTTCGAGTCCACGTTCTCGTCTCGACGAACGTCCGGTGAAACTGTTTGACGATCAAACATCCTCTCCTCCTTTCAGGGCCTCTTCGTCGCTTGCCCATTGCTTTGGCGACGTTGTCGGATTATGAAACGTCCTGTACACGCCACTTTCACTATCGCGGCCAAGTTTCATAACTGTTATTATCGAGGTCATACGTAGGTTGGAGAGAAGTCGACAGACAGGCAGAGAAAAGGGTCTCTGCCGTTGATTATCGTCATTGAATCTCTATAGACGCCGATTTCCTCCGGCCAGTCGATCGATTTTCTCTAGGAAACCAGCTAGCAGATCCAGCTTACTGGCTGCTGAACGTTTCTCCATCGTCACGTTGCTAGAATGCTCTTATATCGTGTCTCTTTGACCGTTATAAGCTCGGTACTGTGTAAAAAGTATCGTATTCTGTGCTTTCTATTTGTCAATACATTTTACTACGAGGTATTCGCGTTTTTAATTACCAGCATTTTGTTAATATGATTCGTAAGTGTTATCGATAGATTTGTAAAGAGAATAGAAAGTTTCTTTACTTCTCGTACGTAATACGAGATGATTTAAACAGATTTTTTCTGAGGCCGAATTAGAGTTTAGTTCGGATAGGAGAGATGGACATTCTATCGCGTTGACGATGGATTACGTTGTTCTAACCCGAAATCGAACGAATTCTTCTCGATGTCTAGAGCAACACAAGAGTTAGGTTTGATTTGATTCTTAGATTAGAACTCAGATTACTTTGGAATGAAAAATATTCCGTCGCACGAATAAAGGATCGTTTCGTTGGAATTCGAAATCGAACGAATTTCTGTCGGTTATCGAACGAAGAAAAATATTAAGTTTACAATGTGTTCAATTCTCGAATCAAAGTCCGTTAGATAGAGAAGTTTCCTCTATCTAGAGCAGCTATGACATAAATATCCTCGCGAAATACCTGGTCGCGTGGATAAAGGGTTATTTCATTCCAATAAAAATACGAGGAATTGTTTTTCGATTTTTGGAACGGCGAAAGGGCTACCGGGTCTCGTTATCGCAATGACGGATCTCCGGGGAAAGTTAATCGCACGGATGCCGTTTAATTTGGTGGCTACGCAGAAAAGTACCGTCGTCGAGTTCCCGTCCGTCGAAACAATATTCTCGTTGACTCGTTTCAAGCCAAGAGGAAAGCCTGTACTATTCCCCTTGCGACCCTGCAGGGAAACGCGGCCCGTTTCGAATTAACGTTCCTCACCCGCGGAAGAGAAGTCGTTCTTGTTTCACGAAACGCAAACTGAACGCAAAACGGAAAGGAACGGAAAGGCGAGAGGCAATGTGTGCGCCACGCACAAAACGACAATTTCGTGGAACGATGAAAGAGAACGGGTTGTACAAAGAGGAGGACACACGGAGAGGACGGGCCAACGGAAAGTGCACGAACAGGAGAGCACGCGCAACAGAGGAAGAGGGGATCGGGGTGAAAACAGAACCACCGAATACGAGTACGCACGCTTTTTCGAGGGTGGCTCCCTGAAAGCTGGCTATATACTCGGTGTCTCGTTACTTTCTCCACAAATTCGTCTCCATGGAAATGTACGTTACGAGAAAGGAAGAAAGTGAAACAGAAGTTTCGAGCGGAACTCGGTCTGTCTCGATATATATGTCTTATTACGAACCATAAATTTCATTTCGCCGCGCTAGATTTTGAATATCTAATAATATTTCCTGATCGTAGAAGGCGATGTTAATATTTGGACAATAGCGTATGGATAAAAATAATCCTGAAATAATTCGAATCATTAAGAATCGTCCTAATATGGATCAGAAGTTTCATAGATGATCAATATCGATATTAATCGATGTCTAAAAATACAAACTTTATGTCTAGAAAACTTGCCAAATCTAACTTAACGCCTTAGTCTCTCCAATTGAAACTTTAGCTAAAACTCTAATCCAACCCCAACTTAAATCTTAATAATAAAATAACGAAACGATACTAACATATATCTTCTAATATAGAAAAAGAATTGGTATTTTTAAAGTTACCCCGTGTACCAAAGAAAAGTTGTTTGAATCTATTTCTCTTTATAATGAATTCTCTGCGACCGCCTCATGAAACCTGATGCATCCCCTCTACTAATATATACAATAATATTTGTATCAGAGCCTTGTGTCTCGTTACATACGACGAATAACTGCATGGGAACATTCTAATGGGACACCCTGTATGATACGCGAGCGTGTGCATGTATGCAGAACGTGCACAGAGGGAGAAATCCGCAGGAATCGCTGGGTAAAGACGACGGGTCTGGCAAAGTTACGCGTTCACCCTCGAGCACCCAGTCATCTCTCGTCTCGGGGATATTTAATATGCCGTGGCGGGGTTACAGTTTCCATCGAACAACCGGGAACCGGATAAATGCGCGAAGCCAACGCCGGCAAACTTTTCTGCAGACCGAAACGTCGCTCTATCGATTCAACCGGTTTTATCAGCAACCTGAATACAAGATCGACCGACCGCCTGCTTGATTACCGGAAGAAGTACGAGCAACGTGGACGTGGCAGCTTGTTTTTTGTCAAACGTTCCGTTGTATAACGATATTCTACAATCGTGGAAGAATTTGCCAGGTGAAACGACCATTGGCTGAAAGAACCTAGTTTGGGATTCTACGAGAATCGAACGGATTGGAGAAAACTAATTTGGAGAAGATGGAACATAGAAATGCTAAGCGAAGGTTTAAGGTGGTCGAAACTTGTTTAGAGATTTCGCCCGCTTCTTTTGGATTATTAGTTTAGGAGCGGACAGTTTAAAGGTGGACAGCTTGAAGGGTTCGTTTCTTGTTGGATCAATACCGAAGAATTACATTTGAAGTTGCTTGATTTATTTGTGGAGAATTTTACTCACTTCTTTTGAATACTTGTTTTTTTAAGTATAATCAAATAACGACAAAATCAGAAAATCAACAGAAATGGAATAATAATGTTCAATTACTAATTCTATGATACACGTGAAATTGGAATTACGTATTCTGTGAAAGTATAAAAATTAAATATAAACCGCAGAATTGAATGGAACGTACCAAGTGACTAGCAGGAAACTTTTATTTTTCCCGTCTTTTTATCTCATTTTACCCATTTTGCTTCTGACCACCGTTTTTATTATTACGTTGCATTTGTTTTGCGATTTCATTTACAACTGCGCCGCATTATCCACCGCACAAGATCTTTTAACTCGTTACACAAGTAACTAAACAAAACGGGAAGGCAAGCAACTTTTATAGAAATAAAAAAGGCAAGTTTTCGCGGTTGTTTCCTATCTCGTTAAATGCTGCTTTTACATGGAAAACGCTCGAGCTTTTAGCAAAACGTCGAGAACGGTTTTTAACGCTGTACATTATGCAGGATAATTCATCAAAAGTAGAACACTTAATCATTATTTTTAACCATTATGAAATAATACTTGAACCAAAAACTAAAGAATTTCATAATTCTGACAATTTTAACTAGGTTTACTAGATTACAAAATAATCAAATAATGAAAATTTTCACGACAAAAGCTAAAGTTTAACGCTATATATCCTCTATCATACTTATTAGATTACTAAATAAAGTTCATTTCTGTCGTTTATCTATTCTGTCTTTCTCTAATTATATCTATAAAAATTGTATACACCTTTCATCATACGAAAACTAAATTAAAAATTGCGAAGACGTGCTAAGTCTGGTGAAACGAGAAAAGAGATGATATTGTAACAATGGAACATTATTAAACGTAGTCATGTGCTCGCGAGCACGCATAATGACGAGGACGCATGTGCAAGGAATCATATGTAGTCGAGATAAAAGAGTTCTATGAGTCATACACGTAGAATCTTGACTTGATGATCGTAAGTGATCCTTGACGCTTAACGGCTCCACGACCTCGATTTTGGTTAAAACAAGCGGAAATTGGTTAAGCGTCCGCGCGCATCGCTTTTGTGCCATTGTGTGCGTCAGCGAATCATCGACAATAGTGTTCGCAATTCGAAATTACCATATTGCCAATGCACTCTCTCGGGTTAATTCGCGTTCACGTGAAATCTCGTTTGATAACGTCATGAAAAAATTGGTAACTGTTTTATCGACTGGACTGAAAACACTATCATTGAAAACGAAGATTTTGAATCTCGTAGAAGAATTGTAAATTACAGACGAATAAAGTTGAAATGAAAAACGTGAGAAATAAACGTTGAAGCGTTTACGGCTTTAAATACGTCGTGTTTATACACTGTGTTTATACGTTGTGTCATTCACCGTGACAAATGTCGTTTAACGTTCATCGTACGCGAAATAAGTTAGTACGAAAGTAAAAGTTAATGGCCGTCGAAGAAATGGACAGACCACTCGGAGAAATTGGTTTGTCTTGAGAAAAGTGAAATCCACATGAGCGTCGCTACGTGATATTAGTAACGAAAAACGGATAAAGTCCAGGAGAAACTTAAAATACGTGATATTAGGTATTAGATTTCTCATTCTAAATTTAATTCCGATCTCACATTTAATGTAACGCAATTGTGGTGAATGATTAAATTAAATACTAGATAATTGCAGTTGTATCGAATCAAGCAGTTATCATCTATGACAATCGTTCGAATTTACAATTTTCGAAAATAACGTAAGTTATAATTGTTCGATAAACAATGTGAGAATACAATAATATTTCCTAAAAACGTTATTGAACATTCAAAAAACATTACATAATTTCAATAATTGGAATCCCACCATTATTTGATAATGATGGATAGTCCTTACTCTCTGTTAACCTCACAATATTTTAGATGGTATTTTAATTTGATTTCGATAGTATATTAGAAAAAATAAAAGCATATGATATTCATTTGCAGTTAAATATTATGCAACAGATTTTTATTTTGTTTCAAATTCATAAATGATTTTTTAAGCGTCACTTTGTACTTACGTTATAACATTTTGATATCTCTGAAGATCTTAAACAATAAAATTTTCTCTTTCCTATGCCTCTGCTTCAAGTGTAAGATTTCACGAGATACTAACAACACTTTTACTCATTGAACAAATAAATTAATTTAAAATAATTCTAAAAACGATACTAAACACGGTTAGAAAAGATCGTTTGAAAAGACAGAAAACTACAAACGATCCCTAGTGGTAGAAATCATAAAATTTAAAACATCATCAAAGACCAACCCGTCGATAAAGATGGTTGCTGTACTTCATTCATCACATTAAAATAAAATAATTTTATTGTCTTTTTAGTTTCAAAAAGGTAATTTAAAGAAAGGAATTATTTTGCATTGAAAAAATAAAATAATAAACTAGAAATATTTTTAAAAAATACATTTTAAACAGTATTTTTCTATTAAAATACTTCTTAAATGAGAACTAAAGCATAATACATACATTATTAAATGTATAATATATATAGATATATATATATACATTAATGATGCACATATGAAATGTAAATATATGTACATTAAAGAAAAATTACTTAAAAATTTGTTTAAGAACACGACCATATTTTAGTCTTTCGTGTTCTTTCTTTACATAACATACAATTCATAATACATTATATAATAAATTAATCAGTTGTCTTTTTGATTTAATAATCTGTATTCTGTATGACATTGATAATCATACATATTATTTAAAACAACATTTTTTTAATTTTAATGTATTTAAATTTGAACGAAAATTTAAATATATTGAATAAAACTATAAATCATTTTTATTACTTTTTCTTTCAATGCTTTTGTAGTTTATACATTATGCTATAACATACATTTGGCTGTTAAATAATAATTATGTTGTTCTGTAATTAATTATATTATTTATTCATAATCCATTCTCCATCTAAATAATTTAACAACCACGTTATTCCTTAATATAATTTCCAATTATTGTAATTAATTATTGTGATTGATATGCAATTAAAACTTATGTTGACAATTTGCAAACTCAAATGCTAACATTTTAATTGAATAAAATCAATATGTATTAGAGAAAATACATAATATAATATCATATGATATATCAATGTCAATCTTAAGATAAATTATCATAAAATTAAATTCATACCAAATGACTCACCGAAGCACTTGTACCAATGTAATTACTTCAGTGCCACAGCAAATGTGTTTATAGGTTACCTACAACAATGAAAAATACCTATATAAAAATTAAAAAATCACAATTTTTACTATATGCATTTTATTTAAAATGTATATTCTTGTATCATGAATCGAATAAGAAGGTAGTAAACACATTCAAATATAAATAAAAGAGAAAGAAAGAAAAATCAAACATTGATTTAATTTATTTTTAACGTTATTCGTTTATTTCTTGTTTTAATTTCTTTTTAATTTTGGAATTCAAAGCAAGCAACACTAATAATATACATCATAAATAAAAATACAAATATGTGAGGCAACATAAACTTTGTTTCCTTTTGTAATATAGCTATAACTAGGGACGTGCTATAAAATATTTGACATGCGTTTAATACGGTAATAACAAAAAAAAGGACAAAAATTTGTTACACCTTTATGACAGAAAGGATCAAACATTTTTTGCAGTTGCTCCTTGCTAAGAATAAAAGGTTATATTATGCAAAAGGTTGATTGACAATATGAAATTTCATCAGTTAAATTATCAAAACTATACGTAGAAAGTTTGATTCTAGTCGATAAGAGTGACTACTCGGTCATTGTATACTTGCCAAAGTCAAGGTCGTCCAACTTGCCATTGTAAGGTCAAGTCGTCATGTTTACAATGTCAAATCGGAACTGTAATTCACGCAACGTTGCACACACGCACATGCCCACACACTAACATTTTCAGCGAAATTATGACATTGTTTGTAGCTAAAAAAAAGGTAAAGCATCCTAGCAGGACTGAATAACCTCGTTTAAAAGTTCTACGGCAAAAAGTTAGGTTAGATCAAAACCGAGTCGAATAACAAGCCGGTAACCGTATACTGCATTATACGATTATTGTACTTTCTATAGTGTTGTATTATTTTACATGATATTAACGATCTTTTTCAAATTTTATTCGTCACTAAACCACGAGAAATAACAGTTGCTAACAATGTAATTACCTATCAAATTGTGGACCACATACATGCGTTAATAACTCATTTAACCTTTCGCTAGCGCGTAATTCCGCCTACTATCTAACCTAACGTATTCGACATCTTATAGCTGTTAGCTGTTACTGTATTTTACACACTACCCGGCTTATCGTGTCATAATCATACGTAAAAAATAATACACGAATTGCACGATACTACTACCACTGGCGCTTCGCGTCATTGAATAGTACCAACGTGGTACCAACACCGAATGCTACCAACATGATATTGCAAATATATCTTAACCCTTAACTATGTTTTAATTTGTACAAACCTATACGTATACATATCCTAATTAATTACTTATAACCTAATAATTATATGACATATAGAAATGTATATATATTAATATATTACACATGAAATATAACAATTAGATTTAGATATCTGTAAAGCTTTTTTTTTAAAGGACATGACATAACAATTATGTGGTCCATTATATTTTTTACAGAATGTTTTATTGTTTTTTCTTCTTTTTTAGAAAAATATAAATTTGTTAATAAATTTGATATATTTAAAAAGAATATCAAAAAGTATAAATACTTATACTTTACCATATTTTATATGCTACAGGTAGTTAAAAATATCATGTATCGTGTTCTTCTAGAAACTGCTTTAGAAGTCCAGAACTTAATGGAATGATAAGATGTTCAATGCTATCAATGTTGCGCTTTATTTTAACTAATTTGTGATCTATAAACTCAGTTAATTGTGCTCTTAATGCTAAATCTGAGCTTACAAGAAATCCTTCACGGGCAGCTCGATAAAGATCTTTAAATGCCATTCCTATTAATAGAAATTTGTAAATAAATTATTATGTTTGAAACTATATTCTATATGTAGTACTTTTCTTATAAATTTGAAATTACCAGTAAAATTAACATTATTACTGTTGCTTAGCTGATTCTTTACAAGCAATAGATAGATTGACTTAGCATTTGAAGTTAGAGAAAGGAAAACATTATGAAGAGATGATAAAGCAAGAGCACCACTTTGCTTAACCAAGAGCGAACTTTCATAAGATGTTTCTTCTTGATAAGATAGAAATGTTGTTGTGTCCCACCAAAAAAACTTGAATTTGGAGTGTTTCGTATGGTCCCATACTATAAATGTACAATCATATAAGAATTACTAAAGATGTAATAAATTAAAAATATAATACGAAATTGATCATACATAGCGGGGCATTAATGTGATCAACTGATGCTAAAACACAAATATTTGGTATATTTGCAAGACAAGATAGTAAATCTTGAGCTTTATTTGAACGTAGCATCATACCATCTATATTATGTATTAACAAATACAATCTGTCTTTTGGATTTTTCCTTAAAGTTTTTTCAATAAGATCAATACATTCAGTTGTATTGCTAGGACAATTCAACTCCAATAAATCAATAATTATACCATCAAGTATCTAAAAAATATTGCACTATTTTTAATCATCATATTACTTGAATATTTATATCTCAACTCTATTTATATGACTTACATCTTTCATAGTTAAACTAGGAAAGAATCCATTTACTACTAGGGATGGATGATAAGATATACTTTTATAAAAATCATTGATTAAACATCTTTTTGAACCTAAGCCATAAAGCAATACAGTATAGCCTTGCCTAAAATACAATAAAGCAATACGTATTACTAAACTTTTTTAAAAGCTTATAGGTTTCAATATTTTGTTCTTAACTTACTCCATAATAAAATACCACATAGGAAACAGCGTAGAGTAGTTATTAGTTACTGAATAAATATTCTTTTTATGTTGTAAAGACACATGACTTTGATTTGCTAACAATTTTTCCAATTTTTCTTTTGTTAAACGAGAATTACGTAGATGTTCTAACGTCCGATCGGATGTAACTACCTTTTCTGATTGTGTTGCAAAGTATTCATCAGTTTGCATATGCTTTAAAAATATGAGACATAACAGTAATAATGTACTGTATAATTCATATATCCATATTTTAGTGAAATTTATCATGTTCTACTTACAAAATCTTTATGAATAATTGAAGGTTTATTTTTTCTAGTTACTTTTTTTGGTGTATTCAATAAATGTGACTGTGATATAAATTTTTGCTTTTGGTTCCTTTTTTTCATCTGATCTTTTTCATCATTGCTAGATACTACATCCTCACTATCGGTTGTTTCTTCAGTATCTTCAAATGGATGGTAATCACTAGATTCAGATATACTCTCACTTTCACTTGATGTTAATCCAGATTCATATTTTCTTTGAATAACAGGAACTGAATATTTAAAAATAGAAATTAGTAGTCTTATATTATTATTAAAAAATGTATAATAAATGAAGAATGTTATATTATTTCAGAAGCTATACTTTTTGAAATTTTCTGCTCTTTCTTTGATGCTTTTGGTTGTTCTTTATTATAAACATTTATCTTTTCAAGAACAACTTTAGCTATGGGTAATGGAACATCATTAATAGGTGTACGACATAAATGTGCCTTCTTTGTCATAGCATCTTTTCTACTAGGTGTTTGGAATTTATATAATGCCTGTCCACTTACATCATCACTTGAAAATAATTCTAAATAAATAATACATTTTTTAAATTTTGGAAAAAACGGAAAAATCAATACTAAATTCGTCATTGAAAATTTACCAACTGCCTTTTGTACATTCTCTTCTACATCTTTGAGTTCATCTTCTACTGCATTTACTGGATTATCATCCAAATTTTCATCTGAATTGGATGACATATACCTTTTAGGTTTTCTTACTAGAATAAAATAATAATAATAATAAGTTATTCAATAATAGATTGTAAATAAACATATCTACAAAGATTAAAATTACAGTGTATCGTCAGCAATCTATATACTACCTTTTAGTCGTGAAGATCGTCGTAAATTTTCGGTAGACATTTCGTATATATAATAATTCGTATAATTATTTTAAGACTAAATGTACCACAAAATTAACAACACTTGAAAAATACTGCAACTGACGTCTGATGTCTAAAAAATAGGCGCTTTGAATCAAAATTAATCAGTGGTATTAGGAAACCTAGAGTAACCACGTTTCTGTTTATCTCAAAATATCGTCTATTACGCCACCGTGCGGCAAATACTTTAATTAAATAAACAATATTTTAATAACAATACAATTTAGTTATTATTGTAGCAAATTTATTTATATATTGAAATATTCATTATATAATTTATTGTAGATATTACATACCGTTTGAAAGGAAAGATTTTCTTTTCTTCTCTAAAAAAAAATATAACAAACGATTAATTTCTCTTTTTGAGCCACCTAAATTTAATTGTTGCGCGATTTTGTTATTCTCATACTTGTTTATTTCGGATAGAAAAGTATGAATATTTCCATAGAAACGTACAATGAAAAATAGACTCTTGTAGCGTGGTACAGCAACAAATACACCTCGTTTGTGACGAAACTAAATAGGTTCTTGTATATGCTAGCGTGGAACCAAACAGGGCAGATCCCTAACTTTATAGGTTCTTGTATATGCTAATGTGGAACACCTTCAACACTTGACCGCATGGTGCAGCATCTGTGCTGTGGAACAACTAGAAAAATCAGAATGATATGTATAAAGATCTAATAGTAGATTCCAATTCCAACCTACGAATTAGTCGGTTTTGTTTTTAAATATATTGTGATGTTACTATTGTATATAACCTAGTATTGGAAGACGTATATACCAATAAAACGTGTACATTTGATTATATTGGACATTATATATATTTATGTGACAATTTAATGTTTCATCTCATTTATATAGTGTATTAGACAATAGACTTTTTAAATATAGCGAAGTATGTCAAACTTGTGCAAATTGTATTTTGCACATAAATTTTAATAACTTGATGAATTTCGTTTGAAGAATTTGAAAACTATAAGAATTTTATAAATCTAAGATATAATTTTATGGTTTTATCGAATATGACTGATTTAGATGTGGATGATTCTTTAACTAAGTTAAATACTCAATTAAATAAAAGCATGGTCCTAATGGATGCCACAGAAACTGAAATACCTCAGTCAAAAAGTAATAAATCTATAACGATCAACCCAAACATTCAACCTGCCAGTCCACATGTTAATTCACCTACAGTTAAGAAAAGCATTTTGAAAAAAGCTGAGAAAAAAAATGCGATAGAAGCGGAGCAACATATAGAAAATAACAAAGAAACAAGAGATGAAATAAGTGGCAACAGAGCATCAATGAATGTAACATCTACTACAAGACCACGTACTGTAAATAAAATTTAATTTATATATATTCTGTACCAGAAATCTTTGCATAAAATTATTTTATCAATTTTATTTTAGATCAGTGATTTAGTACAACAAGAAGACTTAATTATGGAAACTACAGATACTACATTGAGTTTAGATGATCTATCTGATAGCGAAGACATATGGATCATGGATATTCCTGGAACAGTGAGTTAAATATATTTAAATAAGAAGATAATATATTAATATTATAAATATCGTGCAATTTGTAGATAGATCCAAATGAACTTAAAGGTCAGATGTTAATATTTGGAGAGAAATCTAAATTTAAAATTAAAGAGGAAAAATACTGTGCAGTGAATCATGAAGTGAAATGTAATGTTACATGCGTACTTCATACTGGTAAAGTAAAATCGCGATATAAAACTGGTAATATATTTTTTATCTATTTCAAGATGTGATCAGTGGTTTTTCTAAGTTTTTCTAACACTTTGTATTTTTTTCATATAGTCAATATGAAGCCAGCAGGTACAATTACTATCAGACGAAAACTTTCAAGTATTTCAAAAACTAAACCAATGCAAATAGAAAACTGCAGTGTACCATTCCCAAAAAATTTGAGAACTCGGCATCCATTATTTGGTGTCAATTACGAAGGTAATGTTGAAAAAGTGTAATAAAGTAATTGATCTAAAGGCAAAGGATGATAATTGGACAAAACAATATTATATATAATATATTGCTTTAAGATTGTATATCATTAGGAAATTGTGTACCACATTAACTATAAAAATTTATTTGCACCCTCATTTGTTTATAAGAAATTAAATCAACAGATAAAAATACATAGAGATAATTTTAACTGAACAATACAAACTGTAAAATTAGTTGCTTTATAATAAAACGTAACGTTTAATTTTAGATTATTATGGAAAATTGACAAAATGTTATTGTATCCCATATCAACGACAAATGTAATATGAATGAATGAGTTTTACATTTAATTAATTGAAATAACTTTAAAGAATAGAATTCGTTCGATGAGAATGTACCTTATTTTATCCAATACTAGGAACATTTGTTTTTATGCGTTGGTGCCATTTTCGTATCGGTCACTGATCATTTCCGAGTGCGCGGTAAATATAAAATAGAAGAAACTGTGAGCATCAAAATTTCCAATAGAACTTGAAACACTATAAAAAACATTCGCTAAGTGCCCATTTTATATCACGCGTAAATAGTAAACCTATCTAACTGAATAAAAAAAGAATAGGAAGCAAAGATTTGTACGGTCATAATAACATAATCGAAATTTTAGTTTGACATGCGCTTTCAGAATCCTTTACCTATGCGCCTTTCTTTAAATACCAGTATATGTAATGTCCGCTTCTGCGCAGTCGCGGTGCGCATGCGACCAGATCTAGAAGACTGTACAAAAATTTCCCAGTACAGAAAAGAGATTTGTTAGTGGAAAAGTTATAACGTAAGTAAACAAGAGTCAAGAAATTTGGACGGACGAATGCGTGAACATAACTCTAGAATCAACGGAAACGGTGGCACGCGGTTTATTTATTACCGAGGACTGTCGAAAAGTTTCTCTATTGTAACGAAGTTAAGGTTAAACGAACCAGGTATACCCTGTAACCAGTCCAGGGTATTTAGCAACCCCTCTGACGACAAATCATTCAATCCTTTGTGACGTTCGCCGCGAGCCATACTATGTTAATCGCGCTGTACTACAGTTTTTTTTCTTTTTTTTTTCATGAACTGAAATATTTGAGTTGGGGCCATTACTTGTTTGCATTCGAACTGAGATCACGGGTTTCTTTTAAAAAAGTAGGTACAACAGATATGAGAAATCGGTGAGAGTCTTTTTCTTTCACGCGCAAGATCAAGACAACGACCATTGGCTAAAAAGGGACAAAACGAATGATGGCATCGTTATTCTATCTATCTTCCTTTTTGTATGTTGTTTCTTTCTCTCTCGTTCTGTCTCTACTCTTCTCTCTGTTGCTCCTTCTCCTACTCTCTCTTCTCTTCCCCTCCTCTCTCTTTCCCTCCGCCACTCCTTTTCGTTACTTCCATTCCTCATTCTCTCGCTCGCCTTTTCCCCCCTTCAAAATCGTAACGCGAAACATCGAGCCATCGTCCTTGCGTATGTGAATAGTTGTATTTGAATCTCCGGGGAATTTACGTGTCATGTCCCACCACGCCGACTTTTCCACGGATTTTCACGTATGTTCCTGCTATAGCGTAGTACCTCTCACTCGCTCTCTGACGTTTCTTCGCTTCTCTCGACGCCACCAACAGCTGTTTCATCCGATCGTCGCCCTCTCGTATAGTTCGTGTCTCACCGTAAGAGCGAGGGAGAGAGAGAGAGAGAGAAAGTGAGTGGGAGAGTACAGACGGTGGGCCCTACCGCAAGTTTTTCGTCGTCGTTCTCAACCTCACGTACAAACTTGTCATTTCTACGTCCACCGTAGGGCATACGCGATTAACCTAATTCTCTGAAATCTAAGGCGTTATTTGTTCGTTTAACGTTCGTCTGACAGCTCCTGTCAAACGGACCCTTCCTTTCCAACTGTTCGTCAAATCTGTCAGCTAAACAGTCACCGTCTTCTATTATATTTTCTGCGAGAAAATATTCTGTTTTAATTCCTTCTGGTATATGATTCATTTCAACGCTTCCACGGTGAAATATTTCCAAAAAAGAAATTCCGATACCATGTACGTTGCAAAGGATTTTCTTGCGAATTGACGTGGAATTCCACGAAAACGGCTGCTAATACTCGATGACACGTCTGACTCATAACATTTTTATAGTATAATGCTTTAATGTCCCATTATTTGTTTCAGATTGTGCAAGGATATTAGTGTATAAGAAGTTGCAAGTACAGTCAATTACATAGTATCAAGGCATTGTGGAGACTTTGCACGTATGTGTACCAAATTTACATTGATAATGATGTTATTTTTCAATTAAAATGTATGTTCCAAGCATTTTCAGTGTTACCATGTGTATTTCATTGATAATATTATTACCATGATTAAAATATTTTGATAATTGATAATTACAAATTTTTTATATATACGATCGAAAGAGTGTTAAATACCTTGTGTAAAATACTTTTTATTTGTGTGCAGGATTTATAACTAAAGAAAATCTTGGTAACTTACTATATTGTGTGATATAAAAACTAGAAACAAAAATGTCAGTATTGAATCAAAGTGGAGAAGATGCAGTGGAATGTCCTTTGTGTATGGAACCATTGGAAGTGGATGATTTGAATTTCTTTCCATGTACTTGTGGATATCAAATATGTAGATTTTGCTGGCATAGAATTCGTACAGATGAAAATGGTTTATGCCCTGCTTGTCGGAAGGCCTATTCTGAAAATCCTGCCGATTTTAAACCTCTCAGTATGGAAGAAATTGCAAGGTATGTAACTGCCATTTTATGATATCTACCGTGTTTATATGAATCATTGATATTTATTATATTCATTTTCCTTGTTAGATTAAAAGCAGAAAAGAGATTAAAAGATCAGCAACGTAAGCAAAGGGTTACAGAAAACCGTAAACATCTAGCAAATGTGAGAGTAGTACAAAAAAATCTAGTATTTGTAGTAGGATTACCATTGAGACTTGCGGATGCTGATGTAAGTAAGGTCACTAATAATTTAAATAAATTATTATTGTTGACATTTAGTATTTTCGTAATAATTAATTTTCAGATATTAAAGCGGCATGAATATTTTGGAAAATTTGGCAAAATTCACAAGGTTGTAATAAATCAAAGCACTTCCTATGCAGGGTCTCAAGGTCCTAGTGCTTCAGCTTACGTTACTTATCAGGTATGTTCTGCATACTTTTACATTAGAAGCTATATTATTTTACTACTTTTAGGAATTATATATATATATATTTTTTTTTAATTTCTTTATTATTAGCGTCAAGAAGATGCACTACGTGCTATAGAGGCTGTGAATAACGTTGTTATGGATGGACGGACAATTAAAACGTCGCTAGGAACAACAAAGTATTGTTCACATTTTATGCGTAATCAGCCTTGTCCGAAACCAGATTGTATGTATTTACATGATCTTGGGGACCAGGAGGCATCATTTACAAAGGAAGAGATGCATCAGGGCAAACATCAAGAATATGAGCGTAAACTTGTGCAATCGTTACATGCGTCACATGCGTCACATGCATCTGCACAACGGTAATTTATTTTACATTTGAGATTACTGAATTATAGTTGAAAGAGAAGACAGCATAATTCAAATAATAACTTTTTTATGCAAGGAAACCAACACCATCACCATCAGTGACAGGCAGTATTGTTAGAGAGAATGGAACTTCAAATTCTCAAGCCAAAGAAGCTTGGCCATCGTTACAAACTGGACAGACAAATAGTAGGTTTTCCTTTCACAAAGATAATTATATTTAGATGTAATATAATCATACGCAGTTTATTAATTATTCTAATCTTATATCTACAGGTTCACAAACAAATTGTAAAGAATTATCACCGCCATCACAAACAACATCGCAGCAAAACAACATGACAAACGGAAGTAGTACAACAAACCAGCAGAGTCATGTATCCTCTGGTAGTTCAACACAACAGAACAATAATAATAAAGGTGAAAATATGAATATACGGAGAGGAAAAAGTAATAGTGAAAGTAAAGCTCAAGCAGCACGGAATAAACACAAAAATTGTCAAAACAAAGAAAAACATAGTACACGGACAACTTCCCGATCAGAATCTAGCTCTATTGGTACACAAAATAATGTGCAATCGCAAATTAATGGACAGAAGGATATTAGAAATTTTTCCTCCGAATCGAATAGTGATGTACTACAGAAATTGGGTAATAAGTGTAAATCGGAACAACAATCACAACCGCAGCAGCCACCACCTCAACAACAGTCACAACAACAAAGTAATAAAGGATCTAAATTAGTTCAGCATCAACAGCAACAACAACAACAGCAGCAACAATCTCAAGAACTTAAAGTAAATGGAATAATGCAGAACGGAGAACGTCGGCATTCGGATAGTGAAACAGATCAACAACGTGAAGGTAGTACACCGGCTAGTACAATTTCGAGTACGGAAGATCCGAATGTGAATCATCAAGTGGAACATTTAACAGAATCAAGTGAGGAGAACAGTGGTGCTGCTATTTTGGGTGAGTTCCTTATATTCGTGATCATTTCTATATGTATTGATTTCTTGCTTCTAAAATAAATGTAGAAAACGACTAAATTCAATATATAACATTCGTTAAATAATATGTGAGTAAGAGAAACAGAATGATCAAAATGTCTATTATAACTATTATTACTAAAAATGTATATTAGAGTTTAAAATGACGTTTATAAAATATTTACAGAATTATGTTTGGAAATCTTTTATTTTTTAGGTTCAAAAAGTTATAGGATAAAATTTAAACTTATTTGTTTTATTATAATTTTAAACAATGTTTATTGACAAAATATTCCTTTTTTGTTACATTAAACTGTATTAATTTTTTTATATATTTGTTTTTTGGTAATGTTTCTGTAATTTAATAAAGTTCTATGAATATTTATTTGCAAGAAAAGAAGTAGGAGAAAGTTTATTCTTTCGATTTATGAAGAGTCTGTGAGAGACTATAGATAGGAGTTACAATATTTAAATCATTTAAACATTAAAATATGTCATGCAAAGTATTTGTAATAAATGACAAATCATTCTAAATGTGTGCCTATCTCTTATAACACTGTATGTTGTACTTTAAACATAAAACAATAACTTTTGAGCAATGTATAGTATATTAATGACATGCACATCCTATGGCTGTCTCATAACTGTAGAATAAATTTTAAATAGTTATAGATATATGCCAAAATAAAGAGAATTCTTTGAAAAAAAATAGTAACTGTTTTTTGTGTTTTTGTACACACTTGACTTTATCCTTCTTGTAAGTTGCATCATTTGGGCAAACATATATATGAAAGTGTCTGGGAAATTGTTTATTGTTTTTGTTTCTATATGCAATGAATGTCTACATAATATATCTTATGTATGTATAGAATTGGCGTTTTTCCCTCTTTTTTTTTTGTAATTTCTCACTTTATATTTAAATATAATTTTCTGGACACATATTTTTACATTTTTGAGATTCATTAATGGTGGCAGAGAGGAATGGTATTAGAAGCTGTTTATTCTGGCATTTTACACTACCAAAATGACTTGATTGCATAGAGATTGTAGTGTAGAAATTTGTGCATATCATATTTAGGTTCCTCTCCAGCTAGCACAAATTCATCACAAGGTGCCAATCAACAGCCACCACCAGGATTACATAATGGGACTCAAATACAATTCAATCATCGATCGATCTTTCAGACGGACAATAATAGTTTCTTCAATTCAAACACTTTCCAGAAAATCTCTACCACCACCTCAGTGCCACCTACTTCTTTGACAGGCATGTACACATAATCTTTGTTTAGTGCTGTGGTTTCCACAAATTGATTTGTGGATTTATAATCACTTGTAATAATGAACTCGAGTTATTATAAAAACTGAATAAGTTTTTATATTTGTCTGTTTTCCTTTTACATTCTCCTATAGTTTATATAAAATCAAATATAAAAAATGTTATAATTATTTTTTTTGGATATACAGCAAATCCAAACCTGAATTGGACAACCACAGGCTTAGCTTCTATTCCTGATTCTTTGCCAATTGTTCAATCCAGTGAAGATTGGCAAGCAGCTTTTGGTTTTCAACCTGAAACTTCACAAACAAATCATGTTGTACAAAAGTCCAGTCCTTCTAGTTCGCCAGGAGTAAATTTCAATTCTGAAGGTTTTGTAGATGAAGAAGTTTACGCTAATCTCCAGTACACTACTCTATCAGAACCTTCTGGTACTTTTACATCAAGCTTGCTTGTTAATTCTCCTGCATCTAAATTTATGGCAGATTTTCAACAAAACTCATTGCAGCAAAGGCTTGCTCTGCAGGTAAGCAGTTTATAAAATAATTAATCAAATATAAATATCATTTAAATTGTCTTTATACTACTAAATATAGATAATAAGAAGAATAACTATAATTTCTTAAGGCACAACAAAATCAAGAAAACTGTGAATATATAAAACAAAATGGTCATGCTACTATGGAGGAAGTTAGGAACCATAAAGAATCTGGTTCAGATATAAAGCCTGATGATGATCTAGGTTTTGATCCTTTCCATGAAACACAGAAAGCTTTGGCTGAACTTATGGAAAATGAAATGCAAATTCAACAACAAAGGTTTCAGCAACAACAACAACAACAACAACAACAACAAAGAGAACGAGAAGAGCAAAATAGGGTACAACATCAACAGAATATTGCAAACCTCGGACAACAACATTTTCCACAGGTAATTTCTATATCTTCCTTGGCAACTGTATGAAATTTAATAATTTATCAATGGTAATTCTTGAAAACAAACAATAATAGTTTCATGATTCTTTTGTTTTCATATCATGTTATTGTATATGGCTATTATTTAGGTCGCCCATATAGCACATTTACAACAGCAGGCCCAACATCTGCAGAATCTACAAGTTATTCAACAGTCGCATTCCTTGCTGTCTCGTCTTCCACAAAATTTGTTACAAAGTGGTACCCAAAGCCCTGCTCAGAGTACTGTGGCTGCTGCTAGTTTGGGACAACGTAGCCGCCTTCCACCACCAGGTTTCCCTGGTTCTACACCAAATCACATGAATTCTTTTGGTCTTGGTATACCGCGACCGGCTCCCACGAACAATGCTCTTTCGGGTTAGTATTTTTGTAATTTTGTCAATAATCTGTGATGATTGTAAACGTATATTATGTTTACATTGTTCATTTGAGAAAAATATACACAATAACAACAAACGTTTTCTAACTTTAGAAAGTAAAACTGTATTCTTTGTTTGCTTATATAAATCGGAAATAGCAAGATAGTGTCAGTAAATATGTATTTGTGGTGAGCAATAGTGTTATCCAAGTATAAAAGTGAATTCTTGTGACTTTGCAAAAAATTTATATAATATTATACATGAGTCATTCGTCTAGTGTGCTGTTTACAGGAGCACAACCACCACAGCAAAATACCTATCTTCCAAATGGAAACCCTCTTCTGAATTCACAAGGTATATTGTAATAATAGTCACCATTACTTGAACATTTTATATTATTTTTACGACTAATATCTAAAATTTAATTAATGTATAAAACAGGTATTAGTAAATGCGCGGGGGATGCAGTGTATACGCTTAAAGATTGGTGTGATATTAATAATCAACAACAGCAACAACAATTTCATCATCAAGCATTACATCAAAAAGGTGGATGGAACAATTTTGGACCTATTGCAGACTGGACTTCGATTGATCCAGCTATTGTTAGTTCATCTAGGCCTCTTCCATTCCAAACTACTAATACATGGCAATTTCCACATGTTCATCCTACACACACTGTATCACATAATGCGCAACAGGTATTAAACACTTTTATGATATTTCATTTTCATTATTACATTTTATATTTTCAGAAATTTAAAACAAATTTAAAAGTACATATTGCATAGTAAATCTTCATAATAAATTTTGTACATAAGGAACAACAGAATGCACCAACTCAACATTGGGCAATGCAACCACCTCCAGGTTTTGCTGCACCAGTGACTACGGGGCAATTAAGTAGTCAACAACCAAGCACAACTGCACAGCCGCACACTAAACTTATCTCAGCAGGATCGGAAATTGAAAGTAAATCTCTCCCCGTGATATTTCAATTTCTGCTTTTATTAAATACAATAATAAAACACATTAAATATCTATATTACAGATCTATAAATAACTATGCATACACGAAGTGTACAAGTGACGTGATAAAACATCCATGTGGGACAAGATATTAGCAATGATACAAAAACCCGACAGTCTGTTACGTACGTTTTCCTGACCCGTATCTATATCTTTGAATTACTTTTATTCCGATACTTTATTCTCGCTGGATGATTATTCACAGCTAAAAACAAGTATTGAAAGATATTGGAATATAATTTAATGAACACTTTTGAATATATGCGACGAATATACTCCTATATACGTTCTCGATAATATTCTCATATTTAACCTATAGTAAATTCGAACTATTTACAAGTCTGGCAGTTTTACTATGATTAAGTTTATCTAGATCGAGATGATACAAGTATCAAAGGCAATGATCATGATTTAATAATTAACACATTAAATAAGATACTTACTAAAATAATTATACTAAACTAAAATTTTTGTGTATATATTACTCAGATTCAAGTAAACAATATTCAAGCGAACATAAAAAATGCTTTTTTGTGTAAATAACTTTTTCTGAAGGATATATATCAAGAACAAAAATTTCATACGACGAAAATTCGTAAACCGTTATTTTTTTTTGTATTAATATAATTTTTGTTCAAATTTAAAATACGGGATTATGTTACAGCAGAAAAAAATAATTGACACTTAACACGTCGTTTTATTTAAAATATAGTGATGTATTACATTTATATTATAAAGTGCTTATATATACTGGCAACATTAGAACAAATTTTTTAACAGAATATCTATCTGTTTATCTCCTAGACAAAAGATTTCTGTTATATATGTATTATAAATATGTATTATTATTGTGAAAATGCGCAGATAGATACATGCTAATAAAAAAATTGAAATGTAAAAACTCATAAGGAAATCAATTGTTATTGTTGTTTTTTTCTCTTTTTTTTGTCAAAAATAATTTTAAATCTGAAAGCGTAATTGAAAATCGCTAGTTCCTGCAGCTTGAGTCATGGTTATCATCTTGAAATTCACATTCAATGTGCATTTTTTTTATCTTTCTGTTTTAATCGAACTGATATTGCAATGTCGGCATTAATGTGTCTGATAAATATCCTACAATCTCTTATTCTCATCTAATTTTAAAATACAAAAGATTAAAAAATGTTTGTTTCATTAATATAGTGCCGAATATGTAACATGGAAATAGATTATGAAGAATATACGAGAGATGAACTATGATAGTGGCGCTTTAAAAAAATTAAGTGTAAGAAAATCTTTGATGTTATATTAAAAGTATATACATCAAAGTTTATGCCAGACGAATATATAATTTATGGTAGATACTTCGTCGCATTTGTTTAATCAGTCAACAACGTGTTAAAATATCCAGATTAAATTGGTTTAGGAATTAAAGTCACAAAGTTAAATAATATTCAGGCATACATAGGATTCAGGAAACGACGAGCAACTGTCGAAATGATAAATATGAATGAATCAGCGTATCCGAATCTCGAGTACGTACGAAACGACTACGATATACATATAACGAAATATGTCTGAATGATAGTACTATAATACGAAGTGTTATCGTCGAATGATTAAATTTTTGTGGCAGATTGTTAAATAAACATATCTGCTAATTCAACACGATTAAAGAAAACACGATACATATACAAGAGAATGATTGAGATACAGATATAATTATAACAAATTTAATTGAAGGTAATCGAGAAATATACAACATGCGCAAGATATTAATGAAAAAACGCAGTTTAATTCATAATATCCTGTTTCCTTTCAAATATCTCATTTAATTTTCCTGCTTTCTTGTATACTCACCTTCAATTTCATCTTTCCTTGTATGTCTAAACCCATTCAAAATATTTTTTTCCAAGTAATAAAAGATCAAGCAATTTATAAATAACGTTTTTCACGTTAAATTCACATTTATTAAATTCTGATATACAAATAACAAAATAGCATATTCCAGTAACATGTATTATATCTTTGATCATAGCTTGTATATAATTATTGAAGTTCAGTACAATAATGGCATAATGTTAAACTCATTTTGCAATTATACATGCATTCCTCAATAATAATGTGAAAAGGAAAACATGTAAATATTACACACCAATAAGAAAAATCAATACTATTTCAATCTTTCACGAATTTATCGCTACTTCATCGTGTTAAGTGAGAACATAAAAACCGTAAAAAATTTGTATCTAATTACTATTAGATGTCAGCAACCCTCCGATTTGCGAATTTATTAGGCAAGGTACGTTGACAAATTCTTATCATATTACTATACTAATATTGAAGATGGATTTATATGTCTCATAATGACTAGTTAAATAAAAAATTTAAGTTGAGAATTGTATGTTATCTAGACACAGATTAAAAGCACATGAAGCAGAATAAACTGCTTTTGCAAAAATAATAGTTGATATATATATATATTTTTTTATATTGATTGATCCATTTAATTTACGTTTTAAATTTAATATAAATATGAAATACAATCATGTAAAAATTAATGCAGTTTTATATCAATCTCGTAACTCATGCTTATATATAGCCATAAATAGCTATAAAATTAAATTCTATATACACACAGTTATTAAAATTTGTTTATACTGTACTTCAGTTGATTGGAAATTCATGGTAAATAACTGTTGCAATATGTTGTATAGTTTTCTTTGATACTGGAAAAATTAATATTATCGCTAGTGAAAGCTCACAACAGCACAAACGCTAAACACAAGGGTAGTATAAACATTGCACATAGTCATATAACACTAAAAAACTATGGGAATTTGCACCAGGTTTTCCAAACTAACGAACCTTTCGGTCTAAGGTATTTATTGAATTTTTGATTTGCTCATTTTTCTTTATTTTTTAAACTCTTACGTATCAATCCCCAAAATGCCTTAGGTTTTAAATTATTTTGAACTGCTGTAAACTTCCATCCCATATGATCACCACAATTTTTACACGTTGCGGCAGTCCAGGCGTATCTATCATGGAATAAATCCACATATAAAGTAATTTAATGTAAAGTATGAAAGAACAGAATAAAATATAATAATTCTTACCCTGGAAACCATGTATAATTTATTGATGGTGGATCATCACTTAGGGCAAGGCCTTGCGCGTGATATAAAGTTACAGTTTCATGTATAATACCAGAAGGGTTACAATATGTACCCTGTGGACCTTCTTTACTCATTGGAAACATATGTGATTGTCTTCCAATGTAAGAATCGCAATTACAACAAACAAATATTTTATCCTATAAAACAAGAATATGATCTATTAATCTTAAAGATTTAAAATAATTGTATTTAGAAAGATTTAATAGAAATTGTTAATTTTATATACTTCTACTAGATATTTAATTTCTCTTTGTAGCCTTGAAATTGCGCAATCGTAATTTAATAAAACGATTCGCTCATTATCATCTAGTAACAAATTTTGGGCAACCCAGAATGATAAGTCTGATGGATCTTCTGGTATACTACTTCCTTCTGTAATCAATCAATAATTTTAAGTTAAAATGATGTACAAACAACATTAAAATTACAAGATATTGTATAAGAATCATATATAGTATTAGTACGTACTGCTTTCGATAAATTGTAAACGTTGTCGTATTTTTAACGAAAGTCTTAAAGGATCATATTGTCGGTATACCCAAGCAGGCCAAGGGGTTACTACAGCATCTAAATTTTCTACTTTTTCTTGTTTCTTAAAATCTTCCTCATTTTTCGGATGTATTCGTATATGATCTAACGAGGCTATACGTTCGTCTAAGAATGGTGGCCCAAGCGTTATTTCTGGTAAAACTTGTACACGAGCTGATATTTTATCATATCCCTACATATATAGAAGTAAATATATTAATCGTTTTTTTTTTTTTTTTAGAAATACCTGATTTTGCAACCAAATGCCCTTGTTATAAGAGTCATGAGTGTATAGAAGAACAAAGGAAATTTACATATATAATACATAATTTCATTAACATATATTATTACTTTGACAATTACTATATTACATATATGATGATTTATTTTAAAATTTACCTGAATTATAACTCTGAGAATCTTAAATCTTTGCCTGCCTTTAGCTTTCAAACGAAAACCTTGATCAGGATCATACATACACTCATAAATTTCAGCAGTTGTGCCTATTGGTACCATTTTATCATATCCCAAACAAACAACACCTAATGTCCGGTCATTTTCGATGCAAGTTCTTATCATATCAATGGTTTGTGCATCAAATACTGTCATTGGTAATGTTTGTCCAGGAAATAACATGACAGACTGTTTCACTAGTAATGGCAAGTTAACGTAAAGCCCATCATCTAATATTGTCCTCCCTCTAAGTTCTTCTAAATTATGTCCTAAATACTAATTAAATACATTTATATTATAACATTCTAAACACAACTCAAATAACATCTTTCTGTCTAAATTACATAGAAAATTAAAAACAAATATTTAGCATAAATTTGGAAACATATATTGAAAATTTACAGAATGTGTTGCTGGTAATGTCAAGTCAAAAGTGCTTTCAGTAGATATAGATGTTTCATCTGTATTTTCTTCTGAATAATCCTCTTCGACATTATTTTGTCTATTTTCTGGATATTCTGTAATACAAATATTTTATTCTTTTCTTGTGTTTCTTTATGTACAAAGGCATACATGTATACATACAAAAAGCTTGGTGATTTATAAGGATAATATGAGAGTATAATGATATGAAAGTATCAGAAGTAGGAAAATAACGTATATGTAAAATTAAAAATTTAAGATGTATAATTTTATAAATAATTGATAAGAAAGAATCTCTGCATTTTGGAACAATATGTGGAAAACTCGCTACATAACCTGTAATTGTTTAAAGGATAATTTAATATATTTAAATGTGCGCCATGTAAAAAGATATACCTAATTCGCTGTGTGTTCCGTCATCATCTGCATTGGCATCCATGTCATCTACCTATTCCTCTGAACTTTTGAGATCTTGTAAAATTGTAAACAATCAGTACTTTTCCTCTCGCAAACGTCAAACACGATAAGCCCTCTATCATCAATTTACGTATTTACATAAAATGCACTTTACAGTTTTCATGAATCAAGCTTTATTTAGAATGCAAATCTATACGTTGTTTTCTTATCACTTAAGTCATATTAAATACATTTCGATTTTTAATTACCTTATCGGGAAAATAATTATGTTTTCAAAATACAAAATTGCTTTATTTATAAAACGTGCATTAAGTTTATCTTACATGTAAAATTTAAGGTGTTAAATATGTACTTCGTCAATTATTTCAGGGAAAATATACGATAATATTGCATATATTTAGTAATTCATATACAAATATATTTAAATGAATATATTTATGCAACTACATTATGAAGTATTATTAGAAAAAATAAAAATTTTTTAAAGTTATACAAATATCATAGAAAAATATGAGAATACAATTGCAATATAAATAATTTACAAAAAAAAAACATATTTTATAAAAAACAGTTGTCAATTTGTAAGACATTTATTATGTTTTGTATAATCATTTACTCTGAGTTATTTGTTGTGTAATCCATGGAATATAATTATATACATTGACATATACACCAGGAATATTACTAGTTGCACAACCAATACCCCATGCAACTATACCAACAACTTGCCATTGGTTATTACCAAATTGACATACTAATGGTGAACCACCATCACCCTAGAAGAATTTTAATCAAAATAAGTACTTTCAAGGGAATTAGTAAAATTACATATTTGTTAAAAACATGAGCTAAATGATATCAATAATATTATTTAATATTTGTTACTAAAATCTGATCTTAACACGTTAATAACATACTGTGCATGCATCTTTTCCTTGTTCCCCCCCTGCACATATGAAACTATTTCTATTCAACATAAAGGAACGTCCAAGCCTAGTTTGCCTTAAAGCATTTTCACAGGTTGATTGATCAACGATTGGTACATCTACTTCTTTTGTTATACTTTGATATTTGCCATTTGTACCAAATGCATCCTTTCCCCAGCCTGACACCCAACATCTTAAAGAAAAATATGGAGGATATAAAGTTATTATGATTAAATAAAACTCAATATTAAATATAGATTTTCTGTATACCTTGTAGAAGCTGCAGGTATTCCTGTAGGAAGACATGCAGTGTTTATATTAGGACTGCTTGAAATTGGAACAGTACTATTTAAAGTTATTACTGCTACATCATTTTGAAGGTTAACAGAATTGAATTGAGAGTGTATAGATATTTGTTTAATTGAATATTCTTGATATGGATAAGTCTCACTGGTGGACTGTTCATCCCATTCTCCTAGTCTCACTTTAAGTCCACCATTTCTATAGAAAAGTATATTTATTTTTACTTGAAATATTAAATTTCTTTTATTGAAAAATAACATATAAAAGGCGCAAAAGGGGATAAAAATACCAATATTTTTTGGAATTAAAATAAAGTATAAATTACGTGTAAGATGCTACTTTGTGGGCGACAGTTAACACATGGTTTGGAGTAATAAGTACACCCGAACCAACATAAACGTCATTAGTCGTTAAAAGTGCAGCTTGCCAGGGATATGCTCCGTAACTGGCTTGACCTTGAGGATGTGCAGACACCGGAATTTTTCTGACACCGCAACTTGTGTCGACCAAGTTTCCCGAAGAAGACGAGCAACAACACACTTGGCCAGCGGGACAATTCGAATTCTAAAAATTAAAATTAAGACGATGTATTTTTTGAGAAAATGACATCTCTAATCATTAAACTATTAAATACATTACTCATACATACTCCATTAACAATTCGAATGTCGATTCCCGTATTGGAATATGGACAGTTCTCCCTTGGAACACAACACGAATAACCTGTGTCACTGTAAGCTTAAATATAAAATTTAGTAACTTGTAGTCGAATATTTAAATGAAATATATTTTTTCTACAGTAAAATATAATTTCTCAAGAAATTTTAAAATTCACATTCAAAAATAAATTCAAAAGCGACCAAAATCATGTTTCGGTAATATTTTATCGATAGAAATAGAATACGTCTTATTTTTAGCAAATATTTTATGTTTAAAAATATACTTAATACACCATCCTTTATTTAAAAAAGTTTTACGGAATAATAATGCAATCGGAATTAAATTTCAAAGAAATTTCCAGTCTTCAAAAACTGAAGTATTTTTCTGATAGCGAGAAAGGCTAAAAAAGATTTAAAAATTCCTCAAGTTTGTTTAAAATTCTTCTTATACTCATACTTGATGACACAACTGCATTACTGCCAAAAGTAATCGTATTCTGTGCCAGAGCACGGCCCCTTAGAATGCCCGTAACGAAGAAAACTGCAAATAGTATATAAGACATAATTGAATGTCGCAAAATAATTTTCTGTACTTTACAAGAGCGCGCAGAGTTGAAGAAGAACAAGTTTTCAAACTGGCGAATCTCCGTTGATTTATATACAACCAGGATACCTTGCAACGCATTTTGCAGAAGCATATTAACTCGTACATTCTTTCGGAACGAAAATAATGTGCGACCTTTCACAGATAGTGGAGTCCTTTGCGCGTAAATTGCTACACAATTTGGCGTAAATTACTTCCGATCATGATTATGTCTTCATTTATGTATGACACAGATGTTGTAATGTTATTCAATTTTTATACGTAGTAAAATGTTCGAAGTGGAACGAAAAGCAAGGTTAGACATGCTCTAAAATAAAGAAGGTCAATAATTACGGGTTCCCGGTGCCCGGTGGTAATGTCATGAGTCACATCATAATTATACTGTTTTTTTGCCTCAGTTTCCTTCTTTTTATATTTTGATGTCAACAATATTTTAAATGTGCTATAAATTGCCATAAGGAATTGTCAACTATGAATGAATCACATACGACTAACAAGCATATTTCCCTTTTTATAACGTTAAATCGTGATAATTACAGTTACTTTAATAGCGACACCCTTTTTGAAGGATAGAACATTTCAATAAGTTAAATATGTCTTTGCAGTTAACTCGTGGTTAATCGGACCGAAGTAACGCTGGAGGTTGGAAGTTACCCGGAAACGATAAGATACTTGAATTATTTTAAAAATAAAATGTTCCAATGACTCAATAAACTACTTTCATAATACGAGAGTAATTTTAGGATGAGACATATGTAAATGAGGAATATTAATTGTAATAATGAGAAAAAATCAAAAGAAACATCTTTATGAATGATAGTAATACAAATGATAAATCTTGCATCGGTCGCTTTATTTATACATCAAGTTGCTACATTTCGAAAGTAGTATTCTCACAATTTGTTATCGGTTCTCTCTTTCTCTCTCTCTCTCTCTCTCTCTCTCTCTCTCTCGCTCTCTCACTCTCTTGTTTATTTCTTTCTCAAAGCGTAGAACACTTAAAATGTTATTGCTCGCTTAGTTGTCAATTCAGCGAGATACTAAACACGTCTGAACTAACACGAGGACGTAAATATACGAAGATTGCTCGACATTGCGTAAACTAAAAACAAAAATTTCGAAAAATTCACAGTGAAAATCGCCTCTGGTGTTTCAGTCAATAAATCGTATTACGTATTACCAGAGGAAAAGGTTACTTTTCAATGTAAATTCGTAGAAACTATCTAATATGGTCGTGGTATAGAATGGTGCAAAAAGTATTAAGAAATATTTGCAATGCTTTTATGCGAAAAATCTTCTCGTAAAACGAAATTTGTTTGAAGCCCACTTTTTGCACCATCTGATCTTCCCGTTATGTCTATAAAATGCAGTAAAAAAAAAGCTTCTTTTTTTGCCTTACAGACAGAACATTAAGTTTTCTGGGAGAAGATCAAGACCAGATAAGATCAAGACTTAAACTTTAAACATATTTAAAAATTGATATAAAATCAGAATTAATAGCTTCCTAACTAAGTTGGTACTTGACGGACAATGCCTAAGAGGTAGTATCAATTTTTTCTCATTATATTTGCACTGGTTATAGTACGATCAGTTTTTCCGACCTCCACGTCTCTTCATAGAAGATGTACATTGAGGACAGTACCACTTTCCTTTCGGAGGTGCAGTGATACCCACACATGGGTAGTGAAACCATTCAAAAGGACACTATAAAAAGATGAGAGAAAATAATTATTTAATAAATATAAATATTCTTACTTGACTCATATGGAAATATATATAAAGAAAAAACGTTAGCTTACATCTGAATTGTCACAAGCAACCATATCCCCATAAGATACTTGATTACATATACAATATCTTGGTTCATTTGGATCATAAGTCCAATCTGGATTATCTGAATCTACAACTTGTGTATTTGTAGTTATAACTGGAGGTGATACAGGTTGCTGAACAGAGGCAGCAACTACACTCGAACTTGGGACAGCAGTTACTTTTCTAAAATGAGTAATAATATTCATTCAAAGCAAACACGCGAAAATTTTCACAAAGGGTACAGAAGTCTTCTAGCAGATGCATACTTTTTATGCTTTTTAGTTGTTTCTTGCTGTATAGCCGCAATGGCGGTCTGAGCAGCGCCAGCTAATTCTCTACTAAATTCGGCTGCATGTACACCTCCAGTGTTAATGGCCTCATAACTAGCTTTTAAGCTGGCAGTACGTCTGCCGTGCTGCATTTGTTGCGTTGCAGCAATTGCTTGTGATGCTGCAGCTGCTATAGCATTTCCACCAGCTCCTATGTGACCGAGATTATAACTCACAGAACCAACAGAATTCGCGATTGCTGTAGGGGTAGATGGCACGCTAGTAGCGGCGATAATCGGTCCTGAATTTGCAGAAGCTGGTCGTGATTCAGGAAGACTTGGAGAAATTTTTTCTATAGCTAAGCGTTTTTCTATTGATGTAGAAGATGCATTTGAATCTCTCCTTTTTTCTGCTCGAGCTATAAAAATTTTTATTAGTCTAAAGTATTTTTCATATTGAATAAAATTTAATCGATGCAAGGGAATACTTACAATGACTATGATTGTCTCGTGACCTACTGGATGTTGTAAAGCTATATCGATTCTCTTTTTGACTACTATTCGTAGGTGGTTGATCTAGCTCCAATGACCTTTTCTCCAATATTTCTGTGATACCTTTATTATCTGCTTCTAGCTCCATTTTAAATTTGTGCAATTCCTGGTCTAATCTTCTCAAATATCTATCTACTAAGTCATACATCTGATTAGCTAAATGCACCTTCTCATCTGCATCCTCTAAAGTTTTGTAATATTCTCTTCTAATAGCTTCATATTCTGCTTCCTTTTCACTAGGTTTCATCTTTTTTGCATTTGCAAAAAAAATCTTTACTTTTTTTTCTAAACTGTCCATTGAATCTGCAATAATTGAGCAATTATTAATATGATTCATAAATAATAAATATATTCTATAATAATGCGTACATACTCTGTACACCTAAGTCCATTTCTCTCATTTCTGTGAACCGGTCTCTTAATTCTTGTGGTAGGTGCTCGATCACTGGAACCGCAAAAGAAGAAGGTTAACATAACCAAACAAAACCAACATAAAAAAGATTAAATACTTAAGAATAAATGACATTTATCTAATTAATATAATAATTACAATATTCGCATTCTATTCACAGGAAATATTACAAGTTACAGTTTAACTCCAAAATATATTGGGTAGAGCAGAGAAGCTATACACTATTTAGAAAACATACAACTAACCTTAAACTTACAAAGAATGGTATATCAAGAAATTGCTTATATAATGAGGTATTTAACTCGATAATAAAATAAAAGCCAGCATTTAAATGATTACATGTGATAATACAATATCTACTAAAATATTCGCTTTAAGAAACGCTTCTGTTGTTTGTGCGAGAGAGTATATTTGGAAAGGTTAGTAACTTTCTTCGGAAGCTGGGTAAGCAGAGCATGCCTCGTTTTTACGTACTTTCAACATAATCTTCCAAGTAAAGCATCCTTTTCTGCTGGCGCTTCGTTACCTGGTGCTTAATTTACAATTATTTACAATTTACTAAAGGGGAGTGCTTGCCGCCGTGACAAAATCAACGAAAATTGTAGCACTCGATCGGAAGCGTGTTTACGGCGGCCAAATCCCTTGTTGTACCCACATTTTCACGCTAGTTCTGTAAATGATGCGAATCTATGAACGATTCGTACGAAATATCGTAGGAAAAATGTCATTTTCGCGAATATAAATGGTCCAGTAATTAGTGCATTCTTAAAAGTGTTATTTATTTCGGAATTATTACTGGCCAGTTATCTATTCCTTGTAATCCGCCATCTTAACGTAACTTTCAGGGGTGACTTCACATGGTTCTGTGCCCCGTACGAAATATTTTACATTCTTATTTTTTAATCGAATATTTCTATCAATTCAGACATTAATATTTTCATTTATCGAATAAATATTATCATTACATTTATTCTATTCCTTAAATTTTATATCTCTAATTCTTAATAATATATACTTATTAGTTGCATAATGGATATAAATGTATTCTGTATGTATTGCACACATAATATATGATATGTAAAAAGATTTGTTACTTCTTAAATCCATATGATATAAAATTCAATCGATCTTCCCCAGGCAGGGATTTGTTCTCGAATCTATCAAAATTTGAAGTACTTCTGATAGAAATCAAGGATTTAAAGCAGAATAAGAATATTTAAAAATAAAACATTGTTTTATAAATATGTTGCAGACGATTGTGTAGTATTAAGGATTAAAGAAAGTTAGGATTCTTTCGTTTGGTCTTTATTAACAACATTCCCTACATATCGATCGTACTATAAGATCTTTTTATACTAAAAGAAAGGTGCGTTGAACTTTTCCTTCGTAAAATGATACGGCGCAGTCCGACGAGAATCGACTTGCGACTAGACGATCTGCAAGAATATGAAGCGATGAGGAAAGCTCTCGAAGCTAAGAAAGAATCAGAAAGACCAACAACAACATTCAATCCTCCCCCCTGGGGTGGTAAAATCCCGCAAAGTGAAATTCAAGAACGTATCGGTTATATGCCGCAACAAGCTCAAACTACACATTGTCGGCCAAATATATAGCTTTTTATATAATACTTATGTATTCTGAATTATATTATTTTTTATGTTTGTTCCAATATTATCATGTAATTGACTGTAGTCTATCATGAAATAAAATAAATCCATTGAAATTCAGTTTCCAAAGTGTTTATTGTAATATTACTAAAATATACATGGCAGCGTTTTCTTTTATAACGTATAACAGTTGAAGGAGGTAGTAACAATAGAACATCGACAGTTGTTTTAAGACCTATGACACAGAAGTTTAACAATACAATGTGTAATATTACGATATCGCCATTTAAGTCATTAACAAATACATATGTTTGTTTACCTAGTTTAATTAAAGCAAGATGATTGAGCGTTTACTAGAAACAGATTATTGCTATCTGAAATGTCTCGAATACAAAAGGTAATTACATGTTAGCGATTCTATCGTTATTCCTATCATAAGAGGATACCGATCAACATACACGATGAATAATAAAATGCACTGATTTAGCATGTATATTATGAAATTTACAAATAAAATGTATTGCTATATAGAACAAGAATTATTTGAAATGCAATATTGTCGTATTTATTGTTCTCCTCGAAACAAGCTCTCTTCATCCTCTGAACCAGCAGAAAACTAAAAATATTCCCGACACTATTCTATGAGGAAATTTCAATTCCATTATTAATTAGCTCGCTTATTCCCTAAGGGTAATAAAAAAGAGCGCCCTCGATGATCTTTTATCACGACTACACGTCTCTGTGAATTATAAACCTTTGTTGAAGTATAAGTATGTGGGTATATCTCTGCTTTTACAATTCTTCTTCAAAAGTTCGTAATTTTCAGGCTCCCAGCGTTCCAAATCACAAGATTTAATTGAGCTATGAAATATATACAAAGTATACATATAAATTATGTATGTTTACGGAAAATATATATTAGTTACTATTTATATATGTTAATTTTTTCGTCAGTATATGAATATTCAGTGCCAAAAGTGGTAAACAGATTGATTTTCAATGTAAAAGAATTGTATTGTTCGTTTGATAAAATGTATATGTATAAAATTTATAAAAGCTCACCAGTTTTGCGGGAATAACGCACACGCCGTAGGAACCATAAACGTCAGACTGAAATATTAATATTTTTTTCTATGAACGTCCAACCTTTAAATCACTGTAGTCGACTAATAATGTTACAGTAACCTAAAATTTAAAAAATATATGTTTAAAAAATACTTACAAACAACCGACCAACGTAACTTGTATAGGTGCGTGCAAAAATCTGATCTTCTGCATCCAAGCATATTTTTCTAGTCTTTCCATGATGGGTGGTAGAATCACTGAACCATATAAATTTGTGTTTCATTAAGTTAGCACGCGTTTGATCTCGTGTTCTACATTTTATACTTACACATGCCAGGTGCACACATAACAATTCTCGAGATGACTACTTGGCTGATACCTTTAACTGCGGCGAACTGAAATGGATCATGTATTTACTTCTCTTCAGTGGTACACTTTATTCTATAACGAACGTCGAATGCAACCTACTTTTGACTTGGTCAACTTATTGCCATTCTCGTCACTGATGTCGATTCCATTAGTGATTTCGTTCTGCCGCATCAGGGGAATGTTCACGCAATTTGCAGCTGCCACGGCAGCGAACGGCACGTAACGCTAAATAGTTAAACTTCCAAATATTATACTTAATCAAATAATTCAAAGGATAGCTTTCTGACACAGAATCATTTTGAAGCCAATTTGTTACGAAAGTATTAATTTGAGTTTTCATGAATTAAAAATTTTACCGCCATAAGGGTGCTTGCCCGTTTTGCCCAAAAGGACTTGCATCCTATAGCCGTTATCATAGCCGCTGAGGTAGCACTGACGTATGCCAGTCCTAATTGAGACACGGTCGTAGGACTGTTGGCATTTCTGTTCGTATAGTTAACGAACGCGTTGAACGACTGGTTCACCCATTGCCAAAAAACCACAGCTGTGGTTGTTCTGCAACAATTGTTGTGAATGAACAATGCCTTTTTCATATAAAATGCTTATATAAAATAAATTCTACAAAGTCAACAAAATAGTTATATCTTTCAATCGAAAATCAAGGATATTTCTGCTACTTGAAATTAAATCTATTACAAAAAAAGATTAATTAGTATTTTCGTAAAATTAATCTCAAGGGCCATATTAATACAGAATTTTTCCATATTCCATTGTTTCATTTTTAGAAAATTATCTTTGAAAACAAATTACTATTTACAGTGGCATAGTTTAAGGTGGACAATATGCAAAGAGACAATTTACTTATAAAACTGAAGCATAGCACCAGTGATAAGCATTCCGCCTGGCACTTGAAAGGACATTCTACCGAAGACATTCTGCAGGTCACCGGTGTCGGGATGAAAGGCCGACTCGTAAAGCTTCTTAGCATAGATGATTTGCTCCCGGGTTGTACCAGCTGGCTCCTTCCCAAGTCTAAGGGATAAACAGACTATTGATTTTTCGTAGACTCAAAAACAGCGAGTTATAAGGATGCATGAAAATTTATACTAAGAATTCTGATGATAGATACATGTATCGAAAAATTTACGAGAAATGCAAATGAAGGAATAGTATCATTTTAAACAATTGGATAGAGCGTGTTTAAGGAACGATTCAGAAAGATGACAGAGAAATTTCTTCAAGTTACAGGAAATATGCACATTCATATGAAATATCCTTTCTGAAATCTTAATTTAGATCAAAACTATTGAAAATATTTTCCTAACTATGTATTTTCCTACCTAGTATTTCACTTTTAAAATGTTCAAATATTATTTCCTTTTTTGGTACCAATTATCGATAAATTTTTTGTCTGGAAATCTACAATTTTGTACACAGGCTCGATTTATTGTCTTCTTTTCCAAAAAAAAAAAAAAAAAAAAAAAAAATGATTATTTTATTAGTTTTACAATCGGCTAATACATTACACAATTGACCAACTGACACTATCAATTCACGAAGAAAAGGAATGTAAAGACGTCGTGGAGAATATTTACAATGCCTGCAGTGACCGATAGGTTTTTATTTCCTTTTTTCTTCAATGTAAGAATGTTTCAAGAATGTAAATCTTTCGATGACCTGCTACGAGGTTAAAATAAAAATCTGATTCGACGCAAGATCCTTATGACTTCCGTTTCCCATAAAATCGTTCTTTCATCCGTGCCATGGTTACTTATATAAGTTACATATACGGTCAATCACCTGCATCGTAATCCTTCATTAGAGAAATCGGGCAGAACATGCAAAGAGGGATGGTCGAATTGCATCTGAAAAACTATTGTTGCGTTTTATTCCTTGCATAGCGTATGTTTTAATTTATTTTATACACCAGAAGCACGATTGAGAAAATTCATGCAATTAAATTGAACTATGAAATAAAATACACACTCGTATATGGGGTTGAAAAAGGCTGTTAGAATTCCACGGAGAGAAAAGGGAATGCGGAGGCGTGAAAGGAGTTTCAAGGTCAGCTCTCTATGTTTAAAGTTTAAATAGAACGCTATATTTATAGAATGACAATCGCTATTAATTTTTTCCAATTATTTTCTTGAACAATTAAGTTATAGATTAAAATGATTCTATTTGTTTTTTATAAATATTGTATGAGAATTTAAAATGGATATATTTTAAACGTAAAAGATATTTAATGAAAGATTTTTAATTATAACAACTGTGATTGTTAGTGCGATCTTTATTTATAAGTAACGATTTTGTTAGAACATAATTATGTCGTTTTATCCTTGAAATACTTAACATAGTAAACTGCATTTATCGATAACGTTCGTTATGCAATACTGTTTCTTCGAGCATGATAAAGACGCCATGAAAAGACGCGATTCTTGTATCACATACTTCAAATCACATTCTGTCAATCGTAAAACAAGATTAATGTCAAGAAAATATTTTTTATAAGAGTTCTTACAAAGTAATATCGTGTATTTTAATATCTTCTTGTTCGACTGATAACGAGCAAGTAATACAATATAATATAATATGTAGAAACATATTTCGCTATTATTACAACTCGCATACTTTTATCGTTTAATTATTATTACCTTAGAAAAACGTAAATAACATTGAAGTGTCCTTAATTGTCGTATCCTCTTCACCATGCATAATATATTAAAGTTTCTGGTATATAAATTAAAATGTGTATTAATCTACGTAAATGTTTTGCACTCATTCATAACAAATCATTTGTTTTCTATAAGTTTCACGTTTATGTAATGGTCCAATAGATTGGCTAGTGGTCAAGCAAAACTAAACCGATTGCTCATACTCACTTATAGTCCTCGCATAGTTTCTTTGCTGCTAGTAACTGGGAGTCACCAACGGTACAAGTGCGGAAATCAGTTTGCCATAAGAAATGCTTCCATCTGCCTACGAAGGTGCTAAGATCCCATAGAGGTTGGTCGACGTCCAGTCTCTCCTCCCCCATCTTCGAGGGTACTGCGATCTCAATCTTTGTCAATAAACGTGAAATACAATCTATTAAACTGACATTCAAAGCATATTTTAGCAAACGATATCGAAAAGAAAAAAGGACCGGTTGAAACGAAAAAGTTGATAAAGTCCGTTAATATAGTATGTGTAGAGACGGGTCTATCAATGGCAATAATATTGTTTAATACGTAGAAATATTGTTATTATATATTTATAAAACATTCACGGTGAACTCTAGAATCGTTGTTTATCTAATGGTGTACTTTCAAGTTAACCATTTCGTGGAACATTGTGAATCGTTTGTTTTTGAGAATATGTTAAATTTATGAAACGTTCAGTTCTAGAGATTAGAAGGCATTTTATCGTCTTACTCTTTCACTGATAAGAATATGCTTTAAATTTCGAATTTGTAAATATATCTGTAGTAATTCGTTATGTTGGCAAAAGTAGGTAAAGGAAATTCAAATAAGTTGAAATTATATGTGAAATAATATCGAGTATAATATTACGAATATAATAAAAATGAAAGATATAATTCGTACACAGTGCAACCAATGCATTAATAAGATCACTTTGTCGTTGCTTTATAAATATAAATTTTATCTATAGTGTTATCTAACGAAATAACAAAGACACACAAAAACCACTGAATGTTAATACCGTACCGAGATTGTCACATTAAATGTTTTATGCTTTAATGGTATATGGTGCAAAACGTTCGAAAGATCGTTCGCAAACAGAGAAGGCGTACGTATCGATTATTTGACACTGTGACATCGAACATACTTTTCAATGTACGAGCGAGACTTTAAAAGGCATACGCAGACCACATGAATTATTATAGAAAATTAACAGACAATGCCGAATTCGATCCATCAATCGTTATATTATTGTTAAGTATGTAAGACACCCGGTTTCAGTTGGTAAATTTCGATAGTCGAACCTGCAAGCGCGTATCCTTATTTTCGCGGGCCCTGCGTCCACGAAAATACGGTATACGGCATACGGCATAACCTAAACCACTACGTACAGTGTAACGTGCATTGATCATACGTAGTTTCGTCTAGGGACGTGTTTGTTTTGTCTTCCATATTCTGGCTATATTTTATCGTTTTTCATTTGTATGACGTCATAGCAAGATACTTGCGTGTTTGCATTTTCGAATGATCTCGAGCAAGGTATCTCGGTTCTGGTCAATTATCGACCATTCTCGACAAGAGAGGCTGGCAGTTGAAGAACAACCCACTTTCTATTTAAATACAGGCACATTTTCATTCAAGAACGACGTAGCAAAATAGTCGAATGTTCGTGTGTATTTTCACCTTCGGCCGCACTATGTCAAACTACACGTGCACGACCGCATATTATGTAACGCATATAAGTGGCAGGCAATTTTTTGTCCGCTTACCCGTGAAAACGTATGTCACTTCCAGAGAGCCTGTTCTGTTCTGCTGTCTACCGTAACACCGCGCACGCCAGCTGATCGGTACCCTACGCGAGCGCCAGCTACCTTGCTACGCCCCTGCTTGTCCCCTCCCGGACACCGCTGTCTTTATTATTGTTATTATCATCGTACCATTCGCTCCGTTTGAATGATTCTTCCTTTTCTTCCTCGTGGGTCGTCGTCTGTCTATCTTTATCGAATATTGAAAGGATCGATAATTTCTAACAATTCTTCTTTTTTGGTTTTTGTTGCTTGTTTCAACATTACAATCTACCGTTTTAATCCGATAACAGGCTACCTTATAAGATCAAATTTTTACATAAAATTTGACCGAGCTGATTTTTGGCATAGACTATATTCAAATTATTTTGACATTTTTGGATATAATGTGTAAATAAGATTTGATTAATGTATATGTTATATATAATATTAATTAATCTGCTTTTCACAAATTATTTAATAATGACACGATAAATAATTTTATGTTAATAACAAGAAATAAGATATTGCAATTGAATTCGAAGGTGACGTAATCACCTGCCAATTTGTTCCAGGCTGTTCGCCGATATGGCAACAACAATAAAATCGAAGCTTACTTTTTTCAGTTGTTCTGAATGCAATAACCGCATTTCGCAGAATTTAATTTCCGTTGACACACATACAAAAGAGGAGGAACGCTTTATAAATGTACATTATAAATTATAATATATATATGTATGCCCATACAATCGTTCTTGATGTGCATATAATTTAAATATTATTACATTCTATACTGTGTCTCTTATGAAAAACGGGCATGTTTTCGAAATATTAATTTATATTTAAATCAATTTTACGAATTTTCACTTGAATTCACGTACATATTGAAAGTGTAAAAGTTATGTTATAACTGTGATAGAGTTGATGTTATAATTTCGGGTAGCATCACTATGTTTCCACATTTATTACGTTAAATAATGATTCGCGAATGTGTATGTTAATTGCAATCGTTTACTTCAATTTAGTCAACTAGCTTTGAATGTTATTTGACTAATTACTTTGCATTTAATATAATGACTCTTAAAAGCTGTTTCATTATTTCGTTAACTATTTTGTTTTTCTAGCCAGGTATATTTTTACAACATGGAAATTTCAAGATTAATATAACCTCATAAATGTCAAAAATGAAAGAACATGCAGATCCATATCTTTTGTGGGTAGCGTGTTTCTTGTAGACGTAATTAAATTTTGGAATCTACCAGATGTGAAAGAGGTTTCTAGAACACATTGCTCGAAATAGTGTCATCTGCACGACGCTAGCTACGAATATTCAATTAACACATATACACAACTACAATGACATATAAAAGTCCGTCCGAAATATCAAAGCCGTTCAAGAGGCGTTATTTGAAGCAACAACTTCCTGCATCGGTTCTACTATCTTTCCCTTGGTATCTCTGTACGGAGACAATGATCGTTGTTCTCGCAAGAACTTATCAGGGTGTAACGCTTCCTAATTCCGTATCAGTTTAAAGAACGCCCTAAACGCTCAATATGGAACGCGCAATATTCTGAGTTGCGCAATAATATTGACAGTGGTAGAGAACTAATATCGAAGACGTATACGTAGGTCCGCTCGAATGGACTTGGTCTACGTATTACGCCGCGATTCGAACTGTTTACTACATATATTCGATAAAGAATTGGCCGATGTAGATAAAACTTATTAAATTACATTGTTGAGCTTTCGACCTTGTCCTCGTCAATTGCTATTCGTTTCCGACCGACATTCCTCATTTTCGTCGAGGCAACTTCGGCGTTTTTCTTCTTGTTGTATCGGATTGCAAGATCCTTTTGTTAAAGTTACGAGATGGACAGACCAGAGAAAGTTTAAACAACGCTCGGTACGGAGGTCAGCGTACAAAATCAAGTTCACGGCCGCTCCTGTCGAATTCCTGAAATGTTCTTGACGTGATTTTCTTTACCGACGAGCGGAAGCGAGTGTTAGCTTGTCGTTTCTCTTTCTATCTCTTTCTTTTTTCCTTCGCCTTTCTCGTTTTGCCTCCCTTTGTTATGTACGTGCCAGCCCGTTTTTATCGTTTTTTGCCGTTTTGGCCACTACAACGCGGCCAGTGCACGAAAACTTAGAGCACTAGGCCGACTAAGCTGTACACTTCCGTACTTGTGAAAAGTAGAGCTCGACCTCGTTTGTTACGCGTCACCATATTGTAGCTAAAACTGTCACGAATTATCGTTTCGTAATATTCGCGATATAATTTTGGCTTCTAGTTGTTTCTTTGTTTAAATTTTTTGTTTGCCTTTCTCTGCCCTCTCTTCCTTGCTCCAGCTACTTCCGATATGATCTCTGTGATTAATAGAATTAAGTTAGTTAGCGAAAATGAATTCGAAAGTAAATTAAAGTTGTTTGCCGCATTTGATAATGCGTAATGAATAAAATTATCATGAGAGAGTCCACAGATTAACGTCCCAGTTGATTTAAAGTCAACTTATTCATAGTACCTCTACAATTTTTCATTATTAAGCTACTATCGCATACAAAATAAAAACTGCACTTTAATCTCAGTTTACTATCTTTTGCAATGCACGGTATATAATTAACGTTTTCAATATTTATAAAAGTCTCTTGATATATTCTTCGCTAAAATTATGATCTAACTATGACTCAATTTCCTGTTTCATCAAGCGTTTATCGTCTTTTATCAAAACCGGGTGGAAAAAAATAAATGTTGGATCAAAAAAGTAACTAGAATCACTTCAGGAAGGTACTTTTTCGCTGTCATCATTACCTTTCTCTGTGCCAATTTACTATTAGTAAACTTTAATTTTTCTCTTAACTCAATTATTAAATATTAAGAAGGATTATGTGTCACAGCTTAAGCTTAGCAACTTATAAGAACAAGATCAATGTTAGTTTGGAAGCATAACGATTGAACTGGAATGTAGCCATAAATTCTCATTGAAATATCTAAGAAGTATATTCCTCAACTATCATTTCACTCATATGCCAGGATAATCACATTTATAAATTTTATTCCCATTAGTATGTATAATTGGCCCTAGAACATGGAATATATTTCTATAGGGAGTAGTGGTTCATTCTTTCAAGTTGTTCCCACCATGCTATGCAGAAAGAATGCTTACGAAAAGTATGTATGTAATAGTGGTGTATCTATACCGGGCATACAATTTGTAAAAGACCAATCAAGACCATTCGAAAACAACTGGCTAAAATTTTGCTGGCTGGACAAGATAAATTACAAAGGGAAACGTATGTTCCATTAATAAATAAGAGATAAAGCTTCAAGAAAAGAAATTTTGGGTCTTAAAACACAGTATCCTCTGTATGGGGTTTGTTCATCACAGGAGAAGGGGACCGTGGATGTCTTTTACTGTCCTGAAGCAAAATAGTACAGGGCCGTATGAAGATATATTAGCTACATCCTCGTTTCCCAAACTGATTTCCAACATTTTTGTAAACTATGTTACAATCATTATAAAAATACGGTCTCGTTTTTCATTTTTCAACGATTCATTCCAATTTTTTTCTAAAACATTACGAAATTGGAGAAAATTGAAAATTTTATTATAATTTTACATATTTCTATATTGATTATATTACAATGTTAATAAATTAGCAAATTTCCAATACTTCGCCATCTTTATTTTTTATTCTTATTCGAATAAAAAGTAACAATATATATATATACATATATATATATATATATAGATCACATGGATTAACAGATTAATAAATATTTAAGCAAGCATAATGGTATCGATGTACTACACTAAATTACTAAGAATAATTATTAATATCTCCGAATATTCAATAAAAAAATAAGTTCAAGGAATATTTCTAATTTGATGAAGAATCGAGGGTTCGTAACATGGCGTTACGAGGTTGCGTCGGCTTGGTGGGGGTAGCGAGCGGCGCATGCGCAATGGGGAACGGGTGCCCAGCTGTGCACAAACGTGAAATGCGGCGCGGCTGGCGGTGGTGGCTGCTAGGAAAGCAAGCGAGCGAACAAGCGAGCAAGCGAGCAAGCAAGCAGGCCGAGACTGCCCTCCTGTCTCCCCCACCCCAAGCATGCCTCGCAGAGCCCATGGCCTCCGTATACACGGAGGAGAGTGAGGCAGCCCCAGCCGCTCCTCACGTCATCCGCTGAGAGAGAGACGACGGGTCTCGACACGGCGAGGAGCAATAATTCTAACGAGCCAAGATGGCGGCGGACACGGTGGCCCTGTCCGCGCTCACGCTCGCCAGGGGCGACAAGATCCTCGTGACCGTCGAGTCCGCGCTACCGGACATCATCGTCGTGTCCTTCGTTCACGGTGCCAAGTGCTTCCAGGGCGCCTTGCTCGACGCCACCAAGAGGTAAGCGTACCTGCTACGAGAGCTCTCATCGTACCTCCAGAACTCTTCTTCCTTCCTTTCTCTATCTCTCTCTCTTTCTTTCTCTTTATCGCTTACTTTCCATTCTTTCTCTCTTCCTGTGCTTTCATCCTGTACGACGATTCGTTCATTTGAATCTCAGAATCAGCCCCTGTTCTAATCGTTCGCACCAACCGATATTGTATCGTGGTGCGAATTTGTTTTGACCGATCGTCGGTCGAAGGAAGCCACTAGCAAGCATGTCATGCTGCCGTTGTTGCTCTCAGCCAACGTCTCGTAGTCATCGCGATATTGTTTGTTATGTGTATATATATATGCATATATATATATATATATATACACACATACATATATATATATATATATATACACATATATATATATCGTGCTCTATTGTGAGACTATGTAACATCGTGTTTGTGTACTTATATGTGTGTTTTTACATGTGTGTGTATATCAGTGCGCGTGGTGAAAACGTATTCGATAAGAACGTATGTAGTGATCACGAAACGGTCCCGATTGACGAAATTAATATTGAAGCTACAATTAAAGGCTACCCGCATTTCTGACCGTCGGCGAGCGACGGACAGAGCATTGGAAACTTGCTTGCTAACCGTCGCTGTTGCACGACGATCGTTCACTACGAAATTTACGGTGCCACAGAAACGTTGGTTTACCCCTTGCCTTAAAATTTTGAGTCGCACTTGTGGCGTGGATTAAACGACCAGATAGACTATACTTGTATCCAAGCTTAATGTTGACTCTAATTTTAATACCAGACTATGAGACTGGTTTACTGAATGTAGATGTTCATACGAGCAGCTGGTCAGGAAACACGCTGATCCATTCCATAAATTGAAAAGTAGAGAAAAGTAATGATTAAATGGAAGTAAGTTATTTGTTCTTGCAGAAGTTCGAGACCCTAATCATATATCTACGTAAGATCGAGCGATTTGGTGAAAATGAAACTGTACAGCCACGTGTAAACGTGTAAAATATAAGATCAGAGGTTAACAATTCGTATCAGACAAATCTTATTACCGAGATCACAGTCTTTTGATTTGAAAGACTCGACTTTATCTAACAAGAATCAAACCGATGTTTACTCTATCTATCCATTTAATTTTGCTCGTTAGCGATGAACTTGTTTCTCGGAATCATCGAACACGTTTTAAAGTGACTCAGACGCGATTTGCTTAGTGAAATGCCGTCACTTCCGGTCGGCCGATGGACTTCTCTGCACGGAAACACGATTACACAGCCACGGGGTTGAAAAAGTAAATTTTCACGATCTTGAAGATTTCTCGACCGTGAAACAGGGGGTAGTAGCCGTTGGTCGTTGCCGGTTACGTGCTCTGCATATCGTAAGTCTTCTTGCAAAGCGGCTTTCATTCCGCAAACGGAAGTAGTTTCACGATGACTCGTGTCTCGTGACGTGACTTACGCCCTCCGCAAAAAGTCGCCGTCGCGTCGCCGTCGCTGGGAAAAGTTTTACGATCACGATGGCATCATCGTTTTATTAAAATTTTATTTATTTCATTGAGATAAGTCGGATTTGTTTTATCTCATCTTTGTTTTCCTCACTGTGTTTCATCATTGATGGGATTACAATTAAATTGTATATGGAAGTGTCATATTACTTGTTCTATAGTATTAATGGCATTGCTCAAACTAACTGTATCACGATACTCTGATATTTATATATTATTTTAGCTATAGATAGTGTAATACGATATTATTTTTTAATTCTTTACCGAAGCTTATTTTGTATAGGGAATTTGTTAGATTTAGTAATATTGTATTAGCTTTGATCGTCCACAGGGATTTGCGAGGAATTATAAGGCTTTGCTACATATGGGAAGTGTAACACAATGGGGAGTGTTTTTTTGCACGTTACTAGTGAGTTAATTAACAAGTAGATAGTAATTGTTCTACTTGCAGTAGTACGGTATACCGATAGATAAAGACAGAAACTGGTTTTGTTAAGTTTGTATTATGATTTTACACGTAGAATAGAAACGTTTGGGCCGAAGTCTTGTATCAGATCGTTTTACTATGTTTCACGGTCTTTTATCGTGAATTCTGAAGTTCTTACCCCGTTCAGGTGTCTTTGGTATTAAGCAGATTGCAATCGCATAGTGCTCATGGCAATAGAAAGTTATTAAAGTGGGATAACACTAGGCATGGAGCAGTAACGTTGTAACGTAATGTTGCATTTAACCACAAAAAGTCTGCAATTTAAATCTTGTGTCGGATTATCTTTACGGGTATAGAAAGAAATCGCGTATTTATGAATTCCTTATATCTTTATCAGCGATTCAAGGGATTATGATTAAACTGTTTGTGCTGTGTATGAGTAACAAGCGTTAAAAAGTTGTGTTAAATGAATCTTACAACTTTCACGTGTTTAAATTTATGAATTACGGTATAGCAATAATGAGGTCACACGTGTCACTTCAATCGTCAATCTTCAATTTAATGAAATTCACTTATTATATATCATTATGTTTTTCTTATAAAGCGTTAGAAATAAATCAGTATGGAATTCGATGAAAAACTATATTTTACAAATTTCTACTAATCATTTAGGTATCCAAAATACGAAAACAAAATTCAAATTTTGTATTTAATTATTTACGCATCGATAAAAATGCTTGTAACGTTAATTATATTTAACATAACTTTCTTAAACGTATTCCCCAAATGTAGAATACCGAAATAAATTTCATCTGTTGTCTCAAAGGGACAAGGAAACGTTGGTTATAGTCGTTGTATACATATTGGTTATAGTCACTATATATTTTAACTTTCTCGAATGCTCGTTTGGTGTTGTACGTGTCACAGTAAATTGTTTCATTTCGTCCACGAGGTTGATATTATTATTGAAAAAGGCTATGAAATCGTGAGTCATACTCGACGAACGCTGCCTTGTTCGTACAGTCATTGCTGATTTCACTCTATGGCGGTGAAAATTCAGCTTGACACGAAACCGATTTTTAAACTGCTCGAAGGTGTCTTTCGTCCGTCCGTGTCGTACCCTATAATCGATACTAAATGTATCATTAATCATTAATTTGTCGTACAATGTCGTTTATTTAATTCAATCGGCACGAATTATGTATAATTAATATTATAATTTAATAAAGAGCTACGTGAGAAATTGCATGTAACAATTTTTATGTTTAGAATAAATAAGAACTTTGTCCCAAATCTTAATTATCTTGATAATAGAAATTTACGATCAAGTTTCCATTTCTTCTCACGAATTTATTGATCTTCAAGATAATAAGAAAGTTGGCTGTGATTTTGAGATTGTCGCTACTAAATTACGGTGTATTCAATTTTCTCTTTTAGGATTAGAAAATTACTGGAAAAGATGAGAATATCGGATGAAGAAAGAATAGCAAGTATACCGAGGCATAGAGAAAAAGGAACATCTTTTTTTTTTTACCATTAATTATATCAAAATGATCTAAACATGTTTTCATCAAGAAATAAAACAATTTTTTATTTTCCTCGCACCTGTCTACTTCGTTTATCATTTTCAACTTTTCGATTTTTGAAACATCGAAGTAAAAAATAAATAACACGCGAGCGGACGAACATCAGTACAATTTCCAATCGATCCGAAACATCAGTCTTTCCCCCTTTTGAATTCGCCCAGCCTTGTTACGCGTCTAGTGTTTCTTATTGGAATTTTGGTTCGTCTCTGTCGCGTCTTTTCAAAAAGCTCCTCTCACGGTCGAGAAAATTTACATTTTTCCGGTGAAGTTGCGCGTGTGATCGATGATGACCGCGCATGTATAGCGTATACATTAGCCAGAGCACGGAGCATAATAAAAAGGAACCACGCTGTCCGCGTTCCGACGCTTTTTCCATTACGTAAGTGTATCATCGCGACGCTAATAACATGTTCCAGCCCCGGTCGATGGATCCTGTCACGAAATTCGAAATATCGCATACGCGTCTGCCTGGAAATCAGGCTCATTTTTAACGGAACAAATTGTATTTAATAAAGCAGCGAGTTGCATCTTCGGTCGGTGACAGTATGATCTCCGACATTTGAAAATTTACGTTTTAGTATTACGTATTTTCTTACGAAAGATGTTCGGTGTTGTTAACACGTTGTTCGTTACGGTGGTCATCGGTGATTCGCGTTTACTAAATCTTTTAGAATGATTAAACTGAGATGAATTTCATGGGCTAAAGAATGTTCAACGATGTGAATGACTGGGATAATATTGTCAGAGAAAAGCGAGCAAATGCGATATAATATTTTGCAAAAATTAAAAGCATGGGAATATTCCAGCAATTATTTGCAAGAGCTGCTGCAATAAGGAGACGATTCCACTTTCCAATGATTCGAGTAAACCAACAGAAACCAACTCAATATCAATCAAAATCAAATCACTTTTTGCAACGTGGTATAGATTAACGATCAATTAATACTTATAGTAATAACATTTTATATATTTGAATATGAAACGTATATCTTTTTTCGCCTCCGATAAATACAATTTAAATTCTTCCTCTTTGCTCAAGCAATCTCTTCAATTTCTGTTTAAAATTATACTTTTTTCATTACAAAACCACTGTTATAGTTTCGTGATACTTTTGCAATTACTTGTTGAATTTGAGGAGCTGTTTTCTTTTTTCTTTGATGTAGATTGCAATCGTAGTCGAGTTATCTCTCAACATTTCCTTCTACCTAACATTTCAAGAACAGAGAGTTAATAAGGGGTGCATATAAAGACATTCAGAAATGGAAATTTCTTTCTAGGAAATGTTAGAATTATGTTGGAGATATGTATATTTTATAGAATATTTACTACCTTAGGAAAGTTTATTAGGAAAATGGGTTAGTGTAGAAGTATTATTCAAGATTTTCTTAACAAAGATAGTAATTAACTCGAAATCAGTCTTAAAGTTGTATCATCATCTAGAAAATTATTAACTAAAGCTTGAAGCTAAGAATGAAACTATCAAAGAGAATTTTATATAAAATCGTAAAAAAATCTTGTGTACGATTGACTTATTTCGTTGACTTATTTTTTAACGGAGACGAGTTAAATTTAATTTAAAATATGCATTGAAGTCTACGAGTATTTGTATAATATTTTAAAGAGCACAATGCACAGAAAGCATAAAAGTATGATGTAAAGAAAGGAATATGAGCTTAGAAGTTTATAACAACCGAAGAAACATGCGGGTCTTATTCACGTACAAAGGCATCGAACAGAGTAACAAGAAAACTTTCCACGTTAAAGTATTCCCTGTTCATCGAGTTCCTATCGTGAATATAAAAATCTACGGAAAATCGATCGTGAACGAGGAAATCTTAAAAAATTATCCTCATTCCTTATTCGTTATAAATTACGATCGATTATTCCAACAATTATTCATAAATTCAATCGATCGATGTTCGTTTGCAAAATCAGCGATTACTGCCGAGAGAAGAAATAAATAAGCCATCAGAAGGAAACAAAAAAAAAAAGAAAAAAAAACAGGAAGAAAAAAGAAAAGAAACATGGAAAAAGTTAAAAGTGAAGATCGTATCGAGACATTAAAGGCGAGATAAGCTTGTCTGGAAGGAAAAAAGCGGAGGAAAGAGAATAAATAAAGGAGGCTTGTATAACGCCAACCACTTGGCTTAAATCGAATGCCTTGGACCCGCACCTCTTTTTTTATTTTTATCTTTTCCAGTGTTTCGCGTCCATTATCTTCGACGTGGACAAGACTTTAATTAACGCGAAATATTTCGAGGAAACAGCATTGTCTGGGATTACAAAGGTACCTGGCGACGAGGACGTTGTGCAATGCAATTTTCTCCTCGTTCGATCGTGTTGCAATTTTGCATTAGTTTATGAAAATACGCTTCTGGCGTAGGTTACTATTTTCTGGAATGTGGCGGATATTTCAGACGTTAGGTCTTCCACGAGTTAGGACGAGGGGATTTTGAAAGATTCAGGGAGTTCAGGTAGATTTATCCTTCACCGGATGATGATGAAATGTGGTAGAACCTTCGGTATATGAATTAATGGCCAGCGACGAACGTTTGGGTGGAGGAATTTTCGAATAGCGAAACTTTCGTTTTCTCTCATAGCGATTGGTCTATTTTTACAACATTTAGTTGGCGATTTTACGTTCCTCCTTCGATCGTTATCTGTTCCTTTAGTTCTCGATTTTAAAATCCGGTAAATCTGTCATTGTATCCTTATCTTTGGATCTTATCGTCTCGCGCTCATTATCTGTTATTCGATTAAAATAATAATTTATAACAATCATTCGTGCAACGATAACAAGTAATTGAAAAGTACGCTGCGTTTACTATCTTACGTTCCATCTTAAACGACGAACATCTTTCGTAATTGTATTTTCTTCGATATTCATGACGTGAGTGTTACCGTTCAAGCTGTTTCGTCATTAAAACACTCGTATCATTTTTTTTTTCTTTCTAAATCATAACGAACTTGTTAAAAATTTGTTCGTTACGAAGCCCGTTCGTTTCTTTTATTCTTTTGCATCAATTTTCTATTTTTTTTTCTTTTTTTTTTTTTTAATTTCAGTATTCAGCTTTTAGTAGAACGAAATACGAGATAGCGCGACTAAAAGCGTAACGCGAGGACTTCATTTCTACAAATTAAAATTACCTCATTTCGCGAAAACCCGAAAATTTTTCGCGCACTCGGAAACGGGAAAGGTGTTACAACCTGTTTGCCGTAACAGCGGCTGCAAGCACAAGAATTGCTTGCGATTTCTCTCGCAATTTTCGCGAATTTCGTTGTTTTCAAACGTTTATACTTTGGCTTATTTTACGTAAAGTTTAACACTTGCTCTTACGTCTTGTCGACTGTCGATAGTTATCATACGTATTTTTGTACTTTTATACGTTTTTTGTAAGAAGATTGGAATTGTATAGATGATAATGATGTGGAAATAGAAGTAGAATTAATTATAAGTGTTTTTCTAAATCGATATTGTAACTTTACCACGATAGAACAGATTTATAGATTACATAGATGCGGTTATATAAAATTCATTCGTTCAGAATGAATTAAACATTTACAGAGTCATGCTTTTTATTCTATATTTTTTATTATGAATGCATTAAGCTTTATCCCATTTATCTATTTTGAATGTTGAAACTATACTATAATTATCTTTAACAGAGAATCATTGATGTAAATTTATAATATCTTGGATAATTTCCTGAATGATGCAACGTCAAATTATATCCAATTTGTTTCTCTTAATATTGTATTACTTTCGTATAAAATTAACGGTGGATTTTCAATATTCTATATAATTTTAAACTCTTTCCGATTCTATCGAATTTACAAATTTCCACATTACATCCTCTTGATACCAATACAAACTTCAAAATTGTCCAAAAATTGCGATGTAACATAGTTCTCGATGATTTCATCGATCGTCCTACTGTAGAACTATAGAAGTAAAATCATCCACGATCCCATCTCGTCTCGTAGTATCATCCGTGTTACCGATGGTCGAAATAAAATCGTCGACGTTCACGAAACCCGCGTCAGACTACGGCCATTAACATTTAACACCCGCATCGAATCGTCGCCAGATACGAGCCGGCCGTAAATTCGCCGCTTCGATCGATATGTGTCGCGCTGATGTGCTCGAGGGGAAGCTCCGAAATCATCTCCGTGGTTCCTCCGCTCGGTATTCCTCGATTTCGTTATTTCACCGCGAATAACGTGTCAGAATGATCGCGCGTAAATAAACGAAATGAATTGTCATATTGAGAAATTATTCAATTATTTGAAAATTAAATAGACTTAGTCTATGATCTGTTACGATCCAATATCAATGGACATTGAAACGAAACGTTACTTTCTATGAAATAAATTTGATCGAATATTTGGCGTGCGTTAAATGAGAAGATCGCGGATTTTTATGCATTTCGTGTACACAGGATACGTATAAAACGTGAATATATATATAGGAAATATCGAAGGTAGAGTACTCGTTATAATATTTCATAGATGAAACAGATTTCTGCTTAGATTCCATCTGTTTAATAGTGTTTATAAAAATATGAATTCGCATAAAGGTGCGTAGCAGATTTTCAAGTAAGGCTTTTACAAGTAAAAATAAAAACGTTATCGCTGTGTATTATCATGGCCAGAGAACGAAAAAGGGAATTTTATTTCCCGATGGAGTCGCAAATGGCACCCTATTCCGCAGCCCAGTGACTTTACTTTCTACCACGTTCCAAGTAATAAATATATTTTCTTTTTCGTCGTGCTTTCACGCTGGATTTTTTCGTTTTCCTTCTTGTTTCCTGTTCGAGCGCTACTTATAGAGTATTTAAGAATGAAAATGAAGCCGGGTCATTAACATAATGTCGGTCTCGATGCATTAATGCGACGACGTTGGAGTTTCGTCTCTCTGTTTTTGTTTAGATGTTTCTTTTTGTGGATCTTTTTATTGGAAGTATCATGATACGTTGATTGCCTTCGTCGTTGAAACGTGGAATTCACGCGAAAAGCTAGATGATTTTAATTCTTGGTTGCTAGCCGTGAGTTTCCGTTGATGAGTTGTACGATCGTTGGATAAAGGTCGAAGGATTTATAGATGGCAGGGGAAGATGATGGTCTTCGAAAATGACACAGTGGAAGGATGATTTATCTAAATTCTAAACGTGCAAACATTAATCATTCTTCGCGCGTTCTTTTCCTTTTGCGGTCTCGTACGTAACCGAGGTTCTAATCGTGTGTGAGCATTTATTTATAGTCGATGTTAACTTAACCTGCTTAATGTTATACACGCAATCGATCTCTATAAATTGGATAAATTGTAATATGTTTAATAAATAAGAATGGCAACGAGAGCATCATTACTGTATTTACTGTAATATATTTAATATATTTAGCAACTGAAATTAAACTTAATAATGATTTTGTTACGAACGTGTATACGCGAGATACGCTTTGTAACGTAAATACACGCGTTAATTTGTATTAATTCAAGTAGAAAGAACGAAGTTTTTAGCGGAAAATTTAGATTCAAATTTAATGTGAAACATAGGACACTAAAAAACGATTGTGGTATCAAATAATGAACAGGTCATAGTCGAAGCTTATAAATTTTCATGGTATTTCCGTTTCCGGAGTAAATACGCCCGCGATAATTTACGTCGTGACTGTTCGTTGCTATTAAAAATTTGAATATTGTTTACGAAGTTTCATAGAATTTTGTTTCGTTTGAATCGTTTTTAGAAGTAAAGAGATATTAAAAATATTTTTTCGAATAAACAATATTACGTTGTTTCGTCTTCTTTTGTTTTAATAAGAAATTTTGTTTCACTATTCTTATTGAGAGTCAGAATGTCTACATCGGATTAGAATTAGAAATCTTTCCTCGCCGATATTGTCACAATTGTCGAAGAAAATTTCATTCTCGTCTTTATTATAGCAATTTACCTTCGATTACACCTTAATTCTAATTAAGTTTAATTTATAGCTTAAAACAGGAATGAGAAGCTTTCTGATCACAGAAACAGGTCACCAGAGACTAATTGATGCAACAGAGAATTCCGACTACACCACGGGGCCGAATAGCAAGATCCTTGAACGTATAATTCGCCGAAAAAAGACACAAGAGCAACGGTGCTCTTAATTAGCCACGCTTTTGTACGGCTTTTATGCTAGTTCACAAAGTTGCTGTAACAGGGTTCGAACTTGCGAGGTGAAAGTGAAACGGGGCTTAATTACATTATAACGAGCCAAGTACACAGCACGGATTCTTTCACTTTGTCTTCGGCCTGTCGAGCTTAATGGAGCCTTTTCGTGCCTCCCAATCGTAATACATTCTTACCGACTCATCGATTTCGATAAAATTCCGCGATCGTTGCGCTTCTTTTAATCTTTTCACTGCCTATGCTTTCGGAATAGTAATGATACGAAGCTTTGTTTTTTTTTTTTCTTTATCGTTCTTTATCTTCGAATTTGGCGAATGAAATTGTTCAATTTTTATCACTCGATGCATATAGTAGTTGAGATTAGATTAAATAATTCCAGTAATTTTGATTAGATCGCTTCAGGGTATTTAGTATCATTTCGCGTTATAACAATTTTACGCGAGAAACATTTTTGTTCGTATATTCGGAAAATAACATTTCGCGATCGTTTTGTATATTTCTCTATCGATGTTTCGGAATAGCGAGAACGTTTCATTATCCTCGATCGTTGGCATCGAGGTTCGTGAATAAAGTTATTCGTCAAAATTCTCAAGCCTCGAGTAATATCATTAGTTCACAACGACACATGTTACCTAATATTAGAGTATTTAATGCTTTACATCACGTAACAACAGAATTAAACGAACGTGCATTATCGGGATTCGACGTTGCGATAACAAAATGAAGAAATGGAAAATCTATCGGTATTTTTATCGAATTCTCGTTGCGCAGTATTTTTGCCATAAAATCACCTCTCGATACGAGAGGTACTCTTCTATCAGTCGAGGTACGGTTTTATTTGTTATATGTCACAGTTTTCAATTTTAAGCCTGAGAATTAATAAAGATTATAATAATATAATAACGATATGCGTATATTTATAAAGCGTAGCAGTAATGTTTATTATAAATAACATAAAAGAGGAGTACAGCGATCGCAGAATCTTTCTAACGATATATTTTTAGCGTAACAAGCGTTGGTAAGGCTGTAAAATCGCACATCGCGTTAATAATACCCTATTTTGTCGCTTATTCTATCCATTTGCATAATAATTACCTTGCCCCGTCGTGGTCCCATAATAAATTCATAAATCAAGATAAACAAGGAAAGCTGGATTCGTTTCGTAGTGAAATTACGAAACGTTTTCCTGATTTTTATCTCTTTGCTAACGTATCGAAGCTAGTTGAGAAGGAAAGAAACACGAACGACCTAGAAAAAGGTGTGAATCGAGATGAAGTTATGCTACGGTTACTTTATAATGGATCTGACGCCACTAATTTATTCAACGACTCTTTTTATTCCTTAGGAATATCAGACTATAAAGTTTTAGAACAACGTTCAAGGTATCGAGCAAAGATCATAACGAACCTGCATCGTCGTAATTTCATTTGTTTATCGTTAAATTTAAAACTTTTATCGTTGATTTAAAATTTAATTGTTCTGCTGTTTGCGTTTTCTAAAATTTGACAGAGCTTGTGAATCCTCTCATCGATTGTACGTAATTGAGAAAATGACGAAGCTTTATTTTTATTGACAATGAACATCGGTGTATCTTTGAATTTAATGCCCATTGAGGTGTAGGTGGTAACGTTACTCTCATATTCTAATACGTCTGAGAAAGTGGTTGCTCATGTTTCTTCTGGGAAAAAAAAGCTGCCTACGTATGTATTGGATCTACGTAATAGATATACGAAGTGGATCAAGCTTATTAAACGATGACTAGCCGTAAGTCTAAGAGTATCGAGTTCAGAGAATCGAATTGAATAGGGACGTTATAGAACTAGCAGTCGTGAGAAATGAACTTTGAGATTCACTTGAACTTGAGTAACATGTACGGAATACGTGAAGCGAGTTTCAGCCTTTACCAACCATAAGTTACACATCCAAAGGAGCAAACGTTGGCACGATCCATTTTAGTTTCTCAACTCGTGTAGCTTCGAGTTTCATTCGAATATGAAAAACATACGTACATATATAGAATACACGAGGCGATTTAGAAAACCACGTGATAAGGTATGTACGAAGCCGAGGAAATAAAAATCAGGTTCGTACTTTCTTTTTCGATTTCTTCGTTCGTAAAAGTTGCGAATTTACTCGAACCTGTGCAACTGTTTCCGCAACAATTTTAATTTATGTTTACTTGTAGATGGAGGAATTTCTCACTCGGTTCGTTAAAAAGTTCCTACATATTATTATAATTGATCCGAAATTGGCGTATAATAAGGAGATTAAACTAAGATTATTTTATCTTTTTTAATTGCTGTAACCACTTTTCCAAATGAGAACTGGTTTATTCTTATTTAAATGGATCGCTCGCTTTTATCGGTAATGATATACGTAACGATATGGCTGTTCTTTTTTTAATGGAAATAATTCCAAACTTTTGAGAACAGCACAGTTTTACGCGTCTCGAAAACTGTTTCATACAGCGAGAACTATTTTACACATTTCTAAGTGGAACAGTTTCTTTTTAAAATACGAACCACATGTGCCAAGCGAAATAGACTTTTCCAAGTAAATGTTTCGCAAGGAACAGTCGTTACATCGAAAAACATTATATTAATAATTGGAAATTTATATTTTCTGAAATAAACGAAAATGTGCAAAAAATGATAATCAAATATCAGCTTCTTCCAATGTCGAACATACAATATCAAACAGGATCGAAGTAAATTCACTTTCGTCGCAAGAAACTCTTGTTTTCTTTCACGAGATCGAAGCATAATGATTAATTTGCACGCAGAAGCGCAATTTCTCGCTGACCTTGATCACGTCTGCGTTTAACAAATGGGATGGATGAATTTGCATTGTTTCGTGCCATATCGTGGTTCGTGCGGATCGTAGCACCCACCGTTTTGGTGCTTGATTGATGGCCGTCCTAATGACTCCTCTTGCAAATCGTCGTGGAAATCGTCCATCCTAGCGGCTCGCTGGGGAAAAGCAATATACAGTATTGTCACTGGCAGCCGGACGTAGCTTGTGTGCTACACGGCTCTATCCTGTATATAACGGGTGTACAAACTAGATGTTTCCATAGAATTTCAAAGATTATCTGCCTTGTTTAGCGCGTTTACCTGGTGAAAGGTGGAATTTTGTTTAACCATGTTTGTATTTCCTGTGCCACTTGCTTAATTTTCCCGATCCTTAAACGCGAAGGATATGTTTTTATCGAAATATAGAAAAATTAAAGTGAAAACCATATCTCAATGTATTAAAACGTAGACTTTTTACGCTGTAGATCTGTTTTTATAAAATGCATAATCTTTTATATAACGTTGTCCAAGCAAAGTTTCAATTATTCTACTCTTGCAGTTATCTCGCAGCGACTTTACGTTCATACGAACGTTACTAGGGGGTCTCAGCCTCGGATAACTCCAGGAGTCCCAGCATTTACACAAGTCACCCTAATCCCGTCTATTTTAGCACGAGCAGCTTAACATGTCTCCTTAAAATACTTTCAATATACACCGTTGAACGTCGTACGATCGAATTTTCTGAGATTCCTATGGAGATACCTAGACTAAAAGGAATTTTCTTTTATTTGAAATCCTCATCGGGATCGAATAAATGGAGAAGGGTCGAAGTGGCTGGAAATAATTCCCTGATTGAAACGGTAGGAATGAAATTTAAACAAAGGACAAAATTGACCGTGATCGATCGCGCTGGTCCGAAGGCGGCGTTAAAAAGATCAGAGTTAGCTTTCTCGTGGTATTATATTTAAACAGCTCCGATTCAACGGTGGCCTGATTCAATTTGGATCCTATAAATACAATTTCTTTGTACACCATCGTTGTCTAAGTTACTCGCGATGTTCTCGTTAGTCTTCACCAAAAACAATTAAAAATTCTTCAGGGAATCCGATCCTCTCGGGTAGATTGTAAACAGTCTACTCTCTTCTACAGTCGTCTTTGTAGCAATCATCGCTGATGAGTTGAAAGTTTGGTTCGGCGTATAGATAGACGCATAAAAGCGAATGAGAAAAGAAATAGAAATTGTCAAAATCGCGCACGAATTTTTCGAATGATTTAGATGCGTCGAAAATTGGAAGAATTCTATATAAAAAGGATTCTATCAGAAGGATCAAAGAGTTTCTGGGGACAATATTGGAGTAAATTTTACGTGAAAAGAATTTCGTTTATATTTCAACTTATCTATCATAACTCGAGTAATATATAATACGCTATATCCGTTTTCAAGATTTATCTAGTATTCATTTGCATTTCAATTTTATTCTTATTAGTTGGATATTTATGCACATTCGCGTTTTCACGAACACGTGTCATCTTAAACGACCATATACTGAATACGTATCGGAAAAAATATCTTACTGTGAATATTTTAGGCATGTTTAATCGTGCATTCTCTACGCTCTAGTTATTAATTTCGTCGATTATCGATTCTCTGAAGAATGACTCGATCAAACTGTTGGATATTCGATACGTCGAGAGAAGTTGGGCCATGAATTAACGAAATCATGAATTTTTATCACGTGCAAAACGGTTCGACCGCCTTTGCGGTTCCGTTGAAAGTTGTCAATGGACGATGTAGCAAATGGATGAAATAAATTTTGCGGCCGTGGCAACTGTACGAGCTAGAAACGCATGTGGCCAAGGCTCTGCTGGAACGTTTTAACGCCTAAGGCAGTCTACATACACAGTGTCTCGTGGAATAACGGGCCATTTCATAAATTCATACGAATTTTTAGCCGTGACACACAACATAAAAATATTCGTTCTACCTTGATTTATGTAATATTCTATATTACGTCTAAAGTTCGAATACTACTCTGTCATAATACATCAAATTTATATTTTACTTTAAATCTTTTTACGCGTCCAGAAACAGCGCCGTCTCATTTTCTCAAGTATAAAGTCGTTTCGACGCGAACGTACGTCGAGAGACAAAAATAAAGGACAGATCTTATATAGACTATCGTTATATATGCAATATCTTGTTTATGTAATATTCGGTTACGAAATAAAATTATGCTCGATTGTACACAGCGTGCGTCTGTACGAGACGTGCGAGGAAAGTTAGCTGATGCATGACTTTTGAAGTACACGGTATACACGGACGATAGTGGTACACGTACACGTAAGGTGTGAATAACGCAATAATGTACGGTACGGAACGAGTTTAAAATGTTGCCACGGCGGAAAAAAGATATTCCCAACCGTGGGAAACAATTGGACTTTCCTGCGGTCCTTTTGTTACATATATTGAACTTGTAATTTGGAATATCGCGTCATTGTTCCGAATATACCCGGGATATCGAGTGAAAAATAATATTACGAGCTGTTGCATCGAGTTTAATCGTCGATTATACAGCGCGCCCACGATTTCATCGATATCTTCCGCTGAATTGTTATATTCACTGATTTCTTGCTTTTGTGTTCCTCGAAAGCAGGAAAATATATTTTAAACTTTGTAATTTTTGCACGTTGATAAAAATACCGAAATTAAAATAAAACTGGGATGTATTATCAGAAGTTGAAATAGAATATCGATGAAGGTATCGAGATAAAAAACATAGAATATCACTGGACGAATTGAAAGAACAGCGTATGTATTATATTTCGTAATATACGTAACGCGATCACACGTAAGTCACATTTAAAAAAAAAAAAAAAGAGAATAAAAGTATATTTATCAGCTTTTTCTCCAGCGATCATATTACATAAATCTAAGATTTATTCTTGGTATTTGCCAACTGTGTCTGCGTCCATCCTACGACCGAGTAACACAATTACAAGGCTCGTGCAAAAATTATTCATCCCTTTCGGGTCACAAGGACTTCATTATCATCGTGTACACAATCTGTATGTCGTTTAACATACAATACGTTCCTTTATATCTAGCGCCACGCACTCCAACCTCCTGTTATTAACACGTTTCCTTTCCTTCTCCCCCTTTCTCTACTGTGTTTTACTCTTTCCTCCCTCCCACCCCTTTTGCATACGGGAATGGCTTATTACCTCGGCGATTCATGTTATTTCGTTGAACTTACATCGCGGACGACGATAAACTTTGAAGAAAATGTTCGGACGGGCTGTATCTTTATCGAGACGTTTTACTCTATTGTTAAAACTTTTCCTTCGCCGGTAGAGAATGGTCGAGTCCCGTCCGTGGAAAAGTTTCTGCAACTTGGTATTACGGCTCGTGTTTTTTCCGCTCTCCAATAACTGTCGTGTGGCCACGTTCGCGAAGTTGGAAAAATGAGAAACTCCATTCGTGGCGAATGAGTCGTGATATTGATTAAACTTATCGTTGTTATACGTTTGAAAATTCTTCAAGCCAGGAGAAGACAAAGGAAGAGAGCGAAATAAAAAGTGAAACTCTACTGTGAAAGTTGCCCAATAAACTTATTTACCTTTAGTATTTGGCGAAATTTTTGACGATTTATTGATTACTTTATCGCTTATTAATAGGATGCAAATGTTTAGGCATTTGTGGGAAATGTGAAAGTCCAAAAATGCGTATGACACACGTAATATATAGAAATATATAAAACATCCAAAGTATAATACGCGTTATAATATTTTATGGTTAAAGATACCTTTACGTAGCCTCTATTTCTTTACTTTTATTTACAACAATATGAATTTGCATAAAATATTCGCTTACTTATTATTATTGGACAGGTTACTTATTATCGAACTTCGATCACTTAGTACTTAACGACAATTTTTAAGTCTCACTCATTTATTTCTGTATGGTTAATTTAAATTTAAAATAATTCTAAATTACTTATTTAAATCCCATGACGAGGAAGAGGGAAGATCGTAACGATTGCGTAATTTTTCATGAAAGGGCCTATTCGATAGGAGGACAAGCTCGTGTCGGAATTAAAAAAGGAGAAAATTAATCGAACGGCGCGAATAACATCGTCCAAAGGTCTCTGAGAATGTTTACGGGAGCTTGAGCGGCCGGTGGGAATTCTTTTTTTAAAAATAAGTCAAGACTGAACGTTTTCGGCTGAAATATGCGGATAACCGACGCGAATAATTGAACAAGGGAAAGAGGGGATAATCAGCTAATTTTAACGTTGAAAATTTCAAAGCGTTTACGAAAGACTGCCTCATCCGCGTAAATCTTTTTTAAATGTCTCGAGTGTCGCGAATGAAAACATCCGAAGCATGGAAATCTTCGACTTTAATGTTTTGCGTAGAGAGAACATAAAAATTATGTCAGTGTTCTTTTTTCAGATTTACATTTTGGACTTTCGTGTCCTATAAATTCAAATGAATTTGAACGAAAAAGATGAAAAATAGTCTTTCTCGAATGTATCGATGATTGCAAAAGTCTGAGATGTCATTGGAAAAGAAAAAATGAAATCAATGTCTCTTCTTTTTGAGACGATCTTCGAAATTCTACATCGTATAAATCAGAATGAATTTAGACGAAAAAAGCAAAAGAGGAGCTCGGTTGAAGCGTTGTTTTTCGACTAATTCACCAAGCGATATCAAAATCAGAATATCACGAAAAACGGAGTCGTTATATTTTCTTCTGTCCGATCTTCGCTTACTTTCGACTTTCGCTTAACAGAAAGCGTAAGGGAAAGAGTCGGTCGCGACGTCGTTTGCAGAATCGTTCTCTCCAAGTTCTGGAACAGTTGTTTTCTATATTTCCACCACGTCTGCGTGAAGCAATAGCAAAAGCAAGATGGCCAACCATTCTCGCTATACATGCGAAGCATAAGCGGCCGGTGTCCAGGGAGAGAACAAAGAGAGTATCGTCGATGTCTGTGAGAACGACACCAATTGCCAGGCAGAACGGTGAGCCGAGAGGTATTCCAGACGAAGTACAAAGTAGATGGCCACGTAAGCGTCGCCATGGATCGTTAAACTGAAATCTGTTAGAGCAACCCCGTGCGACGCGCTCGGTTCAACGAACCAGTTTTATTTCCTTCGAGTTTTCTCTCTCTCTCTCTCTCTCTCTCTCTCTCTCGTTCTCTCTACCTATCTATCTATGTATTTCGAAATTCACCTGTCTCGATCGAGTTTGAAATTTGGTAAAAAATGTCGGAAGAAACGAAGTCCAATTCGTTTGGTTATTATTAAGTTTTTAGATCGTCGAAAACTTTTAATTCAGTTTAGGTTTCTTTGAATGTAACATTGCAAGAGACTCGCAGTTTCCTCGAGCTTGAAATCCACTTATTTGGATTCAATTTGCAACTTCGCGTGGAATATTAAAGAATTTTGAATTTAAACCCATTTGGCCGCGTTTTTAGATCTTCGCGAACCTTTAATTCGTTTTAGTATCTTCCTCTGCAGCTGAAATCCATCCATCGTGATTAAATTTAGACTTCGGTGTAATACGAGTGGAATAATCATAATATCATACGCTGAAAAATTCTGCTTATCGTTTATTCAGATTGGTTTTTAAATGTTCGTGAATCTCTGACAGTATTTAATTTCGTTCGAGTTATCTTTCCTGTTGGAAATGATCCGACTTGATTAAATTCGAGCTTTGATATTAAAAACTGGAAGTATCTTGAATCTACATCAATCTAGATTCATTTTACAATCTTCGTCAATTCTTAATTTAATTTGCTTCTCCTCGAACTTCCTTCTTCGTTGAAATCCATCTATCTTTATTAAATATACAATTTCATATGGAATATCGAGGGAATATTGCATTTAACTTTGTTTTATTCTTTCGCGAAATTTATGTCCTTTCTCGTATCGGACGTTTAATGCGGAATGTTAAAAATGATCGGGCAAGCGATTTTGTGTACGATGTTTTACGTGTAAAAAATTGATGGATACTCTTCTTAAAACTTTTTCTACCTTTATTTTCGACAGATATTTTATATCGGAACGTTTGCAGTAATTAACGATGTAGTTAAGGAAACATTTAGGCAAGTTATCTTAAGTTCTATTAAGATATCTCCTAACACTGTCGCTACTACTACGTTTAAATTGTTGTACATCAGCTGGCGCGATAGTTTTATATAAGCACACGGTTCTAAAGCCTCCAACAACGAATCAGCAGATTTACAGATAAAGGTATGGACATTGAACGCACGTCACCAGGTGTATCGTTAAAACCGGTTAACTCATTACGATTCGTTACTTTAAGGAAAGATAAACAGTCCTTTCTTTTTTAATATCGTGCCACGTCGAAATTGCCACGAAGCGGTGACAAATTTTCATATCAGAATTTTCCATTCAAGGAGAGGCGCAAGTCAATTAAAATACATTTCCCACAAAATAGTCTACATTTTTAACAGTAAAAAGACAATTAAAGCGATTGAAAAACGATATTAAAAGATCATCATCGATATAAAAGACGTATTTTAAAAATTCAAGTATTAACACTAAGAACTAACGCTAGAACGACCACGATTAACAGAAGTTATTTTTAGTAATACGTATAGTTCTATGCAAAGTTTTTATTTTAACTGGAAGATAAGTATCTTTCCTCTTCGTTTAAAATAATTGGATTGTTTTTCGGTATAAAATAATTATGGTAATTTTTTCTTTTTTTTGGAAATTTATTTTATATATATAAGAAGAGATACATTTAAGAAAAATTCCAGAAAGCAAAAGGTGGTATATTTGACGTTAATGTGCCAAACTCTAATTCGTTTCAAATCGATACATTTCTCTGTATAATATCAGTACAACTTTCAACGCTGAAAATCATACTTATCACCATATAACATATATATGTACGGACGCTGGTGTAATCGATAAGTATAATTACATCATTCCGTAAATAGCGGTTGCGTATTAATATTCTCCAAAAAAAGCATACATATTTTTCTTGACAACGTCAGACAGTTGTAATAGCGTGCAAAGCTATCGAGTAGAGGCGCGCATCAATATTCACCACCGATAAAAGTCTATCGTTGCACGGCTGTCAGATATTTTTACCAGTATATACACTAATGCATTATAACATTTTTTCTTAAATTTCTTATACGATTTTTTTTTTTTTTTCTTATAAAATTTCACATATAAAGTGCACGATATATCTCGAGATTTTTATCAATGAGTTTTCTAAACTAAGATGAAAAAAATATCTTGATCGTAAATATAGGCTGCTCTAATCTTCGTAAAAAGCAGGATTGAAGAGGATCCTATGGGGGAGAAATATGATATTTATATCTATGAAATCTGTTTCTGTTGATTTTCTAAGTTTGGTATCACATAGATATACCTATGTTATCGCTGTGCAGGGGATTTTCTTTTTTTTTATATATTCCCATTAGTCACGATAGAATTATCTACGAGATCAAACATTTTATATCCGATATTGATGATCCGATATTCAAATAATATCCAATCTTTTGCCTGTGAAAGATACATATGTACTTTCTACTATATCGAATGTTCTATTTCGATTAATAATTATGATATTATATATAATGATATATATTTCGTTATTTATTAAAAAATATATATATGTGATACATAATTATGCTCTTGTTCAACTTTGTTCAAGTGAAATGTTCAAGTGGTACTTAATCTTACCAACGTTAGATCACAAATCTTTGCATCTTACACCTTCATTTATACATCAGATATTTCATTACAATAATGCCTAAGCTTGTTTGGACGGTATTCGATCCCATCGCTAGCCTTAATAACGTTATCCACGATCATTTTCAAGAATTTTCACGCATGATCTATCAGAGCGTAAAGAACGAGAGAGATCGCGAAAGATTGGCGCTAGTTGCACCCTACACGTCCCAATTTCCTCCACGGACGGATCACCTATATTTCACCGTGCAATATAAATCACATTACCACGGGATCCGTTCGCATTATTCACCGGTGGAACGCGTTGCAGCCTGAATGCACAAGTTTCTGAAGTTTTTTCCAGTTCCGCGGAAAGCTCGTTCATCACGCGAGATTTCACGATCGGATCGAACAGCGAATGTAGATTTTCCTTCACTGACGAAGCCTCTCGTAGATCTTTTCGACGTTCATTTAGTTTTATTCGATGAAAATATGGTTTGTATAAAATATTTATTTCTCGGCTGGTTATATATTTTAATTTAATACAAATCTAGCAGCGCGTATAGAGGCGGCAGATATATTTGAATTATATTTTGTTGGACTCCGACTACGAAGGTCGGAAATCATTTTTAACGTTCGCGGTTTATGGAAGGAAATGAAATAAAAAATATTGTAATTCGTTATCTCTTGTGCTCGGTTAAAGCGGTTAATAAAATTTAATGGTTCTGAAGCAGGGACTTAATAAATTCAACGTGAATAATTTCTATAAATACAGGATTCTAGAAATATCACGTTGTTTGAAAAATATTAGAAAAATCCAAACGTTGTATTTGTTGAAGCGATTCTTCAAATATTTAACACGCGCTTAATTTTATTCATTGGAATATTCCTCGAGAGGTACAGACACGATTAAAGAAAATTTCCATGAATTAATCCAGCTACTACTCTCGCGAATGTTCCTGGTTGAGATGTATACCTGTGTCATCCACCGGCTGAAACTCATTACTCATTTCGGCTAGTATGTCTCTAATTGTAGTTACCTTAATTACTCACCGAGTCGTGCAACGCTGAAGCCCTGGGAAACGGGGACGTCATAAGACGTTCACGTGTGTATATAAACAATAAACGAATAGCAGAGCCCGTTGGCTCTCGCCTCATTGAAAAATCCCTACGAAACGCGATCTTTTACCGTGAAAAGGCGAGGAATTTTCGAATCTAGGCCAGGAACGGTAAAAATGATTCACCAGAGAATTCCAAATTAATGAAAGTAATAAAAGGTTTATGATTACAATTAATGGAAATTATAAAAGACGAAGGTACTTTATTCGGTACTTCAAATTACGTATATTGTCCGTTATTATATTCGCAACTATTCCTCTGTGTTGTTAAAGCTTTTTCCTCTTCCTTCGTATGTGCACGGTATTTGCACGAAATACCATGTCTCTTAAAAAAACAGATAAAACGCAAACCTACGCGCGTACATAAAAAAGCTCTCCGAACCAAAAATCTCATCCGCGATCTTCAAAATTAAAACATCCAGCACCCAAACATTCGCTGCAACAATACGCACGGTGAAACAGGAAAATAACAAACCATTGCTGGGGAAAAATAATCTCAGAGACAGCGCACACCACCAATCTCAAAATGAACCACATACACATACGTTGTTCAACCTTTATCATCTCTAAACAACAAAAACAAAAACCTAGAGGAGGAAGGAAAAAGAAGGGAAAAAGGAAAATAATATGAAAGTAGCGGGAAGAAAATGAAGAAATCAGAGAGAATACACCGAGCTGGAAGACTCGTTCCTCGTCTTCTTCTTCATCTTCTTTGCCTTCTTTTCATCTCGACCCTCTGGTTGCTGCTGGCTTTCATCCGGAACGCTCATTTTCTAGCGTCCACGAATTTTCGATGGTCGCCCGGTATCGAAAAGCCGGAAAATATTAATGGATACACCGTCAGAACGTCGCTTATTGTCCGTTCCTTTCGAATCAATACCACGGCCACGTTGCTGGCTGCGTTGTGTGTTGTTCCCGTGGCACGAAACAGCCAGGCTTAGGCGAATGCCTGGCTGGTCGCTGTACGTTCAGGCAACCGTTGCCCAATAATCTTTCGACCAGAGGCCTCTGGCCCTGGCTTCCGTGCATCGCACAAATAGTTTTCGACGTTATGAAACCGCCGCTCGCGGTCAGTTACAGCGTTTTTGCTCCTTCGAACCTAATCTAGCTTCCGCACTATCCTCGCTCTTTTGCCTATTGCGATCCTGGAAAACTCGTCTTAGGGAATGGTCATCGGTCGTTTCGTTGCACGGATCGATGGTTTTGGCTCGACGTTTCTTTACGGAGAAACCGCTGAAATATCGTCCACGAGAAGTTCGATTTTTCCTCTTTTTATTTGCTGCGATAATAAAAGATCGGAGGATCTTTTTATCAATGGCGTGGACTTTTCGAGAGTGCGTAGGCGAGCTGGATTCTTGGAACAGGGTAGAGATGATTGGAGGATAGTGGAAGACTATTTATCGACGAGACAGGGTTTTTTCAGGATGGATGTGTAACGTGTATGCACGTTGGCGAGAAAGGATATCGGATTATTAGGTTTTCGTGGAATTGGTATTTTGGAGGGGAGAAATTAAGTACCGAGGTGTCGCTTTTTAGCATCGTGTCGGTATCTTATATTAAAAGTATCTGTTGCATGTAAAAAGTGAAATTCTACGAGTGGACAGACGATATTTGCGCAATGAAAATTCGATATATCGCGACAAAAGAGTCCGTTAGATCGTATTTCTATATTATACTAGATTGTATTATTGTAATGAGCACGATTTCGAAATTCCCCAATAACGAGTCAGATTATAATAGCAATCATCAAATTGTCCGAGTCTCGTGATGTCACGATTTGTAGAATAGATAACGTCGCTGACGAGTGAAATTGCGCGGTTAAATAACGTAATTAAAAAGCTCCTCCGCACGAAGTATTATAAAAACATCTGTGCATTTCTGTCTGACGTAAATAAGTCTCTGAAATTAATATGATAATTATTTCGCGGCGGAAAAGCAAGAGCAAGAAAATACGACAGAGTTATACAACCAATTTCCTGTAATTCTATCTGAACAAAGATCATCTTTCTTTCTCTGCGATCTTTTAACAGGAAATTGAACGGGAAGGTGAACAAAGGGAACAAAAATTTCTCTATTTCGTTGCAGTTAATTTTTCTTAGAGTTCGGTCTGTTTCAGTCACGAAACGGTAATCTAGACACAATAGAGCGAAGAACTAGAAGCGAGGAAATACTACTCAGTTTCTAGGAAACGTTGTCTACGATTTCAATTTATTTAATCTTTCATCACTGACGCTCAGTTTTCTGGATTAAAATGTACCTGGTAATAATACGATTATTATTCACTGATATTAACTCTATTATTAATTAGACTTTTATTTGCGGGTTTAACCGTCTCTCATTCCGTTATATTAATCTCTATTTACCGTCGTAACACGTCGGTATCGAGAAAGAAATTACATTAATTGAAACGAAATTGCCGAGGGTTGAAACAATCTCTCAAAACGAAAGGAAGAGAAAACGTATCCGTTCAATTACGTAAAATGTTACAGAGTATCATGCACGCTCCGTGCATCACTCTGTAAGTAATGGTCGAATTATGAGACAGGAAAATTTGTACTCTTTGCAACTTCTTGTTAAAAAATCCGCCGCATCACGCGTGAAACATCCGACGCTTTCGTTTCGTCGTTTACCGTGCCGGTAAAAATTCTATTTTACCTCGTTTTATTTATTTTCTAGCAGGTCCCTTCGCGAAGCTTAGCCAGAGCCACGGTCACGAAAACGCAATCCAGACACACAATGACTTCACTATGGCCGCTGTCTGTCGGTTAGCTGCTTACGTGTTTCATCGCTAGCCTCGGATGTAGTCTCGGAAGGCTATTATGATAATAGTACTTTCATTACGAAAGGTCTTCATTATCTTACCGCGATTCGATCTACCCGGATCAATATCATTTCCCTCTTACATTTCATTAAACGCGTGTACCCGCGCACTCGCGATTCCACTTTATCTCTACCCCTTCCCCTACCTCTGTAATTTTACCGTAATTTCCATGAAATACGTCATGGATCTTTGATTCTCCTTTTTGTCCAAAGTATACATACGGATGTATGTAATTGTGATATCAAAAACACTTTTAATGCCACATTCAACGTTCTATAGTTTGGTCATCATTATGCTCTCGAGTGTATAGTTTATATTACACGCTCGATTTTACCTGGTACTAGATGAGCCTCCAGGAAATCGTTGATCGTTATATTGTTATCGTACTAAGCGTTATTTGTGATATTAATGATATAGAGCGAGTCTTAACGAGATTATTTAAATAAATAGATATAAATGCTGAGATGATACAATAGAATATTGATAAAATATTAATGGATAGAACGGATACGTAGAAGTGTATATTAACATAGAATTGACGTAGATTATATCTTAAATTATCGAATAGATAAACTAGTACCGATTTATATATTTCACATTTAATTTCGAATAGTCATGTCTAACGTACAGAAATTGATGTTTGCGTGAAAATATGCTTCGACAGAGTCGAGACAGTTGTTGCTCGCTTGCAGCTGCGTTCTTCTTGTTTCATCACGCACTGACGAATATCTTAATGACTCACATTCCGTCGACAAAAAGAGGAAAAATAAGAAACTATGATTCCAGGGAATCGTTATAAGGAAAAGTTGAAACACGCTGTTAAAATTAGTCTTTGAGTGTAATCCGTCTTTAAATTATTTCTAGCGTGTTGTAAGACGCATTTTCTTAAGATCTTCTACATATTAGTTGATTAGGATATTCAAAATGGCGAGCTCGTCCAGGTACCAGAATTACGGAGGAGGAATTCGTGGTATACCTGAGTTGGTCAATACGCGAGACGGCTGTCTGGCGAGTAAAGAGTTCATTCTACTTGAACACCATGGACAATACGCTAGAGTTTCTTTTTATCATTTCGAATTTTGCAACGATAGTGTCAATTAATTGTTAAATAATACCGTTAGTATGTTCAGAAATAGATTCTGCATATTTTAAGATTTTGTAGAATGTAAAAATTTGTAATAATCTGAAATCTTCCCGATTTTCAGGAATAGAATATCCGCTTAATTTTATCTTTGAAAGTGGGATGCTTTTGTATAGTTATTAAAGATCGTTAAGTTATAGTTCTCGTTGGTTGTTTGTTCGCTTGCTTAAAACGCTAAACATAACGATTTTGAGTATGTATCTAAATATATTGCATAGAGATGATCAAAATTAGAATGGAGCGTGGAAAAATAAATTGGCACATATAATCACTGCCCTATTGCGAGAAAGCTGAATATATAATTTTCTAAAAATATCGTCGTGTTTTCAATAATTGCGAAGGAAACTCGAAACCCATCGTATTAATCTTTGTTATTTCGAATGTTGAAATTAAAGCAATCAATTAGAAATCGATTAAAATAACGATAAAACCCGATAAATGGGAACCGGCGAACTCCGTAAAGGGAGGTACGAAGCTGAGAGCTTTCTGCTTGGATGAATAGAGAAATCAAAGAAGAACAAACCAGAACTGGAACGAAATACCAAAGACTGGGGCAAAAACAGGGAATTATTTATAAGAAAACACATGCTCGTATCATATTATAGCATAGAGGCAAACACGGTACAAACGCTTTAGCAGAAAAGCCTTAGAGTAACGAGACAAAATGAACTAAACTGAAATGAAACGATATATTATAATCTGTATAATAAATTAAGATATATCTAGCTATAGATGGCAAATTAAGATCTAACTTTAAGAAATAAACCGAGGTAGAAACAAAATATAACAGACGCGTACATACTCGAAAAAGATCGTAACAAGCATAAGCCTGGATTAAATTACGATTAAAGCAATGAAAATCGTAATAAACTTTTCCTACCATTCTTAAGATCGTTAAATGTAGAATAGAGTTTCACGCGTATTTATCTTTCGATCCCTTACACAATATCGGATTTTTAATCGTGCTCTGTTGGTCAGAAAAAGTTATCAATCTATAGTAGGTTTACCAGTTTAGCATAAACAACTTGATACATTAAACTGTTAAGCTCGGAAGGAAACACAGTCTATCAATGACCCAGATAATCCAGCAACGTGGCGTTCGAATTCCCAGCTCGCCGACTTACCCAATCGATTCGTCTTCTTCCAATCCGATACCGAATCCTTCTAATGAAAGATTCAAGGAATAAAATGAAATCGTAATCTTCGGGAAAGGAAGTAGAGTCCTGGCGGCAAAAGAAACGTTGGAATATTACGACTTGCAGCGGTGTAGCCAATTTCGAATGCATCGTTTTTATAATATCGATTCTTTCGTAATAATAGATAATTAGCATACATCGACGCTACTTGTCTATTATTATTTGATATTAAGTAAATACACACCGATCATCGAAAGGCGTCGTGAAGTTTCCTAAGGAAGGAATTTAATATTCTCTCAATCGAATATTAAAATAAGAAATATTCCTTAATATTGTTTCAACAACGTTACGTTACATCGATACATGTGAAATTCCTCGAACAAGTTAGTTGTCCGTGATATTAATTTTTACTTTAAACACTCGCTTATCACGTATCTGCGCGTACATTACGTATTTAGAGAGTTAATCTCCTAATTGTCGCACAATCCTTTAATAGTAGCGGAACTAACGCGTATACCACAGTATTTACCGCGATTATACGTGTCACTGTGTATGCGCAAATTTCCAGCGGTGATCATTTAAAACAGACATAATTTATACATCCATTATAAACGCCTACATCATTCATAAAACAAGTATGCATATAATCGTGTAACGTGTACAAATCTCCGGAATTACTCTCTATTCGAACTGGGTAACGTTCGACGACTGATCGACCGATCATTAACAATCGTCCATTGTGCACGGTTATTTTCAGAGGCCTACCGTGTGGCGTGCAACCCCCGGAACCTGTACCGGACCCGGATGGCGACAAATTGGCGACGATAGCGGCTCGATTCAGCTACTTTCAAGAGAGAAAGAACTCGCTGACTACCGCGAAAGTCGATCTTCGTAGGAACATCAATCCGCCGGCCAGGTACAAGAATGCACGGCCAACGGTCAGGCTCAGGCCACGCCAGGTGCTCTGTAGCAAGTGTAGATCGATCTGCAACGAGAACAGCGAGAACGTGGACGTCAGCAGAAAACGGAAGCACGACGAGATTCAGCAGGAACAGCAGCAGCCGCAGCAACAGCAGGTAATATTTCCTATTTTCTTCTTCTCTTTTTCTCGCGCGCGTGTGTGAGAGGCTGATAAGAGGAGCTTCTCTGTACTGTGCTTCCGCTTTAGTAACGCGCTCCTGATGTTTATTAATCCATTAATTGGCGAGATTGAATCAACTTGTTGCGTGGATTATCAGGATTTTTCGGTTTTAGCTAACGATTTTATTTATCAAAATTTATATCAATTTACATTTGTATTTATCTTTTATCAGCTTTTAATTTCAACGGGAACAACCGAATAGTCGGGTGTTCGTTTTTATATTTCTCTTAACGACACTTTGCATATCCGCTGAAAATATCGCGCAACCGTATTTTTTGATATCTTTAAATCTGTCGAAATTTATATAAAAGCTTTAAACGTTAAAGCTTCGAGTCCTTACAAATAGAAATATCTCGTTTCTCATTGTAATCCCTCTACATCTTTCGAATAACAATAGGAAGGTAATAACGGTGAAAGAAACCCAAGTTAATTAATCGTGTTTAGTCTTCCGTCATTTCGAAATGAACGATCTCAGATAACTTAACCAACGCGACAAAAAATACGCGAATCGCGGATTTACGACTTCGTTAACGTTCATCGAGATTTTTTCCTTTTTAAAGAAGTTTATTGTTGCGATGCCACGACGATAAAAAACCGTCAAATCTGACGTAGGTTGTGAAAAGTTTCGAGCATCGACGAAGGAGACCCGCGAGTAGGAGCGAAAGAAACGAGTAAATTGTGTTGCAGGAAACTTCGTGGAACGAGCACGTCAGACTAAGGAAGAAAGTCATACGATTTTGAACTAGAGGAAAAGTAACTTAACGCGTTGTCTTCCAAGAGGTGCACTTACATTGTGCGATAGTAGTCTTGCCTCTCGAGTTCTTCTTCGCTTGAGCACAAAGTGTTCTAATGGTACATTCGGCGGGTACTGGCGTTCTCTCGTACAGTACACGTGTTTAGCCTTAAGCTAGTTTATTTCGCTGGCTCCGTGTCAGACGGTAGAAGTTTCATCGAAGTACATTATATCGTGATTTATATTTGGAATTTCACCAGTTGTCTTGAAACTTTTTAAAGGAAGAAAACCTGCCACTAAATGTTTCGTTATGACGAATCTCTGATATATCTTAGCAGTATTTGGAAAGTTGCCTGGGAAGCATATAGAATGATATGGAAATTATTTTAATATGACTAATAGCTTATTTTGAAAAATAACTACATCGCTTTAGTGATTTGCATTTTAGTTTCTTAAAATATATTTTCAGCGCTGGCTATATGTTATATCAAAAAATTCCATTGAAATATTATCTTCCCAGCGTAAATCCATTGCAAATCGTACGGCGAGGAACTGCAAATGGAGTAGTAGTCGTCAGATGAGTTTTACGCATCGGTAAAAACGCATGATTTTTCATCAGGTCACGGGCCATGGATCCACTCGAAGAAGCGATCGACGTTGTGGTCAACAGCCGCAAAAAGCCTCGAGAATACTGTTCTCCGAGTGTCAGTCCGAGAACATCACGGTGTCATCTCATCAAACAGCGAAGTCGTCGTCGTCTACAGCACTCAGCCCCGATTCGTCGAAGCTTGGACCGTCTCTCATCCCAAAAATTTCGAGACTTCAACCAAACGAAATCAACAACGCCATGCAAGCGAATGGTTAATATCTTTCACTTAAAGAAACTTTTTCTAACTTCTTCTATTTTCAAATTATTTCAAATGGAAGAAACAGTTGTTATACAATTCTATACATATAAATTTCTTTTTCTTCTTTTGTATAAAGATTTCGTTGCGTTATTGAGTTTTTTTCTTTTTGAAGCGCTTAGACGAAGTGCTTCGTATAACACGTGATCTTAATCTTTTAGAAGCTTGCCCTGGGAAAAGGTGCTTAAAGCAACTATCTCAGGCTTCGATAGTCGAATTACATAAGGTCCATTTGCAGATAATAAGATCGTCCGTGGAATACACGCGCAACACCAATAATTTACGCTTAATTACGACTAGCTGAATGTGCAAGGGGGATCATTAAAATAAAAAGATTCGCGCGATGCAAAACTCCTCGTTGAATGAGAAATACTATAATATTTCTAACAAACTAAATAATCTAATTATTTTCATTATATTACTCTTCGATTGTATTTATCTATGTTCGATATACATGTGACATATTCATAACCATTGACGTAAAAATGTCTTTTTATAAGCTGTAACTAGTTACCTTTGACACAAGATTATATCCTTCTACATTTGCAAAACGCTCCAATAGTATGCTTATCTGGAATAGTTATAAGAATATATGACGAGTGAAAAGGCATGAGAAAACGCAAAATCATCCGTGGAAAAAGTGCGAAGAGTTGCAACAGATTAAGAAAAATGCTAGATAGAAAGTATTGCATACTTTACAAAACTTCATTGATGATATGATACTTAGTTAGACATTCATATACAGACACACGTATATATGATTTCCTTTTTACAAAGATAAATGTTACGAAACTACTTTTACTTTAACCAACTAAGAATGTTAGAATAACACTAATACGAAACCTCTTCGAGCCTCGTCATTTATCTGTTTCTCTTTTATCTCCTGCAGAAAAGGTGAAGATTGGCCCATCGTACTGGAACAATCGAGCCGAGGAAGGCGACTCATCGGCGAACGCGATGGAGCCAACAGAGGAACGCATGGAATCAACGGATTGTGATAGCAATCCATCAATGGCGTATTGTGCCACACCCAGAAGACTTAGCAGCTCCTCGGTGGAAAGTGCAAAAATACCAGAAGAAGAGGAGAAAAAAACGTTCGCGGCCGCGGACTCGACAATGAGGCCACGAACGGGTCGCGTGCCGCGAAAGAAGCGATCCGTCGGATCTATGGAGGATCTATGGGACGAGACAGTGTTCGAAGATCCGACAAGGACAGCTAGAACCACACCGGTGATTAAGATCTCTTTCGGCGCTCAGGGTGAAGGGACTGTCTTGAAAATACCATCCAAGATTCAGGATCCGGAGTACGAGCAGGAAACTGACGAAGCCGAGGAGGCGCAGACAGAAACGGAGAGAGATCCGTTGGAATTGCCCAGGAATTTTGACAACGATTATGACTATCGTGAGGACGGAGAGGAAGATGGACAGGAGCAGGTAGACCCTCAGAAACAGGGTGTGAAGGACGCCAGTGCTAAGGCTGCGAAACGTGCACTGAAGAAGGCTAAGAAAGAGGCCAGGAGGAAAATGCTCGGTGGAGTTTCGCCTGCGAGATCTCCTTGCAATGGATCTCCACGGTAAAACAACCGTTATAAGATACTAGTTATCGATGCATCTATATAGTGGTTACAGAAAAAGTATTTGCGCATATCCTTATTTTTTAACGAGACGCTCTTTTATGAGGTTCTACGTTTCATTTTCATAGTACCGCTACGAAAGTACCACTAAATGATACGTATATACTATTTAGACCTAATTAATTAGCGTGTATTTTGGATTTATGCTAGAGATATATTGTATATGACGCTAATTATGGTTTATTTTTCTTACAGTTACAATCCCACGTACGACACATTATCGTATCACCGTCGCAAGCATAAAGTGAAGCATAAAAAGAAGCACAAGGAAGACCGTAAACACAAGAGCCAACAGTCGCAGCATCAGCAGCCTTGTTTGGAATCCGGAAGCACCGAGAATCAGCAGAATTGGAACGTCCTTCCGGGCAGCGAATCGTACACAGCCATAAAGGAGCAGTGCCTGAAGCAAAAACTATCCATATCTTTGAAGAGATTGAATACAAACGCTTACGCTAGATGTGATTATCCTGTGAGTAACTCTTCGTTGGGTTGCAAAAGTCCTGGTGCAAGCAGTGATGAACTAAGTGAACAGGAACCTGAAGTCGACGCCGGCGAAACTGCTCCGGACTTTCCACCGCAGTCTCATCCTCTGATGATGCGTCTTGCCGCGACGCCTGTCGAACATTGCCTCACTGCTAACGGTAGAAGAATGGACGTTGGTGACGTGGTGTGGGGAAAGATTCATGGATTTCCTTGGTGGCCTGGAAAAGTATGCATTATTAGATATTCATTCATTTTGCTGGATATTCTTTTTAATATGTGTTCTCTAGTATGATCATGTGTATTCAGCTTAAATAAATATCGTATTCTAAAATGTGTGTTTGTTCTTGCAGGTTCTCAGCATCACAGTTTCTTGTAAAGAGGATGGTACGTCGTCTGGACCGCAGGCTCACGTCGCCTGGTACGGTTCTTCGACAAGTTCTTTAATGTCGTGCGACCAGTTGAGCCCATTTTTAGAAACATTCAAGGTAGATATCTTATTCATCCATATACGTATATATATATATATATAATTTAAAAAAGAATAAATTTATTTCGTTTAGAAAGATGGCAATTTAGATTCATTGTTGATTCTAACTTCTAGTTGCTGCAGAGTAGTAAAGTAGCAATATAATAATTGTAAATATCGATCGATGTCTGTTTTAGACGCGGTACAACAAGAAGAAACGAGGTCCGTACAAGGAGGCGATACGACAGGCACAGAACGAAGCCCGAAGTCAAATCACGCCTAACTCGACGAGTAGCGTTTTAAACGTGTGTAGCTCACCGCGCGAAGTCAACGTTCTCTCCTAAGGGAAGGTGCACGGCGCTCGACACCATTCCTTTAACTGCCGGGTATCCGTCGTCGGAGATTCATTTTAACGGCGGATCGAAATCGTCATGTAATATATAAAGCAAATTTTTGTACATAATTGACCTTAGCATTAATGGAATAGCTCTTGATCGATGTTTTAATTCACTTGAGTCGCGCCTGCTGTCGTCGTCCACGTTAAATATGGTTAAACTAACGGCGACACCAACGCTGAATGAAGTTTACTGCCACCACTGGCTCGTTCTTTTTTATTCTCAGCTTTTTTCGAGCGAACATTTAGCGTGTTAAAAGTATTTAGGTAGGATATAATCTCTAGAGATGACACGTCAGCTCTCGAGGAATAATTTCGTACTACTTCTATTTGATAGTTAGACACAGACAACACACATGTACTTTAAAATCACACGGGTGTCGCCACTGTACACTAAATGTCTCATTGACTACTAAATCATTATTTAGCGATGCTCGTTTACTTGAATTCTTTATATATGCATATACATAGATATATATATACATACATATATATACACATACGCGTATATATCTGTATTAATAATTTTATTGTGATCTTTGTGTCAAGAACAAGTGTGTAGTATATAATCCAGTGCGGGCAGTGAATCTTCGATACGATCCGTAGACGTTCCTTAAATCGTTTACGATTCTATTCGTCGCTTCTTTATAATTAACATATGTGAGAATATGGACAATACATTTTCGACAAATCGCAAATTCATTCATGACACTTTAATTACTGTTTGGCGTGAAGAATCGCTGAATGTTTAAAAAGCTTTAACCGAGAATGCTATAATGTTTAATCTCGTAAGACGGTGTATATTTTACGTGCTAAGAGAGTAATGGACAACCGAAATTTTTTGTAGCGCCGCATTCCTTGCATTCTTTATTATCTGAAATCAACTTTCCTTGAAAGTTTCGTTTACGCTTCATACAAACACTGCCAAGGATTGACATTCGTTTCAGTCTTCTTTCGTCGACGATAATCCTCGACGAGTCGACGGTTGTGAATTCCAAATGTTCAATGCTTCACGAACGGTCGATCATCCAAATCTCCACTTATATCAATATTTACAGTATCCAATTTTATCCTGGTGATAAAAGAATGATAAAAGCGTGTCTCAGTCTGCTACAAACATTCTCTTCTTTCTCTCGAATTTCTTTCATCCTTCTTATCTCTCAAGCTCGATGTTTCATTATTACAATATTCGGTTATTTTACATTCATCGAGCCATTTTTTCCAGAAACGTGTCACCGTGTATTCGTAAATTTTCATGATTAATTTCTGGACAAATCCATGTTCTATATTTAAGTTCTATATTTTCTCATATTTGGGGCCGGCGTGACCTCTCACCTGCAGCTTGAATACACATTCAAATCCTACAATTAAATTTTACAACGAAGAATTATTTATTTACAAATGCTGTTACATATTATATATTTTTTATAAGTAGTTTTTTTAAACAAATTCAAGTAATATTTGTTCGCATCTATAATTCACTTTCAAGGGGTGAAAGTTCAATGAAAATAGGAAATCTGTAATCATGTACGACTTTTGCAAAAAACTATTGATGTAATTTAATTTCTCTAAACAGTACGTTTCTCTAAAAGCGTTTGCATTTTTTAATCTAAAGTAGTATTTAGGATACAAGGACTTTATGGAGTTACACTGAACTTTGATGATTTTTGTCACTCCTTTAAACTTAATCATCGTTACTAAAAAAATGTCTTGTATCTATTAGTGGTATCATCATACTGTAAAAAGTTAATCAAAATTGGAATTTTTTAATTGGGTAGTTTTGGAGCAAAAGTTGAATGAAAGTAGGAAATCTGTAATCATGTACGACTTTTGCAAAAAAACTATTGATGTAATTTAATTTCTCTAAACAGTACGTTTCTTTAAAAGCGTTTGGATTTTTTTATCTAAAGTAGTATTCAGGANTACGAGGACTTTATGGAGTTACAATGAACTTTGATGATTTTTGTCACTCCTTTAAACTGAATCATCGTTACTAAAAAAATGTCTTGTATCTATTAGTGGTATCGTCATACTGTAAAAAGTTAATCAAAATTGGTATTTTTTAATCATGTACGACTTTTGCAAAAAACTATTGATGTAATTTAATTTCTCTAAACAGTACATTTCTCTAAAAGCGTTTGCATTTTTTAATCTAAAGTAGTATTCAAGATACGAGGACTTTATGGAGTTACACTGAACTTTGATGATTTGTGTCACTCCTTTATATTGAATCATCTTTACTAAAAAAATGTCTTGTATCTATTAGTGGTATCATCATACTGTAAAAAGTTAATCAAAATCGGTATTTTTTTAATTGGGTAATTTTGGGGCCGGATTCAGGCGAACGCGCTGAATCTGCCTTGCGCTGGCCCTGATCATATTCCTATGTCTGAACGGACAGACGTGCAAACGAGAATGAAGGGAAAATTCGATCGACTTCGTTCTAAAATATTTCCCTGGGGAATACGCGCGATTTGAGTAGCAGGGGATAACATAAGGGAGACGAGAGGATCGTCACGCGACGAACACGTCAATATCACGATATCGAATCTTTATTTCGATATCAGCGATCACGCGCGAGTCAGCTGGATGTTTGCTCTGTGCTTTAAGAGAGATCTTCATCAAATCTGCAGACCGTCGTTGGACAGACGTTCTCATCTTCATCTCTTCTTTTTTTTTTTTTTTTTATTTTCGTTCAAACTTTCTTATCTTTTTGGTCGTCGTTCGATCTTCGAATAAAAATAATCTTCAAGCTCGATCCCTTCGAGAACTGCCTAATGAATCCACGATCTTTTCTTTTTCGTCGAATCTAAATACCCTCCTTTCGCTTATAGCAAGTCCCATAACTATTCAAAGACATTGTTTCAGGAGAAACGAACTTTCTCCGTATCTTCGCGTTCGTCTTCTGACTTTTTCTCATAAATCCTCGATTCTCGTCGCCGATATGAAGACATTTGTATAAATATCGCGTTTTATCTCGTTTTATAGGAAAAATTCACGAAATGAATTCGATGAAATATCCAGTGAAAGTATGGATCGTAATTTCCGACGCTTTGTAAAAGCAACATTGTGCGGTTGGAAAAATTTGTACGAAGAAAAAGGTACTGTAAAAGGAAGATAGTAATTAAAAAGGAGAAGGTACACAATTCGTTTCGATGAATAACATTGAACGTAGAGGTAGATTTTTGTTGGTCGATAAGCTTCTGATACGATCGTAGTTCGCGAGTAGACGATTAATGGTTGTTTTATTTCTTGATTATCACCGACCAATTCTTCCGCAGAAAGCGAAATATAATCCGAGATTCGAGTTGAATTGGCCTGGCGATAGTCGGTATAACGATAACAGATAATAATATAAATTTTTATATTGTCATTTTTTAAGTGGAATAGGGACGCTAGTTAAGAGCCCTTCTCTTAAATTATCGTTTAAAATTTTTATATTTTCATACGTAGCGTATCCAAATATTTTTTATGGCAAATCTCCTTATGTAGCAAAGTATCCAACGCTGTTACGTTACATTTTTTCTCCAGTCCGATCGTAGCGCGTAAACAATATCTTTTTAAAAGAATAAATTGATCGATTGGAAAAATGATTGGATTGTAACATACGAGACATTTGTTGGCTACTTGGTTTCCTTAAATCATTTTGCCAAACAAAGTGTTCATCGTTTGAGCGAAACAATTATTTACGAATAATTACAATGCTTCGTGTTCTATTTATAAAAGACTTGTTTATGAAGTGTTCGTGAAAGACTAACGATAGTCTTCGATTATAGGAATTATCCTCGAAACGTATATATTTGTCAGCAGGAAAGTTAGTTTCCTTAAAAAAGGTCGTTCAAACGAGGAAAGGGAAGAAAGAGTAAAGCAGGATCGCTTGATTTTATTTGCAAAAACGTCGTCAAATATTTCATCGTTTAGTTGAACCACAAATTATCTATTTTTCGCATATTGTTGATTTTTGTATAGGCTATAAATCGAATTTTGCTATTTACTATTCCATTTCTGGTACAATATCGTTCCTTAGCGAGTTAATACAAGTAGAAAGATATACGTAACGAGTTAATTCCACTCTAATGTTTTCCCTATAGCTTCGCATCTATTGCTCGAACAATTATTACTCTTCTAATATTCCCATAAATAAACATTTCATATGTTGCAACCCAATTGACAAAAGAAACTAAATAATAGAAAAGAAAAAGAGATACGATAATTCTCCGTTACGAGCATCGACTAATTTCGTAATCGCCGATATATGTGTAACACACGTGAGGGATATTTAAGCCAAAAGCGTCCAGATAGAAGAAGATATTGACTTTAACCCTCTATAACTGGATTTATCCTCCGTCTATCCGGCTAATTACAGATTTGTATTCGAATAACGTCGAGAAGAGAAATTATCGATTTCTTTTGAAACTTTTATGTATATTCGTCGAGCGACAGAAAAATTAAAACATTGATATGCTTCGTTTTGTAAAGCAAGAAAAGAAAAAAGAAAAAAGAAAGATAAAGCGAATAGGAGCCGTAAAAAAATAACCTGTTATTACGGAGGGTTAATTTACGCGGAAGATCTTTTCTATCGATAGAAACAGCAAAGGACTAAAGCAAGGAAGAAATATTAGACGTACGTGAATAATACATTCGTGAAAATTAGCCGTTAAAACGTTGATCGTGCTTGTTAACGAGGTTTAAAGAGGTAGTTGCGTGCACGGATGAGAAAGAGAAAGAAGAATGATCGAAGAGTAACGAACGTTCGGCCGGATAAAAGCTAAATAGATAAGTAATAGGCGAATGTAAAATATGTGTGAATGTGTTTAAGCGCGAATGAATGACAGGGAAAGGGATAACAAAGCGAGAAGCCAAGATGTTTTTAAGTAACTGTGATTTTTCAGATGTATATTATACATAAATAATGACGAATTAATTTCTACGTGTATTATAATGCAAAACGACGAATGGTAAATACGATGATGTATCGATGTGTCGCTTGTGTCCGTACGAACGTTGTAGAACATTGTTTCGACTAACACATATCGGGTAGAGAAGCGTTTGGCGGCGAAATAAATTACCGCTATTAATTAATCGTCATCGATTCATCGTTACTCGATTCGTAATTAATTAATCGAGCATTATCATTACGAATATAGGTATGCGCGAGTCGTGGTACGTTGCCTAAAAAAAAAATCTTTACGTATATACAATACTTATACATACACTGGACACGTTCACACTTACATAGAGTTCGATCGTTAATTGCTTGCATAATTGTATAAGAGAGCCACGTGTCATCTATGTAATATCATTGTATTCAGTAATACACACGTATACACACGTACACGCAGACACGAGTACACACACCGTAGATTTATTCTATACTTTTCGTCGCCTCCCGTCGAAAGAATCGTGTTCGCTATTTTGCGAATTCCTCTGCTTTACTTCTTCTTTCCTTCCCTTTTTTCCCTTCTTTTCTTTTGCCTCCTCCTTTCTCTTTTTTTTTTTTTTTTTTTTTTTTTTTTTTTTTTTTTTTCTTGCAATCAATCCTTCACGAACTGTTCCTAAAGAAAACGCCACTGTACCACGCTGAACCTATCGTTGAGCAGAAAATAAACTGCGTATATAAGTACGCGTGCAAAGCGAAAACGCATCGTCTTTCGATTCTCGACGATGCTTTCCCTCACGATTTCTGAGCTAAGCGATTAGCTCTGGATTAGGTACTTAAATAATCGACAATAGGAGATAATGTTATCGTCGTTCAATCCTCGGAGCATGAAAATAAAGTCTCTATCTATTTATTTTTATCGTTGATCGTTTCTAATGGGAAAACAGTGTCTCGTGAATTTTCTTTTAAGCTAATACACAGAGCCTTCTGTTATTGCGCGAGGCTCGATCGTATACTCGTGCGTCTATATATTCCTTAAATTTCAATTTGTTTTCTTTATCGCTACGCTGTTATTCTCTGTTACGAGAATCGCATTCGCGAAGAATACGTATAATACCAACGGAAGAAGTAACTTTCTAATTAGACTTCGTCCCTTTAGTTGTGTTTAAAAAAAACACACACACACTCGCATATCTAGCGATAGATAAGCTAAAAATCAGGTAAACTAGCTAATTACCTTACCAACATCTTCAATTGGCTAAAAACCTAGTATATGTACATTCTAAAACTCACGAAGAAGCTATTTTCTAAATTAAAATATTCTCAAAGATCTTTCGTAGGATTTATAATTCTAGAAAAAATAAAAAAAAAAAAAAAAAAAAAAAAAAAAAAAAGGAATCTCTAATTAGAATTTCGTCCTCGATTCTCGGAAGAACGTGAAAGACGTAGAGTTCGAAGAATTTCTAAAGCTCCAAGGGTTGGACGTCGAGTAAGGGACGTGTACTAATTGTCGCTATTGTTTTAAATAGCGGCAGCTTGATTTGCATATAGCCTAGTTGACCGCACAGCGAATCGATCCCGGTCCTACGTTTTCCTCGCGATTTTCCGCTGCTCGACGTAGGTGCGGCCCTATCCTGAGAAAAACAAGTGTTCATTTTTCGACGAAAATCCACTATGTGGAGAACGAACCGCGTACGCGCATGCGTGCAAGCGTATGTTTTAAAAGCGCGCACGCGCAAAGGCGAATGATGAATTTTCGGGGGGTCCCCGAAAAGAGGACGAAAAAGAAAAAAAAAAAGAAAAGAAATAAGTATGTTTCTAAACGATATTACACGATTAGTCGAGGGAAATAGATCCGTATAAGTACAAATAAACGAGCCTGAATGAATGTTTCGATAGAGGGCAACCCTGTTTTCCTTTTTATAACGAAAAATACGAGGAACCATTTATAAATAGTTTTTTTGAATAAAACGCGGTTAATATAAATAAATATTCTAACAATGATTAAAAGTCTTTTTATGCTCTTTCGTTGCTGTAGCGATGTAGAAGCGAGATTTTTTTATCACGCGATTTATTTTTGTCGATAAACTAGTATAATTGTTAAGACAGAATGGAAAGGAGTCGAATTTTCTCTATACGATATATGTATATTTAGAAGAAAGATCAAAGTTGAGCTTCAGGTGGCAATTGTGTTCAAAATGTCAGATTTAAGTGGAATTCTTTGTCATAGCTTGTATCTTGATAGTAAGTGTGTAGTATGCATATGAGGAAAGAGGTATAACATGCGGAAGGCTAATTGTAAGTTTCTTTCGAGATCGTTTTTCGAGATAGTGGAAAACAATACCATGTAATGATCCACGAAAATCAAATTTTCACGCCATATTCTCGTTTGCGTCGTAGGGATTTTGGTGCAATAAGTAAAAAGATGAGAATAAACGAAAAGAAAAGAATCCTCTATTTACTGTATTTTTAAATCGGCACGACTACGTTTCCTTAAATGTTCTGTCGTAAATAAAATTGGGTGAGATACTCCGAACTCTATTCTTAATATATAAATCGGATACACGAAGAGACGGACAATTAATAAAAATTTCACCGTATCAAACGTACAATACTTATTCCATTCCAAAAATTCGATTCCTTTCTGCGTATTGTAAAATCGAAACGAACCTGCGCGTTGTAAAGCCAAGAAACGGTAGAAAGAGAAGCAAATGTCCCTTTTGAAAGCTCTAGAAGCCAGAAAGCTCGCCTAAGTCGACTCACGGATACGCGTTCGCCGCTGCCGAACCTAAAACTTCCGGTCACGACGTTAAGAAGTGACCGAACCGAGACGAATCGTTATACCGCGTGCTGGACCTGTATTTTTTTAAATAAAAACCAGAAAAACCATCGTCTTCCGATTCTGCCGAACAACCGATCATAACAGCTAAGCGTAAAACACAAAGCAAAAAGAGAAAGAAGAAGGAAACAAAACTAGAAAAGAAAAACGGTAACGAGAGAGTGCATGTGTGTTTGTTAGGACGAAAGAAGAAATATGAACGAATGAAGTACGAGAGAGAGAAAGAGAGAGGGAGAGAAGTTAGATGACCGATGATCATTACAGCGGAGACTATTTCTCGTTGCTGTTGCTTTGCACCGATTTAGAAAAGAAGAAAATGCACACACACGCGTTATACGTACGACACGTGGAAACGCGTACATCGTCTGCACAATTACTCACACATACACACACAGATTTCAGTATCATTCGAGAGCACGATAAAGATCGATGGTCAGTCTGTTGCAGTTGAAGCGAAAAGAAACTCGTGTCACTTGCAAGGAAGCAAATGAGCGAAAAGAGAAACTAGAAAACGAGAGAAAAAAAGAAGAAGTCAAACGTCGAGTCAAAGTCTTGTACATATTATCTTTTTCGCTACTGAAAAACGAGCATTTGAACCGTGATCGTTCCCTAGATGAGCGCGCGCGCTTGTCTTCTTCGTTGGATTGAACGAGGCGACGCGAGCGTTCAATGGAACAAAGAGGACATTGTTCTACTTCTTTTTTTCCCTACTACCTCCCTTTTTTCTTCCTTTTTCTTCTCTGGTTCGTTTTTTCACCCTGCGTTTCTTTTTTCCAGTTACTCTTCTCTCTTCTCTTCCCTCTTCTACGTTTTTAATTCCGTTGTCTTCGATCGCGTTCACCTTGTTCGATGCTGGCGATGACGCGGTATGTACAGTGTTTTACGTTAGATCGAATCTTCGTTTCGTTTTTTTTTTCTTTTTTTTTTAGAATTCTACGAGATTGCACAGCAAGAAATAAAGGAATGACACAAACGGAACGTCTTAAATGGAAATTATTTCTACTCACCGGTGTTTCTTTAACAACGAACTCTTGTCAGGGAAAGGAAGACATTGGAAATTACCGTTGATATAATATAATACTAATTTAATTAGCAACGGAAGGCAGAACTGGTTCTTACGCCTCCGTAACAACGTCTTTTCTCTTTTTCTTTAAGAACGATCAACAAACTTTTCGTTTTTGGATTGCACGGTTGCTTTTATCAAGTTGTACATTTTGTTGGATTTCTTCTGGAAAGAAAAACTTTTATATTTTTTCCTCTGCAAGCAACGATGTTACTTAACATCGTTATTCCAGCTTTCTTGCCGCTTATCCTCGTTCTACGTAATTTTCAAACAAACGATAATTAAGAAAGTCTTAATAAAATCTTTGTAGAAAATTTCTAAATAACTCGAACCAGGTATAGATGTAGCTTGCACCGATCAAGAGACCAGAGGCAACGACGAATCTCGAGCAGATAGAGCTATTCGAATAGACGACGTCTTTTCTAAAGCGATGTTTCACTTTTGCAGAATAGAAATCGATCGTATCCTCCACGTGCGACCGACGTAATCGCTATCATCGATTCTCATCATCGCATTATCTCCGAAAGCGCAGCCTGGCTGCGTTAGAAGTACGCGCTCATCGCGCATAGCCGCCAGTATCCTCTTTAACGTAAGGTAAAACGACGTTCAATTTATTTGATGATTTCGTTGGATATCTATCAAAGTTCCTTTACTCTTCTTGTAATCATAAAAACGCGAAAGGAAAAAGAGGAAAGAAACGAAAAAGAGTGGTCTTTCGTTACTTGGATGAGCTCATTCCCTCGAGTGTTCTAAAATGACGATAGTTCAACTAATGTTTCATAGAAGTCGCGATCTTTTCTTCTTGTTCCTTTTGCGCTGGCAAATTAATACGTAGATCGTTAAAGATATTCTCGTAAAATATCGTTGGTATAATAAACACGAGTGGTCGATTTTGTAAGTACGTATTTTACGATCGATCTTTTAATAACGATTAATTAATGATTAAAGGAAGAAATTAAACGAAGAATGGAAGAAATTGATGTTTCTTATTCTTATTGCGAGTTATTGCTGCAATAACGTCGCTACGAAGTATAATTATTTTTAATTATCTACGTTACGATTTTTTTTCTCACTGTTCTTTTCTTATTTCTCTTATTTTTCATTTCTAGAAACGATTGCATATCGTGTTATGTAATCAAACGTTACCCTGTACATGTTATGTACAGAGAAATTTGTGCCCGCGATAACACGCATAATCTCGGTAAATACTCGCGTCAATTTCCACTTCTGTTAGCGGATTATTCGCCAATTTACAGCTTTATCGATCTAAAGACGTAAATAGCGCACGTCTACAAACGTCTATTACTCTGGAGCTAAGAATCAATTTGAAAATTCGGAGAACGCATCGTTCTGTTCTTGATAATCGAGAAGAAAATAAAACAACGTCTTTCCTTATCTGTTAAACTAAGAATAAAATAAAACAAATTCACACGGTTTGAAGAAGTCGTTCTTTTAAAGGTCGTTACTAGTACACGTCTGACATTTACACGAACCACTCTATTTACTTGGATTTACGCGGGTCAAATTATGACCTTAAACTCACTTCGAGTAAAGACACTTCGCTTAAATCAAAGTAGAGTGAAAATAATGACACAGCAGCGTGTCAATTCGCTTCGTTCGATGTTCGAAGTTCTGGTCGTTTTCGTCGATGGTATTCACGTATGCTTAACGATCGAATTCCGTTTCTCGTTAATAAACGGGGCAAAAATTCCGAGCTACCGATAATGGCTTGTCTCTGTTGACAAGTAGCAAAAAGGTGCCAGGGACGATTATCGATACGAATTAATTTTAACAAAGAATCGAGCAGCGAAACGACATCGATATTTTCACTGATTTATCACTGCGAGGCTACGAGAACTTGTCATCTGTCGTAGAACTCGTTTCAATGTTGGCTACGATATTATATTATGCCTTTACGATGACACTTACAAATCGTATTTATAAGTTAGTTTCTCTTTTTTATTTTTCAATGTTTGAACGTCAACTAAATGTTTGTTATATGCGAGACACCCTGTGCATATTCACGTGTAGGTATACCAACGATTCCATATAGTTTTACGTATCTCGTTTCCTTGTCGTTGTATCCTATTTTATAATCGTTATCTTACTATTTCGTTATATTAAAATAACGTTAACTTTACCTTCATTTACCATTATACTGATAACAAGTTCGTTGTTTACGACGAAAGTGCCATTAGCTTGTTGTTCGTTTCGAATTTTAGTAGAACGTTGCGCTTCTAAAAACGAACAGAGCATAATTGATTGATTCAGTGTTTTCGAACATTTCGATATTTTTACCGTTATTTTTAACCATTGTTTCGCATACTTATCATCGCGCTAATTTATTTTATCATTTTATCGTTGCACCGCCACTGAGAAAGAAATCCCACCCGCTTCTTATTTATGACAGTTAATTACTCCCGGTCTTCCAACGAGGACACGAGTTTGTACCGCGATATCAACGGTAGAGCTCTTACAATCTTATTCGATACAATTACTTAATTTATCTCTTACGACAATTTCTGAACTTATGTAACTCGTTACTTCAAACGCGATTCGATCTTTCGTTATTTTTACTATTGTTTTTTTTTTTTTTTTTGTTGTTACTACAAAATTAATTACGACGTATATCGTTGGTATAATATTAAGAGCGTAACATTATCGAAATTTTTTTTTATTTCGTTACCGATGGCCTCATTGACAGTACGCGCGTTAAAACAATTTTATTTCTGCGCGATAATTTTTTTTATGCAGAAGAATAAAAGACTTTTATCGTCCCGCTGGATACGTCAGTCGATTACGAAGAGAATCGAACGTGTTATTCACGAAAGCTCACGAGCGGATAGGCGATCGATCATTGCCGAAAATGAGAGACACGAGCCGGTTTGTCGATATCGGCGCGTTACGCTACTTGCGGTAGACACAGACGCGAAACATCATCGAGAGGAGCACGTGTGGAATATAATCTGTCCGGAGGAACGCGATCGATGGCCGACGTACAGCTACGTGCGGGCTCCGATTCGATGGTTTCGCGATGATTTCTTATCGCTGCACGTTCGAGATACACGCACGTTCGTAGCACGTTTTCACGATCAGTGGCATTGAGAATGGCCTGGCAGCAGGATGTAACGATTATATCGCAGTTGGATCGAAGGAAAATGTGTCCTCGAAACGTGGAAATTTAGTCGAACACCGGACGACAAGTTTTCTCCCATCAGCTACTTTCTACGATCTCACCGACGCGATTTAATTTAAAATTGTTACGGTTAACGTTAAACTTATTTCAAGAAACGATAGAAAGTGAAAGATAGAGACATTTGGCGAGAAACAACGTCTCTCCGTGTGTTTAACGTCTCGTCGATCTGGCGGTGCGGACGAGACGAAAGAAAATCAAAGATTTTTCATTTCTGTAAAAATTATACGCGTGTGCCTATTTTGCGATTCGGCGTGAAAGATTTCGCTCCGATAGAGTTGCGAGAACTATCCTGCTCTGGGTGAATAAAATCAGTGGAAGAAATTTCGTTGTTCGATACGTGGAAACGGAAGATCAAATTTCAGTGGGAAAATCGATTTGGAGAGTACTTGAAGATATTTGCGAAGTAAGTTCTCGGTAGCATTTATCGATGCACCATCGCGAATATTATTATTATTCACGATCATTTACCAGTAAATTTTGTAATATTTTTACAATTTTATTAGCCTGTATTTATACGATCATAGAATTGAAGTTGTGAGTCGTTTAATTGTACAATTTGTTCTACAAGTCTTTACAAAAAGAGAACCAATACCATCGATGATTTCTTATCGTATCGAAATAAGTTTTTAGGAATAATTTTTCTATCATTTCGATGCTGGGAGTTCCTTACCTATAATCTATAAAATACGTATTTTATGATACATTTTATGATAATTTTTTACGGGTATTTCCAAGATTTTACTTACCGATAGCTTATCGATAAATTCAAGGGATTATCACAGGAATTATATATATAATATCACGCAAAATTGAGTAATTTGTTGAAATAGAATCGATTGACCGATGAGACGTTCAAAATATATAGTTATGTTACGTACTATCGATATATAATAATATTCTTTAAGTTTCTGGGGACGTATATGGAAATCTTCAAGCGCGTCTACTCGAATCAATTGAACCGTGCGTTCAGGTAATTTATTCAATTTATGCGCATATGTTTGATACTATTCACGCAAAGCTAGCCAGACGCCGAACTAGTCTATAGAAACTGATACATGAAATAAATATCAAATTAGTTCGCTTTATGCTGAAGCAATATTTGAAAGTCCTTCTTAGTAAAGATTATTCAACGCAACAATGATTTACGGTAGCCAAACGTATAATTGAATCGGTCATTGAAGCGACTCGTTCACACTCTATAAAGTAACAATTACGTTTATCCGTGGATCAGAATTTGTTAGCGACGCTAATTCGAGAAAAGAGAAAATGAATCATTCCGAGACCGTTTAGGTTTCAAGTGCATGCACTTTTATTCGACTGCTCGATCTTATCGCGAAAAATTAATGAAAAATTAAGTCGTGGCTGAGCTGCGATGATCTCGATCGAATTACATTAAATTCTCAAGATCGTACGTTCGCGTCGCAATCGATTTCGAGTATTGCAGTCTCCAAGGATCTTTGCACGTTTACTCGACTTATTTTCTCGAAAGCATTAATGTAAAAACATAAATACCCCGTTGAACGACGACGATTTTCTCCACAATGAACGAACAACTTTGACCTATCTCTACATAAACAATTACCTTCTCCTTCCGACGTTCGTTTTATCGAATTTCGCCTCAATTTCTTCACCTTCGACCAATTCTTCCACGAGAAACGCGACGTCTCTACCTAAAGTTCCTTTCATCAAATTTTACTAAAGTTCTTCCGTCTCCTCCTCGCCGATCCTTCCATCTCGTCTAGCAGGAGCAATATTTTCAGCCACACCCTGTATAAACAAACGGCCGAAAATCCAAAATGGAAGATGAGGAGACCTAGCTAACCTCTTGCATCCCCTTCCAGGCTGGAGAACCAACGAGAACCAACCTCCTCGTCCACGTCAAAAACTCCGTTCTACGTCTCTGACAAGCCCGCAAAGTCTCCAACGACACTGGTTGCGAGCAAGAAGCACGAGTAGAGAGTAGGAAGAAAGGAGGATACGGGCGTGGAAGTGCGCGTGTCCAGGGGCGGCGTCGCCACTCGCGTCGGTTGCGACGGGGCGCAGCGGCGACGCCGGGACGCGGTAGTCGCGACGCGGACGCGACCCAGTGCTCGTGTTCACCGGCGACGTGCTGCGCGAAGGATCGGTGCCGGGGAAGATGAGCCTGGAGCGCCGGGAAGTAAGTACTACCAGGGGGTTGGAGGGGGTGTGTGCGGAGCAGGGTGACGTGGCCACGCGTATAACGTCCCCGATTCAACGTCCCGTGGGCGGTGGACGGCGATCGATCCGCCGCCGACACCGGGATGTTCCCGTGGAAAAACACCGTGGAAACTACTCGCGTGTCTGCAACCCTCGTGGACGAGATCCCGGAGTCGCGTGTCTGCGTGCAACGAGCTGGATGGAACCGTTTGATCGAACGTTCAGGACGATGACTGGGCACCACTGTACGACTGTATGGGTGCTTTTGTAAATATAGCCTAGGTGTATGGGTGGATTTGTAAATGTAGCGGATGTACAGACGCGAGCGAGTACGAAAGATCGGTGGTACGACGATCGTGAAATTTGGCGATGCTGGAGCTTGGACAGTTGGTCGAGGACGACGAGAAGGGTGAATTTACGGGAAGCTTGCGAGAGGCGCGAGAGCTTGGACGCTGGTCGAGGAGTTGATTTAAGACGACGAAGGTGCTGTAGGATCGTCGTATGCGCTCGGTGGTGGCGATAGCGGCGAAGTTTGGAAATTTTGGAAAGGGCGATTTTGGGTGGACGGCTTCGTGAGAATGGCGACCTTTGGAAATCTTCGTCATCGAGGACTATGACTGAGAAGGGAAAACGTATGAATGCTTTCGTACGTGTATATGTTACGCGTGTACGTAATGGAACGGACGAAGGACGTCGTGAAGATGTAGGAGAGAGCTTGATAGACGATGTTTGAGATGTTTCTTGATATAAGACGATGTAGAGTGGAGGTTTCGTATGTTTGACGATGGTGGAGTTTAGATAATGTAGGTCAGAAAGGTAGCGACAGTTTGAAAAAAGAGCAGGTTCGAGTAGGTTTGTCGGGGATGGTGTTGGGTTCACGTTAACGATCTATGACTAGCCTTTTCGTACATGTACATCTTACTATGTACTTTTTCTCCTGCTTCTATATATACATTTTTCTTCTTGTTTCTTTCTCCTATTTTCCCCTCTGTTTTCATCGTTTCGATCGTACCGTTCGTCTTGAGTGCAACTCGATATTGTAAAACACAAAATCTGTGTAAAACCAACCACTTCTCTAGGTAAACTGCAATCTCCATTGATCAAACAAAATTTCTCATTCTTTTGTCAACGCTTACCAAGTTTCTAGGAAGTAGAAGATATGTAGGTCACGATGCAGAGACAGATCGAAAGGGAAGTAAAGCAAGATCTCGAAAGAGGTCTTACTACGGGCCACTTTTAACCCTTTAACGCTCGAGTCCGTGTCTCGCGCGGCTAGCCTTACACCTTACAATTCTGTATGCTTTTAGCAGTGATTTATTTGTTCGATTCGTTAAAGCAAACAGCATCATAGAGTCTGGCGATAGCGAAGACTTACGCTTTAAAACTTGATGATTTAACGACGTATTAATAACCTACGAAGGAAACAAATTTATTTCCAACAAAGACTCATCTGGCAAACAAGCAGAAACGTTATACGACCATAGATCGTTCGAAGCTTTATTAAAACGTTGCAACGAAAATAAGGAAACGACAGCCTGCAAGATCGTCGGATAAGCCTCGTATCGCTAGACTTTCACGAAGAGGAAAATTATATTAAATAAGAACGTAAACGCTGAACTGTGCGATACAAAAAATTGACGAAAATGAAAAGATTGATTTATCGAAACGATTGGAATTAAAAACTTTAACTTCGTAGAGCAACGAATCCGATCTTTTACCGCGGTCAGTCTTCTGTGCTCTTTAATGGCTCATTCTCGTGTCATACAAACCGAGAGCTTTTTCGTATTCTTCTCTCTTAATACGTACCTCCTACTCGTAATACGTACCGAAGAAACCTAGTTAGAAATTTTGGAACATCCTGTATAGCAAGAAGGGACAAATCCATGGAAAGAAGAAAATTGATGATTCTGCAACGATCGGATAAAGAGAAAAGGGAAAAGATAGGAACGTTAAGGGTTGAAACACTTCGCGGTTGCCTCGCCGCGCTACTGTGGTGTTTTTCATCGTTGATTCTTATTTCATCGCATCACGCACGCCCCCACCCCTGATCGCTCGCCCTCCGTCTCGTTTTTCAGCCACTTGCAGCTGCGCAAAATCCTACGAGAAGCCGCGGAGCACACCCTTCTGCAGCTGCAGTTGGCAATGCGATCGCGGTTCATCGTGAACGCTTCTCCAATTTCTTCTCCGCCAACGTTCCAACCAAACAACCGATAACAAACTTGTTTCTTCCTCGTATCCGCCACAGTAACGCGACAAGTCGATTTAATCGTTACATAAACCCATTCGTTGTTAAGAGAAGATTCGTCTTCTACAAGAGTAGGAAAATTTATTTGGAAAACCTCTGGAACATCGAAAGTCAAATTGTTGGACTCGGCGTGGGAAGGGTAGTGCACAGACGTTGCTCGTTGTACGACGATGAACCTTTCGTTTTGTACGAGAAGCGAGCAAGGAGTGGCTAGGACTTTTACCGAATAGAAATTTCCTTTGTTTTTGATTCTCGATGACAGATCGTTTCGTTCTTTTGTTCTTTCACGTAGATACGGCACGTTTGCGTTGTCAGACGAACGCGGTCGTTGACAGCAGCAAGGTGGATGAGTTTCGATAGGCTAGATAAAGTGGAAATGAAGCGAGGAGCGAAGGAAATGGCACATGTGCCGGATATCTTAAGATTCGAGAATTCGTTTTCTGCTCTGGCTCGTCGTACCCTCGGGTAAAAATCGCGTACGTTGTATCAATAAGAATTTCCGTAGACGTACATATTTGATAGATCGTTCGTAGATGTTCTTCGTAAGGATTATCCGTATATGCATTCGTTGGATTAGGAATGAAAAAAGCTGTAGCTACGTTCTTTTATTCTTTACGTATTTCCAAAAGTTGTTCCATTGTACGATAATATCGATGTATGCATGAACGCGAATATTTATGCGGAGCTATAGTAACACCGCGGTAACGTTTCCAACATTTCTGTAGATTTGAAAGGAAAGTTCGTGCCAGAGCGGTCAGATCGAATCAGATATTAATGGAACGTTTTGTCGGGCGATATCGTTTTACTTTGGTTTATTTATACGCGTTGTTAATAAGCGTCGATGGGGTTAATCAGCTGTTTTCTTATTTACTGCTGGCAATTTTTTTTTGTCAACGTAGGGATATAAATTTAGCGTAGTTTCCTTTATCTTTTGTTTTCCTCTGCCTTTTGTTTTCTTTCACCTTTTATCTTTTGTTTGTCCCGTGCACGTTCTTCCTACGGCCCGATGCAGTTAACCAGCTTCGTTTTTTCTCATTTCCAGGCGAATTATGATACACGTGTCGTCGGAGAACGCTCAACGATACGATCGCGTGAAGCGCAAGGGCGCAGTGTTTTTGTCCAACATTTTTAAATCGAAAAAGCTGACGTTAGGTATGAAGATCAACGAGGACGAAGAGATGGAACGTGCCCCGAAAGTCGAGACACCTGGTAAGCCTGGTAAAATGTTTCTTTCATAAAGCATATCGATATTTAGATAAGAGGTTTTCCGTTGTATCGCTGTAGAAAATTCGCTCGTTCGGAAAATTCGAGAAGTCGAGGTTCTTTCGTAATGGAAGAGTAAAGTCGCCCACGTAAAAAAAAAAAAAAGAAAAGAAGAAAATGACACATTTTAAATCACTTTCCGTCTATTTCATCTCGTACGTCTTATTCGAACGTTTGCGCGAGCGATTTAAAGTATCTTTGATTTCATAGTTGTCCGGATAGTCTTTCTAGGTTCGTACCTTAAAATCGGAATTTTTCTGGTTAATATCTCCAAAGCCACGACTTTCTAATTAATTGGTAAAATCTGCAGCTCTTAAAAGCGAAAAGCTTCCGAAAAAGCTGGGGTAATCAGCAGCTGAACCTTAAATATATCAATATTTTTTGTCGCTTAATTGCTTTCCCTAGAATTCGCTTGAAAAAGTGTTTTTCAAGCGGTGACACGCGCGAGAAAAACTTTTGCGCATAATATACCCTCTGCTTGTGCACACGTATACGTGCACGTACTACGTACACATTAAAGAAAAACACCTTAAAATACGAGCGAAGAGGTAAAAAAATATTTCTTTTGCCTGGATATATCCAACGATTAATCGGATAATTCCTTCGCAATATAAATTCCACGAAGAACGAATAGAAAAACGCGAATTTATTTTTAATGACGCGCAAAGTGACAAATGAGAAATAAAACAAAATATATATTCTATCATATTTCGGCAAGGTAAAAATGTCGATATATATATATATATATATAAAAATTTAATTGGCAGGTCAACCGTGTTTTTCGCAAGAACGCAATTCTCTTCGCTCGTTTTTCTTTTTTTCTTCTTTTCAAAAGAATATAAATCACGAATGTTGGTGATGAATTTTTCGAAAGCAAAGTGCATCGTCAAACTATTCGATTCGTAGTATCGTCGTATTATCGCATTTGTCTTCCCGAATGTAAATATACTTTACGCGACTTCCGAATGACAAGTAATTACTAGTTCGAGTTGCAGATAAAACCAAACTTTGTCCACCGTGCATACGAATATCGAGCCGTTACTATCGACCAAACAATTACTTTTTATTTCTCGAATCTTCGTTACACGACCAGTGACATAAATTCTAGGCTTTTGAACGAGAGAACGGTATAGTTCGTACAGCCCTAAAGGGATTGAGATTTGCGAATTACCGAACGATGGTGAAATCTATATTTCTTAAAACGCTGGTCTAAACGTTTGTAACAATTGCGACTAATATTACGGTAAACAAAGCGAAACACGGTACGCGATTGATAACAAATAACAAGTCGGCGATAACAGGAATCAACACGCGTGTTCCAATTACGTAACGACCGTCCAATAAAATCTAAATCGTTTCTCTTCTATTTTATATCGATTCGACGGAATGCTTGAAAAATACTATTATTTGTCCTTCTTCGAGAACGATAATAGAAATTCAATCGATTGAAAAATTGACGATTAAACGTAGCGATAGCAGAAAGTAGAAAAGAAAAAGCGTAGAACGCGATATTCTCAGACGTTACATCGTCTTCGATGTCGATTATCTCGAAAACGGAGCCTCAGGTGAAAAAACATCCCGTGTTTGCAGTTTCTTTTGTTACGAACCACACCCTTTCATATAGCTATCCCTCGCGGTATATTTCTCTACTAAGAAAAACCATTTTAGATATTGCCAATTCATCACGATCGACTATAAAACATCCCTAATCCGACAATTAGGAAAATTAACCGGATCGATTGGATATTGTAAGAAGCGTACTATACTTTATCTTTCCTCCACTGCGCTATGAAATGCGGTATGCCCGGTTGATGCATTCTAAACGATAAGTGGAATAACTCGATATTATAATCCTTAAGAGTTCGTCGAATAGAATCGCTGTCTTAATAAAGTATCACGATCGTTGAAAATTCACATCGATCTGTTCTTTTTATTTGAAGAATCGATTAAGTCGAACAAACGCGATTAGACGTTTTATTATTATATCGATCGATAGACGAAAAGTAAAACAGTTTTCCTTCTTATGATAATAAATTAATGATCATTAATTTTCATAATATTAAAATTCACGTGAGATGGAATTTCACCCGCGAGAGATTCGAATTCGTACGATTATAACAAGATTCTGATTAGTCGAATAATTTCTGTTCCAGCGATCATAACGAACGCCTGCAGGCGCAGCGGCAGCGAAAACGACAACCAGGTATCGAGGATTCCGTCGACCTTGAGCGTGGCAGCCGTCGATGTGGTCGTTGCCTGTCAACCGTCACCGTCGCATTCCATTCTAACCTTGACACCTGGTAGAACACGAAACATCGATCAGGATATGGAGGCGCTTAGGCTAAGTCGACAGGATAATCCTTTCCTACAGGTTCGAATCGATAAGTCTCTTTGTTGCTCGTTTACAAACAGGTCAACGACAAAGACAGGGAAGAAGGAGAACGATTTCCTCGAGATTCGGTCACTTTTTATCAGCCGAGATAAGGAACGAATGGAAGAACTTTGAAATAATCAAATACCAGTATCTGAAACTTGCGAGAGATGTAATTATTTTTTATGGGGAAAGAGCTCTTTAGGTTCGATTAATGACGATTCCGTGATTTCACTGAAAGTCGAACAACAATCGGTACTGGAAGGTTCTTTCACGGTTCTCGCTTTTTTCACGATTTAATTAAAACTCGAGCGATCGCAGAATTCTGACATAGTTGAAACGACGGTATGGCAAATTATGATAATTTTGAGTAGAAAAGGAAAAAGAAAGAGGATAATGGACAGTGATTTTCCACGAATCGGTAGAATTCAGTTTGCTCATTGACGCTTTAAAACCAGCCTTCGTTATTTCATTAAGCAGCCTGCACGCTATACCAGCATAATTCGTTCTTTCTCAGAGTATACCGCGTATGGTGACTCATAATTTCGTACAAACAAAACTCATACATTCGTTCATCTGGGTCTTTTGTTCGTCGTGAAACATGAAAATGACTAGGAACATGAAAAAATCATACGAATCTATTATTATCATACTATTATTCGTTATCTAAGATACGCTATTTACGAGTCTTTGAACGAAAAATAATGCATTTAGTCTAAAGAAGATTTTCTTATGCTTTTCACTACTGAGAGCAGCTGATTAGCAAAAGCGTCTCCTCGCAAAGTAACGGTTTTCTGTTAATTTAAATTTGTATAATTCCAGATCAAACGCTAAACCTTCGAACTTTCTACGTTCTCCAAATATTTCTACAATTTCATTTCTCAATTCTCTTACTCTTAACGTTTAATCTACAAATTTAATTCTACGTATAGATCAACGAAAGGTACATTCTGTAAAATCAATTCATCCAAAGATAAAGCTCATTAACCCATCCAATCACCGCGTACCACTTTCTTCTTCTATTTATATCCAAAGGGAAAAAAAAAACCTATACCCTCTGTCCCAGTTTTCTACACCATTTCACATCCACCAATACCATTAGTATTCTATTTCAAACGCAATAATTCCAACAAATCAGAGTACACTCGCGTTTCCACCAATAGCAAATTCAAAGAACACAGATAACGGATAAGCTCTTTTCGGTATGAACAATAACGTCTGTCTGTGTCTATATAAAATTATAACAGTCCGGCTAATTCGATCGAAACACGAATATATATTACTTCCTGTCTGTTCTTTGAATCCTTTTTAACGTATCATCGTGTACGTTTGGACACGTATTTAGAGAATTCTCCGAAGAAAACAAACGAAAGCATCGATTGATCGACGCTAAAGGAGAAACGAGAATAGACTAATGGGAAAGAATTTCGCGCAAGGTGATCAGTGAAATTTGTATGTGATCATTTTCCATTTTTAACGTTCCGTTTGTAATATCTCTTGGCTAATATCGTGCAACTTTTCTTATCGTATCTTGTACTCTTTCACGGTATAAATATGTATCAGACTGTTTAAAATCTTAGATTTCTTTTTCCTATCGCGTTTCGACATCGACCATGAAACGAATTCAGGATTCACTTTTACATATTTCAACGATACGATCGAACGAATTCAGTGATAAAAATCCTCCATTATCAGAGATTCGTCAACTCGTATTTCCTGCACTTCCAAGCAAACTCTCCGCGTTCATAGATAAAAGATAACTCGATTTCCTCGGTGCGAGTCTCTTCCGCTTGCTCTCCGTTACTCAAAGTCGCACACGAATAAGTTCACGATTCACGCCATTTCCCGTGTCTTCGAAATTCCTCTGTCTCGATGATCAACGACGTCTTATTTGACATATATAGGTATACGAACGATAGTATTCGCATTTTCCAGGTATTGGCGAGTCGCGAGAGTCTGGTCGAATCTTTGGAAGAGTCCGAGTCCGATGATGCCATTCTGATGTCTCAGGTGAGCAATTTTTTCCGTTCGTTCGCCCTTGTCTGCGTCCATGAAAGCGTGAAAGAAGCATCGATCGGTTGGCCAGCTTGCATTATTAATGCTAACGTGAACTTGATAACAATGGCGAGCGATAGAAAGAGGATGGGACCCGGCTAAGAACGATACGTCTTTTCTTCTACAGAACTGTCTTTTAGAATAGGTCGCGACTATTTTGGCACGCGTCATGGATGTACAAAGGACACGGGTTATCGGCGGACTATTTTTATGTATCTGCCTTTTAGACGTCTCAAGGTAGCAGTTTGATTTTCAGACGATTCTTGTTATATTTGAACGATAGCGCGGATGTTTCGCGTTATTTCAGAAATGTCAGCTAACTATAAATTCGTTTCACCTACTGGATATTGCAACGAATACTTCATTCGGGATATTTTACGTATCTTGTTATGTTTTTTTATATCTTTGTCGCATTCTGTGGATTTTTGTTTATCTAAATTCAAAAATAGTTCTCTGTATTTTGTCGAAGAATTAGAAATTTCCTGTGACTGTACTCGCGTAACGTTGAAGATGTAATGTTCGAAGATTCGAATATGTTTTTCTTCGATGACTCAAAAAAATTCTACCGCTCTTTCACACCGATTTTTATACGTCAGAAACGATAAAAAAGGTATCGTAAGGAAAATTGCTTGCGTGGCGACTGATACCGTATCGAAGAGATCACAGTGCCTTTCTTGGAAGCGCGTGGATCACACCGAGAATCCTGACGTGGTATTATCGGTTATCGCATAAGTTTCTGAAGCACTATAATTGTTCGGTAGTAGCGTTCGGATAAATTGTAAAAATTGGAAAATGCTCGTAACTATAACTCGCACCACGTATGTTTGAATATACGCGAAAGAATTGTATTTTAAAAGGATTATTAGTCCGAAGTATACGTACCGGAGTATATATCGGCTTGTCCGAAAAGTGTCTTTCTCTTACAGACACGTCTTTTACAACGATGCATCTTTATACAAACGCGAAACCTAATCTGTCGAACGTTGTGATCTTTATTTTGATAGAACAAAATGGACCCTACGTAATTCGATAAAATAATATAAAACGAAAAACGTCGTGCGTTCGTTATTTCCTTATAAAACGAAAGAAACCTTTCGGACGACCTAATATCATCGCTCAGCAATACGCGAGCAACGTGTAATCTCTATAAAAAGCTAAATTCATGCCAGGAAATTATTAGCTGTTCCAATAAAATTGAGTCATCGCGATATTATTCCCACGATTCGTTCTATGACCGGTATTCTTAGAATAAAACGCAAGAGATCGATTTACCGGTTGTAGAATTAGTCGGTAATTATCGATCATTCGTAACAGTTGCCCGTTATAAGGGATGGTAGGTTCGATCCATTAACCCTGAGCTGACGAGTCACGATTACAATAAGCCTTAGGTATAATGGCTGCTACGCGAGACTCGATATATCTACTCTACCTAGATTCTATTGTCGAGCTTTCGATGAATTTCCGTAACTTGGATCGTCGAAGGCGGTAAACTCGATACTCGACGTGCAAATTCGCAGAAAATTAAAAAAATGTCGTGAAAAGATGAATATAAATTACTTAAACTTTCGTATATTTCCATACTTTTCACTCGAACTTACCGGATTACGGATATTGACTTTACACCGTTTAATCGCATCACACGTATAACACTATACGTAAAATCGATTATTTGGCCAGATAAGTACCGTACATTTTATAGAGATTAAAGTGGAAGCGAATCGCGATAGCGACTTAAGTAAATGTCAACTTGGTTTTATCGTTTGAAGCGATTCGGGGAAAGTTTTGGATCTTGAAAATTGACGTATCTTTCAAGTGGAAAGCAGAGATAATTGAACTTTCGGAGGAACGTCAATTACATCGTTTGCGTTATCTGGTTATCTCGGGTCGCTGCAATTTTTTAATCTACGATATTCCTATCCGAGTAGAGGACTCTCGACATCGAATCGATGTTTAATAGGAAATAAAAGCCAGATCGATCGCTAATCTTACGCGTATCTCGTTAGAATTTGTGATATAATAAGGATGAGATTTAATAGTTAGAATTAACTTTATTAATGGAACGGTGGCGTAACTTCTAAAACCACTATGACGCAAGATATGGAAAGTCGATTATCGAAAGACAATTAGATTATTGAATCTGCAATACAATATATACCAAAGTAATATACCGCGGTAATAATATTCGCGGAATAAATTTATCTGTACGTTGAAAGCTAATTTCGGTGCTAACAAGTAAATGGTAATAAAATGTCAAACTACAAATAGACCTAGACCTAGATACGTAACTAGCTACGTAGGTTGCTTATCAATAAAATTTATGGTACCTGTGGTACTAATACTAGCGAGCAAAAGTTTCCTGATACTGTGAAACTTTGCTTGATAAATTATGTTAGAAGGTAAGCAAGGCCTGATTCTAATAGAAAGTACAGCCTTCTGAAAACGGTGGAAACGGTCGAACAACGAACTGACGAGAACAATTCGATATAAAAAAAAACTTTCGTCGTAGACTCTCGACTTATTCCTTTTCCTACGTTAACGTTACTATTTGACGGACGTTTACGCGTTTACAAAAATTAACTGGCGTTCTAAAAATTTGTATCTTCGAGTCCGCAACTTTATGATTCAACTAGATATCATTTTTCTACGATATAATTACAGATTCACTCGTAGAAATTATATAATACGACGCGCGGATATTTTGTTTGAAATAATTGGAACGACACACTGGGTAGAAATTAAAGAAGCCAGATACAAAGTATATACAGGGTATCTGCGAAATTATGGTACGAGCGGTCGAGCGGCGATTTTATATACAAAAATAAATCGAAAAAGGAAAGAATAACATTTTTTCGTTCGGGGTTTCCTTTCGCGGAGAAGAGTTTCAAGTGGCTAATTGTAAATTTCGAGGTATCCGATTTTCAACATCCTCTATACATGGTTCCATTTGTTTAATTGGTTCCATAAAAATACGAATTTGTATCGACATTCTGAATGATCGTTAAAACGTATATTGGGTAGAATATGAATACGCTGGAGTATTTCTTCGCTTCCATCTCGTAGACAAACGTAAGCTCTTCAATTTCTGCGTAGACCCCCAATTCCATAAAAATACAAATTTGCGTAACATCGAAACATCCTCTATAAATAGAAAATCCTCGTTTTCAGGAACTGGGCGACACCGATCCATTAACCTTAGCCCAAGTGCACGAGCACCTGGTACGAAGTCCACCGCCCGCATCGTGGCCTCACACCACGACTTTCCATTTTCCTCATCAAAATCAGAGTTCGTCGGGGAAGAACGACGTGCTGGCTCATTACAAAAGCCCGTCGAAGGCGACTTCGTGCCGTGGCAACGATCACGAGCTGTCCAGAAGCGAGCCATCCACGGATATCAGAGGTGCGAATCCAAACGACTAGACAATCGTACTTTTCTTTTATCGAAACGGCGCTCCTTTCGTCTTATCTCGTACGCGTGTACGCGTATATATATCGTATACGTCGGGTCTTCCTTAGGAGTCGGGGCGGGTGATGAATCTTGATGAGAATTAGACATCTTCCTTGTACGTCGAATGATATTTATTCGAGCGAGTTTACAGGTATTAACAATCGATATCGGTGATTAACGCGCGAGATGTCGATGACAAACGGATTCAGGTTCGATGACGACTACGTACGTGTTCTCTGGACTGCTCCAACTCTTTATCGAAAGAATCCCCGTCCAAGTGGCGCTGTCCTTATATATTCCTCTACGTACCTCTCTCCGTCTCTCAGGTCAATCTTTGTTTTTAAGGAGAGTTATTTAATTACTTTATACCTCTGTTAGGTACACGTTCCTTCCCGTGACCGTGGCTACGTTCAGTGACACGTTATGTCACTTCGAGCCCAAGCTCACTGACATGAATCTAGGGAAACTATAATTGGCTTAGCTAATAAACAATTATTTCTCCGTTTTATTGTCTAAGTACGGCTGTAATAAAATGGAGTTTTCCCAAACTTTCCAACAGAAAGGTCCCGATGTCCTTTCATCTCCGACACATATACGTGTCCGTACAGTTGATAGCTCTTTTTTTAATAGGAATTGTTTGCGTGCTTCGCGTACGTAAGCTATGGCAACGTAAATTTGGCGCTTGTCTTTAACGTTGGTGTCCGATGCTTTCAATAGATATATATCGCTTTCTTATAATCGTTCATTCTCGTGGTTGTTCGCCATTATCGACGTCAACGAGGATCATGTTCGTTGAGTTGGCTCCTTCGATGGTATTTTGGGCCTTTCGAATGAAATTTTCATCGTGCTGTATAGATTGCTTTCAGTTATTACTAGAAGAAGTAGCAGAAGATGGAGATAGCGGAGAATTTGATTAGTCGTAGATGTTCCGTTTCAAATTGACTTCATCGCTTCCAAGTTATTAAGTTGGAAACTTTTACCTTGTTCTCGTTCGCTATTACAGCTATTAAGAACTTATTATGTAATTTATGGCGTCCGTATAAAGTTAGCATCTTAGTTTTTGAGCTGATAAATTAATCTACCAAGGTTTTTCTTGTTTCACAATCTTTGCAACGGTCTTATTAAAGTTTTCTCGGGTGATTTATAGTTTATTTAGAAATTAATCTTTTTCTTTTTTTGTTATTAAGTTAGTAATTTCTCCTTTGTTTCTCTCTTGTATTATTTTCTTTCCACGTTCTACGGATTCTCTGATGGATATTGTACAGTTTTTCTACCGTGATCTTCAAACCGCCTCTGTATCGGTTTCTACCCATTTCTAACATATTTCACCCCGTTTTAATAATAATTTCTTTCCGTAGAATATCGCTATAAATACCAATGCGTTATATATGCTAACCATTTTATTTAAAAATATCGTCCTCCAAAGTACCAAAATACCAATATAATAAGGTATCGTTTGTTCTAGCAATATGAAAATAACAAGGTCCCTTAGACCACGTTGCGGATATTTATGCAAATTATTAGTCAGTCGATATACCCGTGTTGTCATATTTTAAGCCCCGAAACGACACACGACACGGACAGTGCATTAAGCGGAACAGGAGTAAAATCGAAGCCACTTGGAAATTAAAATAAATCAAGTGTCTCGTTAGAATTTCACACAGGAAGATCGATAGATGCAGGCGTCAAGGCCGCCACCAAGGTCACTCTAAATAGATCCGTTTAAATAGAACTTGCATCCTTATTTTAATGCGGAAAGGGTAGATATCTCGTACTTAAATATACGTACGATTGATGGAAAGGATATAGCGAGGGTATAAGTTCGGGAAAGTGTTGAAGAAGTTCGTTCAATTCGCATTACATCGCTGGCAAACTTGTATTGTTAAATTCTGTTTCTTAATTGATAGATAGCGTAATATCAAAACTGATACGTTATTTATGGAAGACACTAAGTAGAAATTGTAACGTATTTACAAAAGATTGTATATAAGAGTTTCGTATAATTTAAGGCAGGTTCAACAAGTACGTAACTTGCCATTTTTCATATCAGAAACATACGTAATACAAAAATTTCAGATATTAATTAATCACAAATATAGATGCAGCTTCAAAGTCATCGTCCAAAATGCTTCTACGATGGTACCAGATCAGTGGTTGCGATTAATAGCCGCTGAATGTTTTTAACCGTATAATCCTACGACGTATGTATATCGTTTCCAAGGATCATACGTCTAATCATATTCCCATCTTGCAGAAATCCTTCGATCCGTGAATAAATTAGATGATAATTATGGTTTCGTTCAGCCAACAACTCCACATCCATACGAACGAGCGTGAATCCTTGAAAACGCGAGGAGCGCTGGTACCACAGCCAATATAGAGAAATATGGAAATCCCGACATAGACACGCTTCTTTAGGACATTAACGAATTCATATATTCGCGATTGACACTTATCTGGCGACCTTGATGCCCGCGGCGCTCACAAACGTACAGACGCGATCGATTTCACTTTATTTTTAACCCGCATAAATTAATGGTACGTGACACGGTGGGCGTGCCTTGACTTTCGATCGGTTCTTCACCGACTTTCCGCTAGTAGAAAATATTTTCGCCCCTGCGGTGCATTTCCCTTCGGTTAAAGGCAACTATTCTGTCGCAAGACGCGTCTCTCTAAACCTTCCCCGGAATTTTTTTTCAAAGAGTCTATACAGCTTTCTTTATTACCGTTTACATCTATGTACGTTTCAGTAATATTTGTAAATTTTCTTGTAAGAAAATAATCAAACCTGCGGATAGTGTAAATTCTGAAGAATGTATTTTCATGGCGTCCGTGGTTCCTATCCGCTTCTACTTTGAAATAAAAAGATTGGGAAGATTCTTGATCCGAACGTGCAGCAGGGTTACACACGAAATCGAAATAATGGCGATATTTCGAAAGTTCGACTATCGATCTTTTCGCCTTTCGCGCTTTTCGCGGATTAAAAGAATTAAGAGAAGAAAGAAGCTACTAATAGGAATATTTAACAATCGTATCTGTTGCCTCGTTATTACATATCGAGTGTTATTAAATGTCAATTAAGCACGCGATAATAAGGCAGCAAAAATAACATTGAAACACGAGCATGATATATAAAATTATAATAGAATCAAGACAAGATAAAAATTGATTGACTCTGTGACAGGGCAGCGCGTGTCGCACGATCGTCGCTACTTCCTTTATTCTTTCTTGTTGGTTGATTTACTGTCGTTGGTGAAAACGCGCGTGACTGATTCTAATCGCCCCCAGCTTGTCGCATTGCGCGATTTTTTATGCCGTCCGTTCGTGGCTCATATGCACGCACGTGAGACATCGTATTTTTTATCTAGGCCAGTAACCCCAGCTCGCTTGCTACGCTTTAATGTTTTAGAAATGTTCTAACAAGCAAAGAATTAATTTGCAAGAATTAACGAGGGACAAACCAATAAACGTACCTTTTCAGACAGCTTCCGCGTTCTACATTTTCAATCAAATTGATAAGAAAAATCACAATTTAATGACTTTTTATTTTAAGCATTACTGATGCTGCTGAAAAAAACTATTAAAACATTGTTAGCGTATAATGGAAATTACATAAATGTTATTTCAGTAATATATTGCTATGTAACATGGGTATTTATAATATTCATTCCATAAAAGCGAGAATGTTACTAGCTTCAAAATTTCTGATGCACGAGAAGTGCGCCTGCAACTATATAATCCGCGATGTATCGTTGCATGCGCCTGCACGTATGCAACCATCGATGTAACGTGCATACAGCTATGTCACGTCGTATTAATATTCAACTTGTTTAGCATATAGCTTGTACAATTTACAATTCTTCAGCTATTTAACGCTGGAACTACTATAAAACTTGTATCAAAGAAGTTAAAATGAAAGGTATACGAAAAAATATAATCCGAGAAAAAAAGTAAGCTTTCACAAAAAAAATATTCGTATCCCCAAAAATGCATTATCGTAAATCTATAAAATTTGTATAAAAAATTACTACGTGATCGTTTTAACCGTTCTGGTAGTTCTAGCGTTGAACACTAAAATAAAATTTGAAATTAAAACCAACGTCGAAAGATAAGGAGGAATACCTTATAAAAGATTAAACTATCCGAGACACGAACCTCTTTCTTCTTTTCAAACTTTGAATAAAGTAGAAAGAAAGTAGAAAATATTAAATGTTACCGTTTCGATGAAAACATTGGATTTCTATTGAAATTTTTCAGATCGCCACTCACACACATTTTCGTTGTTGCACCCAACGCCGATTCGTTCATTGTCGGACGTTCGACGGCTTCACAGATCAGCGGACGACAGTGTGCAATTGATGTCGAGCGAATAAAACGCTAATGCATTCCGGTCCGCGACCGGATCGAGATGACTTCTCGCATTCAGAACACGAACCGTGCTTTGTCGGTGCTAAAACGTCTGCTGAAAGTTCCCGGATTGTTTCGGAGGAGCGTGTCCACGAGGAAAGGACACTCGGAAGCTCCTTGACGAGTTCACGCGTGATCGAGGTTCGCCGAAACGATTCTCGAGTCGCGAGTCTCGAGATGTCAACGATTCTTCGATTCTGTTGAAAGAATCGTATCGAAGTTGACTCACAGGTTCGTTTGATAACGGAAGCGAAAGTTTCAAGTTTAACGTCAGTTTGGTGCGGAAAGAATTTCGAACGTTCTGTACTTCGTGATCTGTGTTTACGGAGAACGTACCAATTGATGAAGATTCGTAGATTGTCTCGTTGTGTCACAGGTTAGGTACGCTCTGTTTCGAATGAAATGAAAAGTGTCCCTATTACGCGATCGAAACATCACGGTGTGAATCGAAATCACAGAAAGAGAGAGAGAGGGAGAGAATATTATTGAAATTCTTTTATTCGTTTTGATATGTTGAATGAAACCGGAGCTCAAAGTAAAATGTATGTGACAAACGCACGCGCGCATTTGATAAGTTATCGATGCAGCATAATTTTAAACCCTTGCACGCAATGTGCTCGTATTTAACGACAAAAGATTTAGCTACTTGATCTAACGTCAAAGAAAGCGATATCTATTTTCGTTCCACGTAAAAGTTTCAAATCTAAATCTAATTTTAGACTCTGAAAGATATTTTCCAAGACAAAGATTAAGTAAAAATATTTATTCGAATTATCAAATCCTCGACGACCCTAACGTACCGCTTTTTTCTGCAAGTTTGCTCGCATATTCCAAGAAATTAGACGAGTAAGACTCATTGCTGTGAAGTGAAATTTGATTACACTCGCTCACTGATGTAGGCGGAATTAAGCTATTACTTATTAAAGTAGTACAAAATAGTGTTATTACTAAAAATCAGGGAATTTAGATGCTGCCAAAATTTAGAGATATTTTTATCCAATATGCAAAATTATAGATGTTTTTAAGTATCAATTTGTAAGACGATATATTTATATTTATAAATTACGAGAAAAAGCTTCTAAATTTGTACACTGTCGTTTTCCCTAAATAATTTATTTTTAGCATTATAATGTATTTGCAAGTCGATGAGTGAGTGTAATTCAGAAAATTTTTCTGGAAACCGATCTTTGTTTCAATTATAAATTAGTCTGACATATTTACCGACCGAGCCTAGCGTATTTGAACTAGCGCGCAATTCAATAATCGATCATAACGTAACGACATAAATAGAGGCCTATGTTTGATCAAAGACAATTATCTTTATTATCGTTCGAATTGAGAAATTGTAACAATGTTTCTGGTTTCTTCCGTGCGCGTGTTTCAAACCAATTCGCACTTACATATTAATACGTATGCTTGTTTGTAATTAGTTTCAATCACGCAGCCATGAGAAACAGGAATAAAGTGGTGTTTTAATTGTTGCAATAATTGCAATACAGGTCGCAATTAGTTAATTTAAATGGTAGTATAAAATACTATCCTTGTATCTTGGAATATTCTATCAACAATATTATTTATTTCTCACTTAAAAATTTTGCAAAAAGATAGCAGTGAGATATCAGCATTTACTGTGGATAAACGTATAATATTTACAATATCATATATAATTTAAGAAGACATTGATTGTTCGAATTTTTTGTAATCAAATTTGCAAATAGCATATTTCTATTTAAAATATTATTTCGCAAAATCATTAAAGAATAATATATTGTTATTATGTATCACGAATAACTTCTTTTACGATTGCTTTAATTGCATCGAGACGAGTTATCGAGCTTACATTGTTGCTGTTATTGTTAATTAGTCTATATTTATTCTGCACAAATTATTTTTTATCAATAGGACATATATACATATTTTCGACGTTATCATAGGATAAAGAAGGTAGCATGTATACCATGCTTCTTTTAGCATATATTTATTAACATATAACGTGAAAAAAAATGCAGAACGTTTCCAGGTAAAAAGTTATTTGTAGCGCTGCCGATGCGCCAAAAGTATAGGCCTGATCATGAATAATAAACTAACACGTAATCATAGCTTAAGAATCTTTTTTTACGTAAATAAAAATGGAAGAAGCGTTGTCGATATTTCGAACGATTAACGTGCATCGTCTGAAGATCATACACTTTTAAAGTCCAAAATATTTTTTTAACGTTGCGATATCATTTCACATAAGCACAAATACTGACGAATAGTAGATACGTATGTACTTGTTAAGACTACTTTCGGCTTTCAACGCACATAACCTGTACCTTTTTCACATATTGTTTTAAAGTTGAAACAACAGTCTAAGAATTTCGACGAACAATCCTATTTTATACAGTACACGAACATATTGAAGATAAAATATTATATTTCACTTGAAAACTGACGTAAATCAATCGTTTCAAAAAATTGCCACTACGATTACAGACAGCGAGTAAACAAATAATCCTGCTACGTCTTTTGGGTCGTTTTCCACTTGATCAATTGTATATATATATATAAAAAAAAGGAATGTCTTAAGTTCGAAGGAAGGATGAAGAAAATCGTTGTTCTTTGTTTATTGAAACAAGAACAAAATTGGAATATAATTCAAAGACTATAGTAGAGTTAAAAGATTAAGATCATAGTGAATAAAATTTTAGCAGGGTTTATACAAATCTTTCAGAACAGTAGCATATAAGAAAAAGGAAAGGATTTAGAAAATTATTGCGATTATTATTGTAACTATAGTGTCCAATTGACTTGGCCATTGAGAATTGAGATTATTTCTATTAATATATGCGATATTAGATACACTATACACGTGTATTAGAGGCTCCAGACAATTTCGTCTTCGTCCGGATGTCAAACAGGTAAAAATATGAAAAACGAAAAAAAAAAAAAAAAAAAAAAAAAAAAAAAAAAAAAAAAAAAAAAAAAAAAGAAACAGTAGAGAGACTTATATGATATAATCTAGTCGAATATAACATATATACCGAGGACTGTGTTGTCACTTTTAAGCGAATATTAAATGAATACTTGTTCGGGTAATTATTCGAGCGTTGAATAATCAATGATGGCGAGGTTAGGGCGCGAATATTATTACTAAGTGAACTGAGGTTACTTTTATCGGAAAGCGATGTTGAATCTTACAATAGACCCTCGATTTGACGGATTTTTTATTCAAATAAACTTCGAACTTAACTTGCAACTTTATGATCTTTTTTATACTTTCTATATTGACTTAAAATTTCTTCGATTCTCAAATATTTAATAACCGTTGCTCTAATTAATCCTTAAAATCAAGGGTTTACTGTATTTATATAATTAAGCTTCACACACGGTTGCTTTGTTTTATTTTTTAATTTAAGAAGCACCGTTCGCAAAAATGTTGCAAACTGTACTCTCGCATCTTACAATTAGTTCAAAGCTAAGACATGGATTTAATAAGACGGATTGAAAATAAATTTCAAATTACGCAAAAGATACTAAATATACGTTACTTGTTGATAAAAAAAAAGGGTAATAACTTTATTTTAAGATGATTGTAAAATATTTATTTAAATTTTTCGCCACTGTTGTCATCTGTTAATCGATTTATCAAATTTTATGCTATGCAAGTAATTACTAGAATGAATCTTTGTTCGTTTGGATTTTTATCGAAATAAAAGTTTGATTCTTTATACGACGGTATTTATATGTTTTTTTCTTATCCTTATTCTTAGAATTGAAGTAAAATTTTACTATGAAATCGTGAAGAATACAATTGCAATACGAATACCTCTACAATAGTTGTTCCTCTTAACACAGAATTAATTGTGTAATTTAATATATTGTAGATTAAAATTCAAAAACTACAATGATAACTTTTGAAATTTTTTAGCATGATGATTTATTAAGACAACTACAAGATAAAAATCTGTACATGTACATAAATCATAGGAACTACCTAATAAATGTTTTAAATACATGATGCAATCGCGATCGCATCCAATTAGCTCATATTATTTATTACACAATTCATATTTGTGTCATATAAATGATGCAATTAGTAACTGTATATGAAATAATACTGATTGCTCAAGTCTCACCGCGTGGAGATTGCTGCGTATGAAGCCTATCCTATCCACGATCCCATTCACCCCCCTTTTACGCAAAAATTTACTAATTTTATATAAAAACATTTTTAAGCAAGCTCCGCTTTTGATGTAAGGAAGTAGACATCTGTTACGGAGTGACACCGATATACGTTTAATCGCTTCGATTTTCCACACTGAACTGACCGTCAGCGACGAGCTTTGCACAATGAATTTTGGTTAGCGAAAAATTGAATCAAATTCCTAGAAAATCTGTGTTCAAGGCTAAATATGTTTCTAATGACGAGAATATCGTCTGACAATATCGTCATAAAATGATGATTAGTAAGCGATTAAATAAACACGTTCTATTTAAATGAAGCAGATAGAAGTGTAGAAAAATGATGATAAAGAAAGCCGAAATAAAAGTACTGATAGTGATGAGTTGACGCGAGGCACATTCTTGCTCCATAAATTTCATTAGAGGTAGGGATTTTGTAATATTTTGCGCCAATAGGAACGCTCGATTTTCCTATGTACGAGCGCGCGCAAATTTAACCTGATCAAATAGACAAATTGATTAAATTGATGAGTAAAAAAGATATAATGATATTTAAGATAATGTGCATTAACGATTATGAATAATATTATGTTCTTAATGGAAAATCGTCACGTGTTATACGAATATTTACATATCTATTATTAAATAAAATATAATGAAAAAAATAAGGTAAAAATTACTAAAATAAATCAAATGTCACCAATTGTTTTTCATCGAATGTCTATTCTTTTAGGGTCAGTACAAAACATAATCAAAGATTTAGAATTAATGTATAAAGCTGAACTAAATATGTAAAAATGAAGCAAACTCAAATTCTGTCTTCTGTCTGCAGTTTCTGCAATTCTTTCCAAATTCTTACAGAATATAAAATTCTATACCCCGTTTACGATTATAGGATATCCTATTCTATGTATATTTTATTTATAATTTGATAGAAGATTCCAGTTTTAACTCGAATCATTGCTCTATTGAATCGGCAAGTATATTAAATCGCATGTAGCATGCGACACAAAAATGGTAAGGGGATCAGGTGATTCTCAAAACGTAGGACACAAAAGAACATCACGTGTCATGTGTATTTGTGATAAAACATTTGTACAGGAGTGTTCGAATTATGCGCTAGAACAGACTTCGACTAAGAGACATCTAACGTACAATCGAAAGACACGTAAAGTAGGTAATCAACTTCATCGCTCGTATTTTTATATCGCAAATCTAATTAAACGAGTCTTGTTATATGTAGTCGCGCACGAACAGTGATCGAAATGATCAGGCAGGAGTACTGGGAATATTAGGCAGTTACTTGTCATTTGAAAATGTTTTTGTCAACCGAATCAGCACGAATGTAAACATTAATGTATTGGCAAATATTGATTGACAGAGTCGCGTAATAACAGAAGTATTCTTGATTAAATTATAAAATGAAGGGTATTTTGATCTTCGATCATTTAAACGACGTTCTTTTTACAAAATGTAATACAAAATTCGCGAATCATATACAAAAATTAGCGAAAAGTCAAGGACTAATTTTCGAAAACAAGGTAGGTCTCTACCAAATTTTGCAAAACTTTATATAGTAATTTAAATATCTCTGCTTTGAAAGTCTTTGAAGTCAAGTATATTTTATACTGTTTGAATTCCACAAATATTTTTCTGGAAAAATAAAACTATATGCTTCCAGATAAATTGTATACTACTAATATATATTATATTTACAAAGATTTTTATATTATATTATATTTACAAAGACACTACAAATTTATATCTTGTACAGGATGTAGACAATGAGGATTCAATATTAAATCCAAATGTCATAATTCAATTATTCGCACCTATGGTCACATCCCAACATGTAATGGCTTCTCAGTTTGGAAATTCTTATACTTCAATGAAATGTCATGATGGCACAAATATGGTATTTGATGAATTTATGGGATATACATTCATTTACATATCTACAGATGAAATAGAATTAATGAAAAGAACATTAGGAGTGTGTGTGGCAATTGTGAGGCATGTTTGTGGACCAGATGTTGCAGTGTAAGTTTAAATATCATTTATAAAAAAAATTACTTCAAAAAATAGAAGGGTAATTCTATATAATATTATAATTAATATTAATTATATTAATATATATAATAATTTAATTCCAGATTAAAGGTAAACAGGCAGAAAGTCTGTTTAGTTTCGTCTCTGTTAGATGCATGGGTGCATTTAAGAAACCATGAGCAAAGTATGCTTACAGAAGCAATAGAACAGCTATCAATAAACACAGACTTGGGTGTATCAATACTAAAAGTGTTGCACGATGCCTGTGACAAATTAAAGGCACAATCTGAATTTTCCAATGTACACATCTTGATACTAGTGGAACAAAAATTTCTTTCATTGTACTCCAGTAAAAATGCCCATGATTTGTACGCTTCTGATATATTGCTGATGATGCTTATGTGTTGGGTATTTAATCAGAGAAGGAAAGGGGATACCCAATCTGTAATAGGTGATAACAATGATGATTGCACTGATATTCTTTTACCTGAAAACAGTTCGTCTAAAGAGGAGCAAATAACTTTTGGATCAAAGCTTTCAAATCCTACTTCAGAAGATATTTCAGATTTGTTTAGTATGGTCTTTACTGCTATAAGATGTTTACATAATTTCATTGCTATTATGTACTAATATGTTACTTCGTTATAGGAGGATCAAGAGAATCTTCCATCAATGAAGGTCTTTATTCATTGCTGGATGATGATTTATACAGTAATTTAATTCTACTCGGAACAGAACATGATTATACTACTAACGCAGTTCATATGTTTGCATTAGCAGACGGTATCAATCTTATCATGATAGTAGAAGTGGCTAACCTTGCCACATCATCAGGATTGTACGATAGTTTCCATTATATGAATATTATAAATGGTTTGCAACTTCAAAGAGATATCGACGAATTAAGACCCGCATTTGAAAACTTCGACTTAGCAATGAAAAAAGCTTTGGATGGAATTAAGAAAAATAGAGCTAATGTCAGTAATGATGTCGATATGTGTCAAAGAAGACTGCAAACAAAGTGGGAATTTGTCCGAAAAAAATATATGGATCTATTAAGATCTAGAGACCCGGAATCCATTCTTCAAATTGAATCAAATACATCTGGTTTCATGGATAATTTAAAAGAATTATATCGATTAATGTGCTTCGACAAAAGCTTCTTAAAGCAGGGCGTTGATGTACTTACGACAGTAGGAAAACTCGTTCGTCAAAAGCTGAATGATTTTAGCGATTTCCTTAAAGTAAAAGCACTCAAGAACTTTACTCTTGGATCATATCCTTTCATAATTATATCTTCATATATTTGTGTTATCTTTTTATTTTTCCTTATAAGTTAGATAAAAAAAATATACATCCTTAATGCCATATAATCTACGAGAACTTCCCTAACCATCAACAAATATCTAGAAGAGTTTCCAGGCCTTGTGCACTTCATCTACATAGATAGGGTCACCCATAGACTGATTGCTCCAACACTGGATTTCACAAACCCTGAAACTCTTAGTCTTACAACAAAAAAGGTAATTTATTAGAAGCTCAAATAAAATTAACGTACATAGAGTAGTTAAGAATTGTTTTTATAGATATGGAACATGGTTAAACAAAGTAGAATTCATTTGGAAGAAGGACATTTATCAGTTATGTGGAAGGATACAACATTTAATTATGCTTACTTCTTATGGTTCGAAGACAGTTCTGTAAGTAAATAATTTTAAGGCAACAAAACATTGCTACCTTAAATATATTGTTATATAATATTTTTTCAGGGATCGCCAGTGAAATGTCAAGTTTATTTGAATCATGTGTTGAAAAATTTTCCAGTACCCGGTATATTTTGTGGCGATTATTATAGGTTTGTACTAACGGTACTGAAATATTTGTCTTGTAAATTCTTACTTGACTTATTTTATAATTTCGTAGAAAACTAGCGGAGACGTGCTTCCCTAAACTGTCTCCCAATAAAATCAGAATTTATGAGCTTTATTGTGTTCATCTCGGTTTGGCAACATCGTCGTGTGTATTAGAACATTCAAGAAGACTTGCGGCTACGATATGGGAGGTTACAGGTGTTCCAAATAATCCGGCTGACATACTGTAATAATATTTCTTTAAAATATTTATATACAGATAGAGGTTCTGCGCTTATGCGCGTTACATTACAGTTATTATTTAAAAAAAGAGAAATATTTATGGAATTTTTAATTATTTACAAGTACTTAATATATGTATTAATTTGTTATTTATAAAAGATGATGATGCAAAATATTTGTATTTATTTTATACGTCAAATACTTAATGTAATGGCACAATTTAAAAAAATATAGAAAAAAAGAACATATGCTGTTTACCTTTTTCTCAATTTCACAATTAATTTAAGAGCGTAGAGCATTGAAAATATTTGAGATATATTGGATATATCATTAAAATAGAACAAAAAAGTGGTAATGCGAATGGGAACATTTTTTAAATGTAGAACATCCAGAAAAACGCATATTAAAAACTATTCGGTACTTCAGTCTATGATGCCTCTCCAATTTATAACGCACAGATTCGATACTATGAACACGACACAATACCGTTTTATATATCTCTGTAAGATTAAGATTTTCTAGAAATAGACCAGTCTGCGTATATTACAAACATGGTCAGTTCATATTATATTTATATTTTAAAATATATATTTACATTGCATGTAGCATAAGCGCTCTAAAATCTTGGTTGATTTGTTTTTGTAGAAATTGTTCTACAAATAGAGCGTTATAAAGCTTTTGAAGTGAATTAAAAATAAGGAAACGGTTTTTATTCAATGATTATTAGTTGCATCCGATTTACGTACACTGTCTACTTTTTTCTTCGCAATCTGATTGTAAGACATTTGAAGGGAAGTATTTTGTACACTGTTTGCCTCAGATAATTCTGGGCCTGAAGTCCTTCTAGCTTTTTTCAGTCCTGAGTAGTCTTGCAGCAATTTACCTCTGCCTCTTCCAACACCACTTACGTTCGTTTCACCTCTACAGATCGATTCTTTCACGATTTCCGATTCTATATTAGACAAACGTCTGTTCTTACTCGATACATTTTCTGTGACATTAATTTTTATTTCTGAAACGGAATTTATAGGCGGTGGTTCTTGACTCGGACTGTTCATTATACTTGTGGTCGACCTCCTCGATTTGCCATGATCAACATTCTGTTCAGTACATGTTGCTGAATTCTGCGGTTTATGAGCAGTCATTGTTTGACTCTGAAACAAAGTAATAGTAAATTTGCGAAAATATACAGAAAACAGTTTGGTTGTTACAATACACATACAGGTGCAGTAGAATGGTCCTTTATTGTCCGAGATTCTTGATAAGTATCATCTAAAGGTTCAATTCTGGATGGAGATGTTTTCCCTGATTTCTGTCTTGCGTCCGTAAATTCATCTTTTTCAGACTCGTAGGAATCAGTTACGTTATTTGAATTACCATTAACTTTTGTCTTTTTGGTAAGCATGAATTCCTTAACTTGTCTTTCAAGCTCTGCTACTTCAAGATCAGACTTACATAAGTCTGGTATTAATTGACTCAAATGCTCTTCGGCTGCTTTTTGTATAGTAATAGCAGATTCAACAGCAGACGTCTTGGTTAAGTCCAAACTAAAAATAAATAATTTCAAACGACGATGTAAGATATTTTCCTATGACGCAAAAAATCAAAATCATATTTTTTATAAGATCATATTCAAACTTACTTTAAAGAGTCTATAAACTTAGTAAATACATCTGGCATATCAGACGATTTTTTGGTAGGAGTAGGTTTATAATCTGAACCTTCATGTGCAAATGAATTACTTCCTAAGTTACTTATTCGTAAAGGAACTGGTTCAAACGTCCTATAATAATCAGATCATTTATAAAAACGAAACTCTTAGAAAATAACATTGTACAAAAATTATTGTAGTTACAAAACATACCAATTCTTTTGTCTTAAAAAGACATGTTTAAATTTGTAAGTTCCCTTTTCACTACTCGTCGAGGAACTTAATAAACATGTAACAAAAAATTCTTCTTTGGAACCATTTTCATTGGAAAAATATGACGAGAATTCTTTATGCAGTAATTTATCCCTAAATGTGGGTATCAATCCTACGTCTCTTCTGAAGTGGAACCAACCTATCACTTGTTTACTCTTATCGCGTAAGAAGTCCCTTAACTTTTCTTTGTTAATTTTGCCAATAGAGTTGTGTAAAGAATCTGGTAATGGACAAGTTACAACAGCCTCAATATCTAAAAATGTCAAAATATTTTACTATAGGACAAAGAAAGATGTTTACGTCATTGAGATAAAACAGCTACTGAATATACTTACTACTGTATATTTTCACTGTTTCTACTTGATTGTATAAATCTGTGTCCGTTTTCCTAACAAATTCAAGTGTTTCTCCTAGCAAAAAGCCCATCTAGAATACGGAGAATTCAATGTTTTCAATTTCCTCGTTCATTAGCTTAGATTATTTTGAGGTTAAGACGCTATATTTCATAATCTAAATGCGAATCATCATGTTAAATGATAAGGCATTATTGACGACAAAGCAAAAAAACATTTTTTTACCTGGGTCCCACTGCTGCGAACATTTTCATAAAACAATAATGATAGAGCAGGACCTGAAATTGTAATGAGAAAATCACTATCCGCCATGTTGACAATTAACTGTTATCCGTTTTGCAATTTTGCTTGCACTTTCTATCGTTATGTTTCCTCGTTATATCGCATAACATGTGTATCTGTAATAATAATAATAATTCACGTTATTCGTTTATTGCGATAGCTGAGTTATTGAGATATTAGGAATCTAACAAGATTTGATAACAACGATATATCTTACGATCGTCAGTTTACGCGTCGGTATTAAAATAGTCTTACAATGTTTATATTTACTATGTGTCACTATCAACTCTGTACCGTAATATTTATATAATTATCGTTTATATGCATAAGCAGGAGTGGAATAATTTATAAGTATCTATAAACACGCTGGAGTGAAGCTTCAAGTTACAAATCACGATCGAAACAGCGGATCATTCGATCGCAATGAACTAAAGATTAAAACAGACGAACCCTATATTTTTAGGCTTCAAATGTTTCAATTATCCATACATTCATCTATTTTCATCTCATACCTTTGTTAAAAAAATGAAATTTACACACGTATATATAACATCATATTTTAACATTTCTACGTTAAAAGTAAGATCTATGCACACAATTATGCACATGCGTCATGCTAATACAATTTGCACGTAACCGGAAATTGCAGGAAGCCTCAGACATAACAGGAAAACGAGAATATCAATTTAAACTTTCAAACTTTGAAATAAAAATATCTTCCTCAGTGATTTTTACCTTTTCAACAAACTATTAATTTCCCTCGAATATACATATAATAAAACAATACGTAATATTTAACTTCCCTAATGAAATTAGGAAGTTACAAACACCATATTGAAAAACAAAATTATTAACAACTATTTAGATAGCGTAATTTTTTAATTGACTTCATTTTGTCTGAAAAATAAGTAAAAATAAGTCTTTTTTGTCGAATTTGATAACATTTAATCGCGAATGTAGGTGTATAAAAGATAATTGTCAGAAGTGGGATTCGAACCCACGCCCACAGAGTGGACTGCGACCTGAACGCAGCGCCTTAGACCGCTCGGCCATCCTGACATTTTTGATCAACCAATTTTAAAATAAGATATTAAACAGTGATAATAATTGTTAAGAACAATCGTCGTTTAAAAGTGAAAAATTGACCGATCAAGAACAGTAAATTTATTCGAAGTACTTTTCTTTTATCACGTTTGTGTTTTTATGTCACCAAATACGATACTTTTTAAAGACGTGATAATTAATGGCGAGACAGGAAACTTTCATGAGACAAACGTTTATAACTCGAATCTATTTTGATTGTATCTTACGTCTAAATATTTAAATATAAATTGCCACAACGTTATGGCCTGGGTTTCTTATAAAACTTTATGAACGAATGATTATCTCTATTTTTAAAAATCTTTGGACCTATCTTTTAGTCATTAAGTCGATTAAGTAAACAAGAAATATAAAATTATAAAAGAATGATATTTTTATGAATCGAAAAGCACGTGTAATTCATATTTGTAAAATTTTGTCTTGCATTACTAATCGTAAAATTCTTAATCCATCCCCTTTAATAATTTTCAAATAATTAACGTTCTATCTCGTTCTATCGTGTATCTGAATATCTCTTATATCATATACACAAACCGAAAGAAACTCCCTTAGTAAATAATTAGGATTTAAAGAGCAAAGGGGCATTCGCTGGCCGTCGAAGTATCGGCGCTCGCTCGCGCGTCTCGCCTCTCCCAAAATACACCCGGTTCGCACGCGAGTCGCTTGTATTTCTAGACGCGATGTAGATTTCGATGTAGGGTTCGTGGATCGCGTGATGTAAGTCTTTAGTGATCTCTAAAGAGGCGTCGAGATTGCCTCTCTGTTGATTCGGGCTCTCTCTCTCTCTGTTCTCTGTGCCTTTCTTCGACCCATTCTCTTCGAATTTTCAAAGAGGAGGAAACAATTTCTTCTTCTCTCGTCCCATTGTCATCGTGATCGTGATCGTCGTCGTCGTTGACTTAGTGACGCCGGATCATGGCGGAGAAAAAACCGGATGACCTTAACTGGAGTCAAGAGCAGATCGATCAGAAGGTGAGTTGAGTTTTGTTCGTCCATCCTGGTTCGTGACCTTGAATTTCTTCCATCGTTGCGTAAGTGGCCCGATACTGCGCGAAAAAGCTCGCTAATTGTACGAGTCGACCGGTAACTTGAATCACCATGGAAAATAAATCGAGGGAATGGGACTTGTTAACCTCTTGGAAGAAGGGAGATGAGTTAATTATCTGTAACCGGAATTTTGCTTCCTTCTGAGCAAACGATATGGATTACGGTCGTATCGTTCTGTAAATATAAAATATAAATAAATACTGATAATTATTTTTTATTTAAATTTTTGCAGGAAAGAATGTATTAGAGCCAGAGGAAGATTAGCTTTTATTTCTTAATTCTATTATTATTTCGAATAAATTTCATTTGGATAAAGTTGTTTAATAAAAAAAAATTCGACGATAACGAGCATTTGTACGATGTCGAGGAAATTTGTTTTAAGCGGTTAGGTAATAGCGATTGTTTCAAATTTAACGACATAAATATAAATGCGAATATCAAGTATAAATAAATGCATGTGAGCTCGTATACAGGTTCGCAATGGCGAAAGGGTTAAGAAAACCTTCGTTTTCCGTAAAATAGGACGCGGTGACGATTCAATAATTGATCGCGATGCCGAGAATGCCCACGTTTGGAGGCTATCGATTACGAAACAATCGTGTTTTCGCGTCCCTTTTGGCGACCGCGATTATAATCCGTTATTATAATACGAACGGATTATAATGTAATTATAATCCATTTGCAAACTAGAAATCAACTTCAGTTTCGTTCTAACGAAGAAAAATATCTAACTACGAAGTCTTTTCTAAAATTAAATAAAAATAAAAAATCTCGTCGGTAGACAAAATTTCCAATTACGATTCCTTTTCTTAAGAAGAACAGAAATCGCAACTTTCAACTGAATATCATTCGTCATAACGCATTTGGGATCTAAAGTCATCATCCCTAATTCACCGCGTAGGTAGCCGGTAGAAGTAACGATGCTATTATATTGGAGACGAGTTCATTGAAAACGATCGTGGCGAGGATGCGGGTCAGTAAGCCGAGATGAAAATTGGCGATGTATCACGCGTGCTCTGTATCGTACATTCTCTAAAAATCACATTCTTAATGATTGCACTAGCGGTGTCACATGCGGTGGCTATCAGGGCCTTCGAAATCGATCATCCGCAATTCTTACGACCTCGTGCCACCGTGTCGAAGAACTCCGGTATTTATTCTCTTCTTCTTACACCGTCATCGTCTGCCGTGTATCTATATGTAACGACGCGACATTTAGAAACACTTATACCTACTCTATACGTATATTTCATTATCTGGTTGGATCTGAAATATTATGACTTCTTTGTTTTAAGAAGATTTGGCGGAACATTCTACGAAAATCATATCTCCGAATAAAAGTATTTTTATGAAATAATCGTGCGTAGCACCTTATGAATATCGATCTACCAACCCTCGGTAGTCGACCCTTTCCCATCGACCTACGCGACAATTAATCTTCCTCTTAAGCATCTTACAACCGTAAGCATCGATCAGAACATATCCTCGACTCTTTCGGCGCTACCCGATTTGTTACTGCGATCATGTTCGAACAGAATTTCTAATTTCATCCGTAGGCTTATAAACGATGCCATTAATTTATCAGAAAGTAAGATTTATCGGAAAATTCATCGTAATTATTTTTCATTATGTGACAAAGTTTAATCCTTTTCATAGATAAACTGAAGGAAAATTCACCAGTTAGGTGTTTGATCACAGAAATCTGTTCAGATCGCGATATCTATATAACAATTTCAAACTTTCCGAAGTAACTTCGCAATACGAATTCTACGAAAATGAAAAATTCCATCATCTTCGTTGGTAGAATTGAAGAAGTTTTCGTGTCGAGGCATTAATCGCAGAAACACAAGGAAATCGCATTATCCTTGCAACGATATAAAACTCGGTGAATAAAATTGAGGGCGAGAATTCGGTATAACGACGACTGTTATTGATCGCTCATCCCCCGTTGAAACGTTCGAATTTCGGATGGCGGTGCGCCTTGACCGTGGAAAACTTCCGCTCACGCGCAATGGAGTCCGCACGCGGCCGCCTTTCTTCGCGGACGAAAGAGCCTGGACTACGGCGTTGATACGTTATCTGACGCGTTTTCCGATTCTATCCATGTGCCGCGGGACAAGGATCGGCCAACGATCAGTTCAACGTAGCTTGCGTCAGAAGGAACAGGTGTCCAACGAGTTTTATCTTGATCGAGAAGTAAAACCGGATCAGTGGGTCAAGGCTGTTGACATGAAGACGAAAAACAGGTCGCTGTTCAGCAGGATGTGCAAGTGCTACGGCAGGAAGTCGGAGTCGCGCGCGCGAGTACACCAGACCGAGGACGAGTCGACCGCGATACCGAAACTGTCCGACGAGGTAACCATTTCTCGTGTTCCGGGATCTGCAGATTTTGAATAACGTGAATTATGTTGTGCAAACGTACGCGGACTAAATATGTACGTATCCGGATTTTCTTCAGCTTTCGTATTTTATTAGTAACTAGGATAGCGCTCGAAACATCGAGACCTCTAACGTAACGTTGGCCTTTGATCGATACATCTGCTGGATATTAGGGGTTGAAGTAGAAAGTTAAATTAGCAAGACCGAAAGTGGTAATGCAGGTGCGCTTATTTCGTTTCACCCTTTGTTCTTTTATCGGAGACGAATCGAGGGAATTCAATACCGTACGTTTCGTCTTTTCCTTTGATCGAGCATATAAGGGCTGTTTAAATCAGAAATTGCGATGTTAAGTTAACTGCGTGTCTTTGTTTCATTTATGTTCGATCATTAATTATTTATACAAGTAGAGAGGGTGCCGCGCAGCTCAGTGTGCAAACTTTACCAGTGTGTTCAACAAGTAAAAACAAGACAAAAATGTCATGTAACGAAAAGTGCATAAATGTTTCATTAAAACGTTGTAACGAAAGTACGAAAGCTAGATATGCTTATACGTATTTACGTTTTGAAACGCCATCCGCCTTTATCAATACAAAGTTGATATCGCTGTGCCATCGAATTTATCGTAAACCGAATTTCATGGCGATTTCGTCGCGTTTCTTTTTCGCGCAATCTCGTCTTGTCGAATGACAAGAACAAAAATGAAACGAAAGACCGTAGCGTACGTTTGACATCGTGCACGGAGATAATAAACGTATGTACGACGTATGCATCAATATGTCTCATGAACGTTACGTATCCTGTCTTATATTAGACTAAACTACGAAAAACAATATCGACGTACACATCGCATTTCATATTTTTCTCGTAACTTTTTAATGGCGCATTTATGGACTCTTCGCTACATGACACTTTAATCCTACTTTTACCTAGCCAGAACACACTGGCATAGTTTATACGCTAAAGTGCAGGACATCCTGTCCATTTAATTTTCTATAATGTTTTGGTAATTTGAGAAAGAGTTACGTAGATCAAATACAATTATATTACGATGATGTAGCGCGGTTCTTGTTTAGAAATTAATTTACGATGCACTGTATCGAGTATCGCGTCGTGCCAAAACTTCGCCTCGTAATAGGGGAAGAAGTAGTGCGGTGAACCTTGAAACTCTTTATTTAAACAAAATCACATTGGCAGCGGAATCGTAGCGCAATAGTTCTACATTGTCGTTACGTAGCTCAAATCTGATTTATTCTCGTCACAGATAGAGATTTAAGAAGTTCCATGTCAAGTACTGCATTGATATCGACAGTTCATCTATAGACGACGATCTCTCTTTTATTTCAAACGTAAAAAGCGACGATGAGTAACAATCGCTGCTTAAATCGAAATCCATGCAATTGAAAAGGCGTTGAAGTACTTTAACTAGAGTTTCGAGCTGATTAATTTAATCTATACATGTAATATATTTTCGTGACTTTTTTAATCTACGTTAATATCGTCAAGAAAATTGATCTTATTTAGAAATTCCTACATCTCTGATTCCTTATCTTCTCTCAAGTAAAATGTCTTCAGCTGCGAAGTAGAAAAAAAAAAAAAAAACAGCTTCAGCGTATTATTAACTCTAATGAACGATCTTTCTCAAATCTCGACGCATCTATCAACATGTTTGTCCTGAATTTTACAGACTGCGCGATATTAATTAAACTTTGTTCAGAAAAGATAAAAGTCTATAATCAGGACAATCTGAATAAAGTTCGATTAAAAATAACGCAATCCTCGTAACATTCTTATCGCGTCTCGAATAACAAAACGGAAAATTTAGAATTTAACGCTATTATCGTCTGATTATCATCTTTACAATTCCTTGCTTTCGAATAAAATTGATTTTATGATATCGCGTCGTTAGGTAAAAACTGGCAATGCTTCTACTTCGTTAAAACATAAAATCGTGACTTTAGACTAGACATTGGTATTCGTGTAGTTCTTCTCGATCTCGACGAACTTCAGTTTCTTTCGAAAGTGTCGTTTTATTAAAAATGTCCAATTATAATCATTGGTGAATCGATCGAACTTCTTTTGATACGTTATGGAGCACGGATACGTTCCGGGGGAGAATTTGGTAAACTACAAGATCTTGATTCGAGAAATATTTTTGGGGCGAAAGGTCGATGAGAAAAGATTGATATTACTGTGGGTTTTCAGCCAGTAACCGTGGTCGTTCGCAGACCATGTTGCAAGAAGCACAACGAAGAGGAAATGTGCGTGCCAGCGATCTCTAAAAAGGCAATTAAGTAATTTCAATCCTTCTTTGCAACCAATTTCCAATTTTCGACGTGTTTTTATACTTGCGATTCTATTTTAATTGCTTCGTTGAAATCAAACAAACAAAAAAATAAAGAAGAAAAGAGACAGAAACGACGAAACGTATTAGCGGAGAAATTTTATTTTCGTTTGATTAACGATAGATCAATTTTTTCCAAAGACGTTAAATCTGATAGATCAAAGACACCGATTTTGAGGACTTCACTACTCTGACCTTTTCATCTGTACCTTTTCGATATTACGATCTGAACTTTCTCGCAACTTCATGGCGCTATGATTACGGCGCTTCGTACCCATCTTTCAATATAAGAAATTTTTATTGATTGTCGTCGTATCAATTTCGCTCAAGATGATTTTCACGCGGAAAGTTTCTTAGTTACTCTCTTCCACTGCAAAGGAAAATGGCCTGCACTCGTGCAACATGCGTTTTGCAAGACTCAACACTCAAATCTGTGAGTCGCTATTGAAAGCTGCATATTTTTTAAAATAGCTAGAGTTAATTTCGTCCGAACGTGCTACCTTTCAGATATAAGCTACCTTTCTTTCAGATTTGACAGATTTATCGATACTGTTTAATTTTATAAATTCGATTTTAATTTCCTTTACGTGCCCTCTTCTAACGGAATACGCAGTTTTATTTACAAACTAATCCTTCTTAAATCTTCAAGACTGTTTTGACATTGTTTAAAGACACACTTGTCTATTGTCAGACAAGGTGCGTAATTCATACGATAGCGAACACACTGTCAACGACTATGGCAGGATATGCAAATAACTCGGTACGTGACACTGGAAAATGGAGGATCGAATGTTACATAAGCATCGAAATGGTAATGCGGTGGTACGGTCTAGCAAATTATCGGAGGTTTCATAGAAAAGAAAAGGAGACTCGAAGGAGGAGGAGAGAAACCGATAGAAATAGAAAAAGAAACGAGAATTTTACCGTAACAGCGAGTTCGTTATCGCAAAAATAAGACCTTCCTGTTCGACGCTAATAATTAGCATTAGGAAGATAAGAGTAATTCCATCGTGTCTCGTAAGCAGATTGGAAATTCTATGGTATCAGTTCTAAATAAGCACGGTTCATTTTTATGCAACGGAAGATTCTATTTAATTTATTCATTCGTTGCGAATTTAATAGTAAACTGGCGAAGCATATGACGCATGCGATATCTTATTTTTCTGAAAATAATCTTCTGCAAGTAGTTCGTTGTTTGTTATTTAGAATTAGAATAATAAATCTATAGAACGAAACGAAAACAAATTATTTAACGTACTGTTTGGACTGCATACATATAAATCATTTTCCAGCACAAAGCATATCGTTCTTTTATCTTTTAAGAACCCTATTCATTTTTAAACTTAACTGAGACTAAACTAAAACCGAACTAGTTTCTTTTAAACATAAAATAACTTTTTAATCTTATTTTTATCATTTCGAAGGAACGTCGTTAACAGTGAGCGTAGTTCTTCAAACAGCTAAATTTCAAGGATTAATTGCTCAAACGAAGGTCGAATTGATTTACTCCATTCACATTTTCTAGATCACGGAACACGCGAATGCCTAATGTTAGTCTTACGATTCAGTAAAAGATGCTAATCTTTCGTTTAATTTACGATCCGAGTTTCATTATTTTCCTATTTCCACTTTCACGTTCTTTCATACGCTACAATAAAATATCGCGATAATTGCTAGTTCGAAAGAGCGACTTACACGACCGTTTATCGATATTTTACAAAAAGAGAACACGCTTATTGCGATACATCGGTATTAAGGAAATTACGGTAATTACTTAGAAATGTGATCTCCTCGCCGATTTCAATGTCCTTAAAATATGTTGTCAATGTCATCGCTTTGAATAACTTTTTCCTGCATAAAAGATATTTTCCTATATAACTTCCTCCCAGATAGCTACCAACAATTTCCTAGATAAATAACTATGCGCAGTAGTACGCGATGATACCACAAAGTGGATATTTAAATTATGATCGATGATATTCCATTTGTAATGAATAGACGAAAACATTATCACGAACAAGTCTGGTATTCCCTGTGTACTACTGGGGAAGTTTCCTCGTAAAAAATAAATTCATCGCTGCTTGATCTAATAGCCTAATCTATGAAACCTTGTATCGCGAATCGTTTACGATTTTCTTTCTTAATTTAATCGTAAGATTGAAAAAATTATCCTTTTGCGAGAGAGAATTGCTCGTTTATGCGAAATTTCTTATTGGCTACGTGTTTTTTATTGTACATTCGTGGTTTTAAAAATTCCACACTATCGGAAAGTCGTTAGATATCCGGAGGAGGAGTAACTTTACAACCATCATTCATCGTTATATACTTATTTTATTGGTGTCGTAATTCCACATAGAGATACCGCACAATATAGATCAAAGTAGATTTAAAGAGAAGAGCTGTTAATCTTAGTGACTTGTTTTGAAACTTATAGCAGTCGTAAATTAACTTTCTTGTCTGTAGATATATTTTTTACGAAGCAAAAAGATGAATATGTGAATGATCAAAGTACCACGGTTGCGTTTCCTTTTGACACCGTAGTTTCGTAAATAGTGTTAAAGATATCCACGTACCGAGGGTTCAACGCTCTTTTGGTATTTAAGAATTTCACCAAGAGAAATGACGAATGGATTTCACGTCCAACTTTCGATTAAGCGTTCACTTCCAAACGCAATTTTCACTGCCGCGTTTTATGCATTTTTTAAAGACTCATACGTATTTAATACGAAACTTTGGTCGATCAAAACGTCGTTCTTCTGTTTAAACTTTTAGTCTACATTGGTTATATATAACATGTTCTCAACGTTATCATTTTAGACAACTTTTCCTTCCTCGTATATAGGGTGGTCGGCTTTAGTTTTCCAGTTATAAGCAAAAGCATGTTTGCTTTCATACGTGTACTGCTATTCTATTGTACAATAGAGAAGTGTGTCTTACGCTAACCAAATATGCTTGTAACAAGTACATTTGAACGAATTTATGTGGGTATTTTCCTTCCATTATCAACGTCACTGAATTTAAATCACTCATTTATACCGCTATCCTATCATTAGCCGAAACCTATCCAATCCTTTTCATTTGGAATTCCGCGAGCGGAATATTCGTTATTTTTTCCATTCCTTACGCGTCACTATGACATACTTTTCTGTATAGCTCGGATATTAAAGCCGACTAGACTACGTATGACAACCGAACATACTTTTGCGTGTAACTCGAAAATTAAAATCAACCACCCTATATATGTATAAGAAAAAGTTGTTCACGATGATGTCCTTGACAAGATATTTCAAGGGCATCGAAATCGACGAGGTGGCAACTATCCGGCAACTCGACCACACCTCTTAATTGCATTGAGTTTTAATAAGTCATCCAACAACTTTTACACAATTTTTAATACAATTTAATCGAAATATCGTTGAGAATAGCATTCGATCGGCTGCTGCGTATGTCTGGTCGAAAAATCTAGTAATTCTAAATATTTGTGTACGCGCGAGGAGACGTCAAAGACAAAGCAACGATGTTTAACCAGCATGGAACAGGATTGACACGCTGTTGCATAATAACGACACAAAACGATACTCATGTGCAACGCGATACTCGATCCACGTAATACGTCGGCCAGGTTTACGTTTTAGTCGCAACGTTCTCTCCCAATTCGTACTACGAACTGCAGTTCTCCTTCTTTTACTCGATTTCACGAGATTGATAAAATCCAAAATAGAAGCAAGGAAAACTAATTTAAAAAAATAGGAAACCATTCCGAAACCTAAATTTGGTTTCGAAAAAATGAATCGCGACGAAAAGGATGGAGGAATTGTTTCGAGTCGACGAAGTTCGATAATCGGAGATTCGAACCGCGAAATAACGAATTATGTTAATCTACAGTTAATCCGATGTTCGTCTATTATGATCGATGGTTTCCAGTTTATTGGACTTTGATTGACCACAATAACGTCCCATTGAAGAACGTGTTCGATTGCGTAATTCCTAAGCAGATTAACTGTTATCTCTTTCTCTGATGCTTGAAAAATGCCGCATTGGAAATTATGGAACGTACGTGCGGGTTTCAGTCGCAAATATCTCTTTTACGATTGTTATTGTGTCAGCAGGTTTGTCCTATCGTTTGGTTTTTAAAAGTACGCGCGATTATAAATAAATGTTATGAAACTCGCTTAGAACGCGTGACTAGGAATTTACATAGATTTAGATCGAGGTACTTGAAATTTACGTAGCATAGATAGTAGACACTTGTTTATCGCTGTGCCAGTTTAGTTCATATATTGGAAAGAATCAATTGATCCCATTATACGATGCTCCATCTCAACGTCTGCTAGACGAGTGAGTCATCGCTGATGATTCATTTTTCAAAACTAAATTAAAACCGTACAAATAGACCGTAGACGTTTACGCAATTTCACGTTTTTATCGACGTAATCGAACGACGCTCGTAGAAAACACTGTAAGCGTCAGAATTGAAAAATTTCGATGTTTTATTGGAAAATCGTCCGCATACCGATGAGAATGCTGTGACATAGAATTTAAGTGCCATTTTCCTTTCCAAATATTATTAACAATGCTAAAAGATGATGTCACGATGTTGTCCCTATAGAAAACAAAATACAAGCACGAACGGACATTAGTTGATTGTTTTCTGACTTCTGTCTATGACATATATCTGAATGAATGGAACATCGAGCTTTCTTTACAACTAACAGGTGGCACGTGCAGGGTTTTCTACGGACACACTTTCGTTTTTCATGAATTTCCACTATATCGATACATAAATTTTCTCTCCGTCCTGAAAAACTTGTTTCTTGGCACTTACGGTGGTGTTTTCTACGAGTACTATTCAATCAACGAAATACACTTATTAAACATTATACTGGGTGGCCTAATTTGGACGCTTTATATATTCTTGTATATTATGTTCGTTCTTCAGATTTTTACGCTTTCAAATTTCCTATACATATAAGTATATAAATATCCACGGTCGATTTGTAACGATAAATAAAATAAGATTATCCCTGTATCTATAACTTTAATTTCAACTATTAGTAAATATTAATACAATTTATTATTAAGAAGTATTACGACGAATACTTTCGCAAATGATCGCCTAACTAACCGATGCGCAAATTAAATCGCCATGGTCGAGCTACGTTTAAACGTTGCAATCTTCTATTTAAATCTCCGATCGGCATTGTTACCGATCGGTTCCATCTAGACATCATACGACACTGAATAATGTTTATTCTTACTATGATTCCGAGATGCAACTTAAGCAGGGGCAACTTGACTCTCGTTAACCCTCTGCAGGCGATAAACGATACGGATATATACGAAGCTGTGCAGCAATCTTAACGATAATTTGAAAATTATTATACAAAGAATATTATCACGAAAGGAATAGAAGGAGCAAAGGTGAGAACACGCAAAAAATTGATTTAGATAATATTGGGAATTAGAAAAGGAGCTGTTGATAAAAGCGTAATCATTGTTACGATAAAATTTAAAAGGCCAGGTTAAAAATAAAAATTATTATTGGCATCGTCGTCGCCTCGTGGCGTAAACAACGTTTAATTAAAACTAATCCTCGCATTTTTGTTACGGCTTATTAGGGATTAATTCAGCGATTTTAGAGACGCGAGCAGGAAATTTGTATCAAAGTTATTTACGTTAGACTACTTTGTAACGCTTTATACCATATCGGTATATCATTATAAAAGAAAGCTGCGCTATAACGTTATTATATAATGCAGCGAAGTTCTTCATGCCGCGTTCGCGTATATAGATCGTTAATCTAATGATTAATGATCTTAAAGTTTAAAAAAGAACCTAATAATTCACCATAAATTACAAAATAAATTCACCTTTAGTAACGCAAAAAGTCTCGTATGTAATGAAGATTCTGCCAATTTATTCGCATTCGATGATGCATCGGATGGACACGCATTGAATCTAATTAAATTCATTGAACTCGTCAGCTGCACGTCGAACGTCGCATACTTAAGAAACACGCATGCGTCGAGTGTCGTTTATTGAATGAATACATTGGATCGCGAACGTTTCAATTGTACGTCAAACGAATCGTTAGAAACACGAGTTACGGACGACGATCTGTTCGAACGTCATCTGGATCAGAGACGTGCAACTGGAAATGTTTTAATTACTACATCTAATTGCCCGTTTCAGTAAGTCGTAGGAGAAGAATTCCTCCACAATTATACACAGAACGTAGACTACGAACGTACATGCATTTATGGCAAATTGTAATGGTGCAAGATCGTACAGGATCAGAATGCGCGTAGGACGCAGAGATAAACAAAATAAAATGTGTTCGTATTACGGAATTATGTAAGAAATGGAACTTTGTATAATTGCTTATTGCAGGGGAATAAGTCTCAAGTGCTAAACAAAATTCGAGATTTCTTGGAACTTTGAGAACCAAAGATCCATTTATCTTTAAATATTTCTCGAGATTTCCAAGAATTTCAAGTATCAAAATATGTTCGAAGAGATTCGCCAAAGAGATTTGCTTCGCAACTAGACAAAGTTACGGTGTGAAACAATGGGGTCTTTGTCCGAAGATGGCAATCAGAAAACCGATGCTTAAACGTATTTACGTTCCGCTTGCGAGTAGATTGACAAGCGTTCGCATTATCAGCGATATTACAAGGATATAAATATAAGAACAAAGATGATGCTTCTCGCGATCTTGCGGTAAATTTCCATCGAAAGATGGATTTTAAAACGATGAAAGAAAGCGCGAGAATACAATCCACCGGAACGCATTGCCGTGTTATTCGGGTATTTATCCGTTTCGCGTTAGAAAGTTAGAATAATCGAAGGATCGAGAAAAATGGAATATGGAAGAAATTAAAAATGTAGAACTCGCGTTAAATATTAAAGATTCGTCGAACGTTTCTGGAAAGATCAACGAATTTATCGTAGCGCAGTTCCTCGTTTCCTCGATCGTTTGCTAGAAAATCTCCGACTAATTATTTGCATCTAAAATTAAGGGGAACTCGACAAATATTCTCACGTATAATTGTTTTGTCGACTCGAACTGATTTACGATAAGTAACGAAATATACATACGTGTGATTTATCCAATGTCTAATCATTTGCGGTTAAGATAACAATCTGTTTAACGACGAAATATTTTTCTATCGTCTTGTTTTCCTCTCTGGCATAAAATATTTAATTTACGTAAGACGTAATTGAAGCGATTGAATATTGAACTCGGCTGGTGTAGCTAGCAATTACGTAATTTTATTTAACACCGTTCGATCATTTCTTGTTCCAATCTTCGGGCTTCATCTTAATTAATTTTATTAGTCAAAATACCGATGTCTCTTATCGATTCCGCGATTATTGCTAGTAGGAAATTGTACACGATTCTGAAGAATATTTATCATACGTTTACGTACGTTGTTTCAAGGAAATAAAACGAAAGTATATGTCACATTTTCGTTGAAATATTCGTTCGTTTTTTGAGAAAAAGGTAAATAGTTCTTTTCTAATTTTTTTTTCTCTTTAACATAGTAAGAAATAAATGTTCATGAATATTCTGTAAGTTTATACATAATGGACGTTCGTTAGCAAAATTCGTTTTTTTTTCTATTTTTTTTTCTCTTTTCCTTTTTTACGTGGCAGGTAGTTTTATTATTTACAAGAAAATAAAGAGGCGTTAGGGTCGAGGACGTATTTAAAACAAAATTTACTAAGATGTGTACTATTTGCGTGTATTCTTATATAACGCTTCCTACATTTTCTGTGCCTCGAAGATCATCCGATGACAAGTACAAGGAGGATTACAGGGGTCTGTTTCTTAAACATCGCCAAAATAACACGTGGCTCCATAATTCTTCAATTTTCATGATTTTATCTCCCGATCAATTTATTGTACAAATTTCACGAGTTTCAAGTTTCGTCAAAATTACATAACGACAAGAACGAATTTCTTATATAAAAATATTTTTATCGGATTATAATGGCGAACAGTGATACGAATGATTAAGATCAATATAATATATTATTCGTATATGATTCGATACACGTACTAGATAAATTTGAAAAGTTCCGAAATTTCAAAGAAATTTATCCCTCGAATTCATCAGTTAATCTGTCAGTAATCAAGTTTTACAATTGCCGATGTATCGAGTTTATAATTTCATTTCACTTTATAACTTTTTTGAAACACGTTGTATATGATATCATTCACATACGAATCAAAATGCATCTAAAGAGGTAGAAGCCTTCGTTTCATGGGTGAGACGTGTTTCAAAAGAGAAAATGCTCGCATAGTTCCAAGGAGATGATTACGTGAGCCTGAACACGTACGTATGAAGTTGGAGTCAGGGCCACCGGTAAAATTCGTGCAAATCCTCGACCTCGCCCCATTCATCTTTCTATTCATTTCCGATATATACATAGGATCGTTTAAAAATAAAACAAGCTGCCACGGTTTTTACGCCACTAGGCGCCTCTTACTCGACTTTTTTTATTTTATTAAAATCGTCAAAATATTGATCGAGTTTATCCTTTATCGGAATATAAAAATTTGCTCAACGATCGACACGCTATTTCACACGTATTCTTCTTGAAAACGATTAAATTATTCTTTGAATTTCATTTCGTGAGCGCTGAATCGCTAGCATTGCTCGAGATACATACCTCGAAAATCGATCTATCCTTATTCGTGCACGTTACGTTCTTCGTACGGTGACGAACGATTTCTCGTCGATTATTATTATTGACAGTCAAGAACCATAAAATTCCTAAGCAATGTATCGATCGATAAGAGGACGTTACCGTAGATCCACGAGGTGTTTCTTTAGGCGTGACTATCGCCGCTTCCTCTTTCGCATCGGCGCAACGCGACGATTTCAGCGCTTATCACGTGTGACACGCTGGTTTCAAGATTAATTTTCGTGGAACACCTCGAAGAACGTGAATGAATTGCCGCGTCGCGGCATTTTTCTGTAATTATTAAAAAACTCGACGAGAACGTGGAGAAACCTTAGAGCTTCAAGAACTTCGTCCGCTTAAAGAAGATAAAACATTAAACGGCGCGTAAAAAGTTAGACAAACGTACGAGAATTCGAGAATATGCGATTGATAGGTAGGAAAATTGGAATTTCGAACGGTCTTTGGATAAGGAAAAGGATCTTGTAGAGAACTAGCTCAGCGAGTAGTCGAATGCTCACGTATGCAAAGAGAAAACGAAGATGCGTGAGAGCACACACGTTTTAGTTGACCGATCACATTCTTCCGTCGATGACGAAACCTCCGTTCATACAATGCACGAATTTCCTGCGGTTTAATTATCGGGAAACTGGTATTCCCGTGCCGGTTGTTATTTGCCAAATTAGCGTCAATAGCGTAAATAATTACGGCAATATCGGGTTGCTACCGGGAAAGATGTGTAATTAAGCAATGTGATCGGAAAGACTTTTGTTTCTATGTTGCTATTATTTTTATTATTTATTTATTCTTCACCCATACACTGTATGTGTTTGTGTGTATATATATAAATCTTATTTCTAACATATAAAACATTATACAAACAGTACTTAAAATATAAACAATGTAGCCATTAAAATGCGTAATTAATCGTTTAGATGGCTTGAAAAATAGATCGAAAATTGCAGTGTTTACTCAAAATCAAAATATTTAAAGAATTACTATTCGCTATTGCTAAGTAGCAAAGAGCTTCGAAAGTATAAAATAATATGAAAATAAGGTAATTATTTAGAAAGCTGCCAGCATCTTGGATTTCGATGATTTTTTAACGTGTTATCGGGCTGATGATTCTCTACGGACAGAATTCGCTGTTGCGCTACCGACAGTTTTTCGCAAATATCTCGAACGCTAAAAGAGTCCGACGATAACACACGAAGGAAAAAATTGTTCGAAATATTGATTCGATACAACGTATTAAAAGATCATGGAAATCCAAGGTGGTGGCAAGTTTCTAAATAATTATGGAAAATAAACAAGCTAGAAAGGCAAGGAAGATTTGGTAATCCTTTTAATTTATAATTTTTGAAAAGTAGATCATAGTTTATTTCGCAATTTCGTTTCTATCTATTTTTAGTCGATAATTAAATTGGAAGTTGAACTTAATTGAAACACCCAAAGAAAGGTGTGGCCTTTTTCTTTTGTTTCAGAATAAACGATACTATTGGTTTGTCCTCTGCATTATCGAAGTTATCTTTATTGATATTGCGTGCAAAGAAGAAATTACGGGTATTACGCGAAAGCATCAGAGTTTTATCTCTTTTATCGTAAAAGAAATTGTTCCTGGACGATTAAAAGCTATGGCAACTTAACGACGTGACTTTTTCGTCTGTCTTGATCGCAGTACGATATTTGCAAATCCGTTTCTGGTCATAAATTTGAAGATATCGTTCCCATATATCGATCTTTATCCGTGATACAATTGTTGCGATATTGCGGTTTCCGTTTGGGATAACTTTTTGTCATCGATTTAGGCTGTCTGTTCGTTCCTTTGTTTCAACGAATCTTCGTAATTAATCTGGAATTTAATCCAGTTTTGATTTCACCTGGATCTTTGCTCTGTGCTTGTATGAAATTTCTTGTCATATTTCTTATCCATCGGATTATGATAAAAATTTATACGGCGCTGTGAATAATTACAGACTCAAACGCATTTTCTGCATTATTTGTTCAATGTTTCCAAGAAACCGCAGATCATGCTTGGATATGTTAAGTGAAATTGTTTTTGTAAAGTGTAAATTAGACGCTATAGGATATTAGAAGATGTTACTTGACATTTATCGACAATTATTACATTTCGTAACCGAAATAGAAGATAAAAAAACAAGTTTTCAACAAGACAATGCTCTTATTCATACAACCGCTAAGTATAAAAGTGTGGTATCAAGATTTTGGAATGGAATTATTATCATAGCCAGTGTTCAGTTCTAATCCGCTTACGATAGAAAAGCTGCGAGGAATTCCAGCAAGAAAAATTTACGATCGAGAGAATCCACTTACGGAGTATATCGTGAAACTCGAAAAAAGAATAAAAAAAGAAAGAATGAAATCTGCGAAAACGGATATTGAAAACGAAAGTTTAAATAAGTTAGAGGATAGTGTACCTAACAGATTAATAGAAGCAATAAAGAATAAAATCCACTAAACGGTGAATAAACTTCACAGTATTATACTTTTATATTTACATCATTATATAATTAGTTATCATTAATTAATTATTTATGTAATTAGTTCGTATTTGTTCACGGCCGAGAACGTAATTTTGGAAGGGAATTTAATTTTTTCTAGACTTCGAAAGAAGAAGATTTTTGTCGTATCTTCAGTTTTATTTTACATCGTAACACGAAAGACCAAAAAGTTTATAACTATCCATAGTACTGTATTTTTATGAATACGAATAAAGAAACAGAATTAGAACCAACATTTTCTTCAGCCACTAGAAATCATGACTATTTTTTTAAGTTTTTATGTGTTCTTGCATAATTATACGCAGTTTGTACACTTTTGTACCTTTAAATTTCTCGCAAATTATCGGATCTTTGGCTTTGATCGTCAAATATGAATCGTAGCTTTCTCCTGTCATGACAGACTTTGTTTCTCGTTTCACCTGACACGATACGTTTCCCAACAATTATTTAGCTGTCGTTGGAAATCAATGATTCGCGGAAATCGGGATATATTTAGAAAGCGCGTGAAAACGTGGCGGACCGCGATTGAAAAATCTCGTGTACTCACGGAAAGGCAACGTCTTACGTTCCCTAAAAGAAGAATATGTCACGCCGATGACGTCAAACAAAAGAGGGATCGACCGTACGAGCCCTCGGAGCCGACCAATGGCACGTTCGTTCCCTCGATGAAACCAGCTGACTGTTGCGTTGCGTCACCCCTTAAAGCCTCATAGTTTCAGGCTTCAACGAACACACGCGTGACTCTACTTGAGCGCGCGCGTTTCGATGGAACGTGAGAGACTGCACGATGTTTTTCAGCCGATGGCATAATCGAACGATTCTCGTACCAATCACATACAAATTTTACAGATGCGACTAATATTATAAAATTGAATATAAATCCAAAGTTTGTACGTTTCGAGGGTTGAAACAAGTACGTAATTTGAGACTTTTGTGTTGTTGCTAGCAGCCTTTTAACTTACAATTCATTCTGTTTCATCGACAAGAACGCGTGTTAATCTTTAACGAAGGATAATTTTTAATAGGATAATTATCTCCGAGCTCGCTGTTAATCTTCTTATTTTCATTTCTTGTCTTAGATTGGAGTCCCCGAATGTATATGCCATGCTCTCAAAATATACCGAGGCCCCTATAACGTTCTATTTTAAAAGATGTTGATGTTCGAACTCTCCCTTTCTTACCGCCCAAATGAATTTATAGCGGGTCTCACCTTTATATTCGTAAAAGAAAAATAGGCACGAGATCCTAAAACTTTCGTCATTAGCAAACTTTATTCGTATTCCCATAAACTATCGCCTGCCCGCATTTCTAAGGATTAATCGAAATTTTCAAAAGTCAATATTACAGACAGGCGTGATAGGAAATTTAGATATGGAATCGCGATTTCGGAATTCGACGGTAGAATTGTTCACGAACATTGGCTTTCGCGTTGTTTGCCAACATTGCGCAACTCTGTCTCGCTAGACCTGATTCCGTTTATGCGGAAGCTTCTTTTGGCGCGCAATTATTCGAGTAGCGACTTTTTCTCGCTCGAGGGATCGAGAGAACCGGTTTGAATGAAAGGAAACGTTCAAAGAACACGAATCTTCTATGAAAAGATATTCTGATTAAGAATGAACATTTTGAAAGTATCCTCTCGAGTCTCTTCCGGAATAGCGGAACATTATCTAGAATGGTTTGTTTTGGTACTTTGTGTCTTCTCGTGAGAAATTTTATCGAACGAGGAAATGAAAATCAACTTGCAAAGATCTCAGAAATTTGTTGAATACAACGATAAGATACGTTGAAACGAAATATCGATAAGAATAAGAATTACGTACATAAAAGTTGTGTCGATTCTTAGTATCGTCGAACTGTGTGAAGCAACTCAAGTAGGTGAACAATATCTGTTTGTAACAAAGCAAAGATTCGTTAATTAGCGACTTTTTACTATGAGTTTACTTCGACTAATTACTTTGTGTGTCCGGAAACGATATCATAAATGATAAGTATTTCTGAACGAATATTGTTCTTGTACGCGTCACTTATTCTAGACAAAAATGAGATAATAATATCTTATAAGAGGGTGGGTGATCGTTTACACTTTTATTATATGATAATATTTCACAAACATTACTGGTCTTTCTAAAGAACATTAGAGAAGACCAACGATTTTATATTTATGGAACACGATGTTTTTATACGTTTCATAAAAAAGGGATGTTTATAACGTAAAGACGGAGTCTCCGATGAACTAAAAGCTCTCATTTACGCCGTTTCTTTGGTAGAAAAGCTTTATCGATCCTGGAATAATCGTCCGACGAAATCCACACGCGCTTTCGGTGCTTTGTACTCGTCTGCTCGTCGACTCCGAAAGCCAAACCGCGTTTCGAATTTCGTCATACAGCGACGCAGAAAAATTATCAAATTTTCTCCCGTTTTATTTTTGTATTGGACACTGAAAAACACAGGATCGGCGTACAAACGAAAGAACTTTGTAAAAAATGCGATAACGCTAACGAAATACAGTATCATTCGTCCACACGACGCCTGTCAACGAAAATTCAAGAAAGCTGATTTTAAAGCGTCTTCGCTTCGATATAATAATTAATAACGAGTTTCCATCGAGTCTACGCCGAGAAACTTGCTTATAATCGTGACTCGGAGGAACTTCTTCTGCTTGCACGATTCATCGCAAACAATTTTCAACGCTCCGCACCGCCTACTTCTTCGTAGTCAGCGTCATCGATCGACCATCGAATACACATCGTCGTGCAGGAACGATTCTGTCACTATCGTCGCTATCGATCCATATGTTTGTGCTTCGCCAAACACACCTGGAGAGAATATGCGCTACGCCACGTGGAAGCCTCCATGTGGCATATAAAGCACAAGATAATGGACAAGGTACGATGGAGAATGCTCGATCGATCGAACGACAACGAGGCTTTTACCTTCGTAGGAGGACCATTTGTTCCTTTTCCGTTTTATCAGCTTTATCAGTTTTCCGATCGGACGGACATGTTAGAACTAACGACGACGTAACGCAGTTCAATCGTGCAATTTACACGCATGAAATATTATGAAACGTATATTTCTTACATAAATATTATATTTTAGCGAGCTTGCTTTACGAACGTTGCACGTTGTCTGCGTCCACCTGATAAACGCAAACATATAGAAATATATTTCATGAAATAGTAATTGAACGAGAAATACCTTGACTAGAACTTTTGGAAACGTCACTCTTGTTCTTCTGTATGTAGACAAAACTCTAATTATAGAGGGTTAGAATAAATATCGGAACATTCAACGTATCGTGCATCCGAGTGCGGATATAACGAACGGAAGTGGCGCATCGCGTGTCCGCTAGAAACACAGTCTCCAGAAGATAAACGCAAGTTGCAGCTCGAGTCGGTGGAATACGCAATGGAAGAGCGGAATGAAATACTCTATTTGTTGCCAGCTATATGATATCGGTATAATGAAACATAAATTGACTGGAAGATTAAACGAAGTGAATTGCGTCGTTGTTGCTGCAAAGCTGTATCGCGTTACCGCGAAGCAAAAGAACAAGCACGATGGGCATAGGACCGTGGGACAATTGTCGGATAGATCGAAGAGAATCAACGACTTTTATTAGATAGAGCGCAACGCTCAATACCGTGCAGTAATATTATTGAATGAAGCAGTGAACGATCGAGTACTATTGGTTAATGAAAAAGGTAGATTGATCGAAGGTACTCGAGTACGTTTTCGCACTCGACTTTTTATTACAAATATCTTGGAAACGCTGCACGTGTTATCGTATTTGCGTAATCTCGATGCTAGAAAGTTCATAATATAGCGAATAGAAATTGAAATTGATTTAATCGACGTATCACTGTGTCGATAGCATCGTTTCGCTCGTTTCTCTATCGATTTTCGTCGAAGAAGGTAAAGGTTTTCCGATAAAACAGCCATGAAAAAATAATATCCAAGTTAAAATATCTGTAAACGGTGTAACTTTTTAGCGAATAAGCTCGACAGCTTATCCGGGTCTTAAGCGACGTTTATCTACTCACAGAATGGTAAGCCGGTAATCATTTTACGACGCTGTTTCGCGACATATTTCATCCGTGTTAAACGATACACCAACAAAGAATATATCGGAAGATACGGAAGAGACGTAAACGAATGCAACGAGAGCCCTCGACTAAAAAGACGATTAAAAGGTAATCGCTCTCGATGTTTTTGTTGCTTCGAAACGAGGATACGGAGTAGTAATCTTGTTAATTTCACGGATTAACCGTAAACGATATAAAAGGAAGAAAAAATGTTATATATAAATTATACGATGAAATAGCTAGTTAAACTCGTCAGAGAACGACAATGATTTCATATTTTTTCGAAGAAGATAATGCACGCGTTGAACATCAAAGTCGATTATTTTTTAATGTATTTTGCGGTAACATTGTATCGTATGTATGAAACGGTCAAACCAGATGTTCGATGCCGTAAGGAAATTATTTTCCGAAGGAGTAACGATTAATAGTAATCGGTAGACGTGGAAGACGCAAATTTGTAAATTTTCGCGTAACGCGGTAACAGAAACGTCTCAGATTCACGTGATGCGATCGTTGAATTTGTGGGTGCGGAATCGAATGACTTTTTTGCCCTTGAGAGGACGAGCCTCCATCTCGCGCACGGCACATTCACCGATAATGTTGGGTCATAACGGAGTGTGCGAACAAGGGGAAATTCACCCCTCTCTCGCTCCCCCCACTCTTTACGTACCCCACCAAAGCGGTTCTTATGCAGCGTCGTATCGCGCGCCACGGAACCCACCGCTACGATTGACGCAAGAACCAGCTCCATTTTCGTAAGAGGTCTCGGCTGTTGATTGCAGTTAATAAAAGGCGGAACTGATTCATGGAAGATTATGAAATTAAAACGTCGGGTTGTTTGCACGTAGATATATTTTAATCCCGAAAAATGCCACATTCGATAAGGGAATTATCATCGTAGAGTATGATAATGCAGTTTTGGAAATTTGCGCGATAATGATATAAACGACTAGACTAACGAATCGATACTTTCGATGGCTTAAATCTTATCGGATGTAAACATCGATACAAATCATGGGAATTAATCGATCGAAGATACGGTATCGATATTAATTTTTTATCGGTTCGTAGGATCTTTTGGAACGAAAAGAAAGGGTATTCCCGGAGGCGATGAAAAATTTGCTTATCGCGGAAAGTAAGGAAAGATTCGATTATCGCCTTTGCATATTAAAAGACTTCCTAACTCGTCCTGTTGATTCGTAAATCTGTTTATAAAGGACCGCGAACATCGTATTCTACTTTGTACGTTGTTTTACGTGCTTACAGCTATGTAAGCTGTGTTTTCCGTTTAAACGAAGCTTACGCGTGCAAACAACGAAAACGAATTATCGGCAACTGTTAAAACAGATCTGAAATCATACGACGAACATTCCAAGCTGCCACTTGCTACGATTTGCATATATGTACCGATGTTAAAACTAACAACGCTCGACAACATTCTCAAAAGCATCGAGTGACATTAACCTCCGTTCGGAAGCAATTTTACAATCATTATGGGATACGATTTTCTTCGCAAATACGAACATGCCGAGCGACTATAACGTGCGTGAACGCAATCTTGATGATAAATGACGTAAAATTAGTATGGCGCGGAATGCGGGTGCAAAAAATTTCGTTAATCGGTAGCGGGGAATCCTGGTGCATCCGTCACTGGGCCGTCGGTCTTCTGGATGGCCTCTTTTCTCCCCACCACTAGTTCAGCATGTTCGTCCATGGAAGCGTAGGTACGCGCGTGGAACGGACGTGTTCGTGCCAGTAGTCGCGATATAAAACTCGTGAGATACGCTGGTAAACGACAAATCGTACGTGGCTATCCGAACGAGAACGCAGTTACATCGACGCGCGTGTATGAACTCGTGCGTCTGGAATCCACCGGAACACGGATCGTGTATAACATAGAAGAGAGAACCGGATTCGTGGCGATTCCTCGAAACGTGTCGTGCGCTCTTGTTCCATCGTGCTTTCTCGCCGGGCCGTGCTTCGAACACGCGTCAACCACGAAGCTTCTAGAGGGCCGTAGCTCGGGGTGCAACAGCGAAGGGAGGGCAATGAAAACGTCGACGTTATCCTCCAGTGACATGATCAAACAGGAGGTGAGCCAAGACGAGCATCGTACGCGAAGAAGAATGGCTCGTGTAACGGAAGACGAGGCCGGTTTTCGTGTCGATCGATGGAATTCCTTTAACGTGTATGTTTCTCCTCGTCGCGGCTCGTTTTACGTAAAACATGGATAAAGAAGAAAGAATCGTTTAGAAGAACGCGCTTCGGATCAAGCGTTTCGTTTCTTTTCGAAGTCGCTTTATCGTACGTGACTTGTCATCGCTCGTTCCGAAGCTCGTTCCGAAGCTCGTTCCGAAGCTCGTTCCGTAGGAACTACGAATAGGAGTGCCGAGGTTGTACGAGTTGGTTCGCGCGTAAAGGTTAACAGAGATCGGGAGCGTGTTCGACGAACGTGCGACGAATCCACGAACGGTAGGACGCGACGCGTGAGCGCCGCTACGGCGGTTAATTAATTAATCGATTAACGAGCAAACACGTTGAATCACGTAAAACGTACGACGCACGATTATGGGCAGAGTGGCTGATAAAAAAGGAATACGCGCGTTCGATTGTATCGACCGATAAGTAATTGCACGAGTCGTATCCGCGAAACTACGAGGCGTCCACTCGATCGACAATGCCGACTGTCACATAGCACAGTGCGAAAACGAGTTTGCCGCGAAGTTTGCCGAGAAGTTTACCGCCGCTGGCTATTACCGAATACCGTTTCCATAGAGCGCTTCAGGAGCGTGACAATTCGGAGCCCTCCTGTTGTTATCGATCATAATGATCGTTGACGGGGATGAAAAAGGGAAAGTAGCATGCTCGATGATACCTGTGAGTGCAGCGTGTATATTTAGGATCGATAAACGCACGCGATTCTCGATACCTGTGCCACGTATCGTGTCGGGCGATAAGCCTTTAAATAATTTATGACCGAAAGAGACGATAAGCAGCTTCGAACTTCGTAGAAGTCCACTTTGCTTCTTTCTCTTGCGTCTGATGATTTTACGCGGTAAATTCGATGGAAATTCGCCGATGCTCTTCGCCACCCACGACTGTTTATTCAGATAATAGAAGCTCGTGTTCAAGTAGGTAGAATTCAATGGGCCCAAGTTTATTTAATCGGAAATTAACTAAAATTTCGTAAAATTTGACCACGAGTCTGCGACTAATCTGACCGATTATAATTATCGCGGTATCTCTTAAAATTTTTGAGTATTTTTAAGTAATTTTAATGAAACGTTTAGTATCTCTTCTTTCCATCGAGTGGCAGCGAAATACTCGACGCATTTGTTTATTCTACGTACGTATGCACACAGATATACAATAGCGAAATGTTATCTCATCGTTGCTATACTAAATCACTTCCTGAATCGAGCTACCGACATTATACATCGTGTTCAGCGAAACGATATGCACGATTTTCGAAACACTTGCGATAACGTAACAAAAAAATATTTCGAACAAAGGTTCGCCCGTTTCGAAAATTTCAGCTACGAATTGCAATACTTAAAATCGTCAACAAGTATTTCTTTCTCTGAAGAATTAACGTCACCTTGACTTTATCGAATGGTACGATGCTTTCTCGATTTCGTAGTATCGTAGCCGCTGTCAAGACGAATTCAACGACCTACAATACTATGAACTTCAAAAGACCTTGAGCTGAAAAATCTTGAATTCGTCGTTTACCATAGGAAGATTAACGTGTGAAATTCGGTTTAATAGGGCGTTAGATCGCACGTCAATAATAACGTTCGTGACGTTAACCAATTGCAACAGAAAAAATGAGCAAAGTACGTCTGAATGGGTGTCGTTTCTTAATGCTTCAATTTACGATCGTGCTATATCGTTTTCGCTTAATGAGAAATATTCCCGCAAGTGGACACTTGGATATTCCGTTGGGAGTGACTATCCGACTATCTGACGTAATAACGACTCGGATAGTCGCTTTCGACGCAACGTCCGAGTGTCCACTTGCGAGAAATACTATCAAATGCGCGACACTAGAGAACGCTCCTCGAAGTCGGTTCCGACAACTATCAGCATCAACCGCCGCTCGAGGAAATAGAATCTTGATCCGTTGTTTCGTAAATCGAGCTGAAGCTCGGAGTCCATGGATATATCTAAGTTTAGACAAATAAGCGACAAGTAGGAAAGAGTTTCCGAGAAACAGCGACTGCAACGAACTTGACATCTTAGACGAAAGACCGTTCGATGATCGAAACTCTTGACCGTGCAACGTGTTGCATCGATGCACGTGTAACGGTTCCGGTTTTGTTCGGTTACCAAGCGCCGGCTTCGCGGAAGAACAAATCGTAAGAGACGACGCCTCTGGAGAGGCATGTCCAGGCGTAACACACAGGCGTGTAACGTGTTCTCGCGAAAGAGGTCGTCGCGCTTTGGATAGATGTTTTCGTTCGGCACGGTGGCCTTGACACTTCGGCTATGCGACGCACGATACGCGACAGAAATAGCCGGTATACGAATCGAGTCGATTCGCAACGTTAGATGAAACGTAAAATCCGTTTTTGGTATATACGTCACGCGAGTTTCGTGACAAATTTCGAGACGTCGTTCGTCGCGTCCTCTTATTTCTCGTAGGCGCGAGTAAAAGATAATCCGCGTGGATGCATAAACGAAGAATCGATCAGATTCCGATAACGAGATTGTTAATGCTGTTTCTTTCGAAGAAGTCGGCTTCGATGTCTCGATACGTATGCGTTTGCATACGGAAGTATTGCGTAAACATAGCTGTGTAACTGGTATATGGCTCGGTACATCTCGGTATGGTTGTACCACGTGCATTTATACGAATCACTGTGCGTTGGCCTTTGGACATTCTTCCTGTAGCGCGCATGTGACCTGTGCATATTACATGTACTGTACCATTCATTCATAAACAGTCTTATTGGCTGGCAGGAGGGTGTGTCAGTGACGTCACTGCCAGATCAATGCCATACACGCGGAAAAAGGAAGAGGGAAACGGCGCGCCGTAGGAAATTGGCGGGAATTTCGAACGTGCGAGTGCGCGACAAAATAGGAACTATACGTATTTATATCACAATTGGGCCAAGTTGCGCGGAAATCTACCAATCCTCTAAATGGCAAAGAGTTAATCACGCGCAGTACGTATTCCATAATTTCGAGATCTTCGTTTGGGAAAAAATTACCAATTCGTAGAACGACCGTTGGGTTATACAATTATTAAAACTATCGTGCTATAGTTCGATTTTAGGTTTATAATTATTTTACAGGAAGCTTCCAAATCGCGTGTTAATTATGCGACATCGTACTATTAAATAAACCGTTGAAAAACAATGTAAAACAGCGACGAAGAAATAAAATATACTCGATAGAAAGGAGGCTACTTTTTTGAAAATATTGAAATCTTCGTATTAGATTTACTCGATTGCAGATGATCGAGGACTGACAGCTTTCTGCGTAATTTAGCCCAATTGAAATTGACATACTTGATATACGTATTGGAGTTGAACTACTAATTTTCGAGTACATTTATCAAGTAGATACGTACATGGGCTACTTGTGTGATAAACCGGTGATTTATTGCTCTTCTAATCGTATCCGATAAATATGCGGAATTTCGTGATGCCGTATCTCTCACGAATTAACGATTCGAACTGTATCATTGCTCGCGTGATTAGATGAAAGGGATACGCGATTATATCGCGCTGTGGCGGACGTAATAAATTTTCAGTGATATAACAATCGTAGAGTATCGATTTATAGAATATCCAATAAATAATAAAACGTATAATTTTTGCATGTAGACTAATTCTTGTCCGTGTTTTACTATCTTTACAGAGTATATACGTAGAAGGGAATCGAGAAGAAAAAAATATCTTCAAATTTTTAATACCTACTTGCTCGTCATAATGTACAGATCGTTGATACTCATTTTTTGTTAAACCTTCCTTAGAAATATCGATTTATAAGTAACATGTTCCTTCTTGTTACGTAAAGTGAGTACTCGAGTGTTATGTGACGTAACAGCGTTCAATATCACTAAGATCGTCAGAATTTAACTACCTGTTAGATTCGACACCGTATTAAAATAAATTGCGCAAGCAAGTTTCGTACTTTTTTTTTTTTTAGATAGTAGTATAGTATAACTTACGTAATATGATTTTCGCTCCAATCGTATCTTTCGTTCTATATGATTGATTTGCAACAACATAGCACTTATTATATTTCGCATTCATCGAAAATACTAAAATTCAATATTCCTCTTCTACGATTCACGATCATAAAATTTTCCATAACGATAACGTGGCCATCGTTCGAGTTATTTAAAACTCATTTTCTTTACACTCGTATCGATATCGTTGTGTATTTCAACATTTTTTCTTGCTGCTGCTAACTACCTCGCAAAACATGTCTTAAGATAGCAATTCACACTGGTCTAAGAACTGTTACATTGCACTTGAACTCGACGCGATCGCGCGTTAATGTATTCCTATGATCTCAAATGAATAAGCAATGATCGTGAATAGAAATCGTTGTCTCGAAACGTATTAGAAACGTCAATTTTAGAATGATTTCAGCAAATATTGAATTTCATACTTGAATGTCAGCTCTAGTGGTACATTCCGATAATTACAGACGTATTTCTTTCTAAATATTTGATTAAATTAATGCCGAACAATCGGCAAATGTCGAAACACGATAGAATATTGATAAAATTTTACAAACTCGTATAAATAATCATATTCCTTATCGGTATATTATAATACGATAATACGATTACGATGTATGACGTATCAGCTAAACGCTTAATACTTTCACTGACTCAATGTCGCTTTGTATATCTGCTAACTAAACGGTTCGTATCTACTCTACTTTCGATCGATCGTTCATGAACCATTTATGAAGCGGCGTATCATTTAATTGGATTATATATTTTATATATATATAATTCACCAAAGCTCCGTATGCGTGTGTACATATGTGTGCGTGTGTATGAAGAGAGAGAAAGAGAGAGAGTGTGTGTGTGCACCTGCGGTGGACCAAGCGACGAATCACGTGGAAAGGCGCTTTAACGACGCCGACGTTCATCCACATTGACGTAAAATCGTCAAGGCCGATCGGAATAAGAAGAGTATGTAGTACTTGCGTCTATGCGCGTTTGATCTCGCTCGAGATCTCTCACGTGCGAGCTGTTTACAACGCGATTATCGAGCGTAAAATCTCCGTCAACGTGTCGCGACCCAACTATCGTAGTTCGTTGCATTTTTCCTTTCGCCCGCTTTTTTCTACCGTAACAAGCAGGAATTGATGAAAATCGATGACAGGTTAAGATCAGGTCGAACAGAATCGAACTTGGAGATGTATAGTTTTAGCGAATATTTGGCACGTTCAGGATTTCAGATAGAACCCTCGCAACGAACGAGCATCTTTGATACGCGGCAGTTAGTACCGAGTTAGATTTTGTAACAGCAATTTGTACGACGATATCTCAACAGTTTTTGCTTGTTGGCTCTTCGTACATCGTAGGTTATCAATCGTAATATAATGAGCGTTGATTGGTCAATTAATTAAAGAATTACTTGCACGAACAACTTTATCTGCTGATATTAGATGATTGAAGAATGTCGTGTTATGCAAGTCGGATGGTTATTTCTCTGTTTCTTCGCGGAGGAAATAAAATATAAATCACGTTGCTTAAAATAGATTATCATTTATCCGACTGACGTTTTCCGTTGAAAAAAATATTCAACGTATCGCGTTAATGAAAAGTTCGACATATTTTCGTCGGCAATATTAAATGACCGGTATACGTATTAAATGAATTTCAATTGTGTGATAAAATTCGAAATTACAATTTCCATGACAATTTCTACAAAAAACAGGAAAGCAGTAGAGATAAATTTTCAAGCTTTGGCACCGTCCAACGAATTACGTTAACTACACGCTTATCTATTTCAAGAATTTGACTATTCTATATAGTGATTTAGTTCGGATATAGCGATTAGCAAGTGATTTAAAACTTCAAAATCTTGTCTCTGAACTGAAGAACAAAAATATTTGAATAAATTTAAGGTACGAGTTAAAAATTATAGATATCGTAATAAATTATTATAATGAGTTGATATTACTATCCCAACGCTTATGACAAATTAACCTTAATATCTAGAAGCGAAAAAACTTTCATATAAAAAGAAGCATGCGAATGTGGTCGTAGGTCAAAGGATGGACTTTTAATCAAAGTTCATGTCGAATCTTCGAACGATTTCGCAAAGAAACAGTTATTTTCCTGAGAAACGAGTAGTATCCCATTGTAGGTAACTGGACTTTCTCTTCGATTTGAAAGACCAAAGTCACAGTGTTAGTGGCAAATTTCGTCGTTAGAAAATAGTTTCCGATATATATAAACTTGGTCTCTCTTTAGCTTTAAACATTGATTAAAACCATAAACTTTTGAACTGTCGAAAGATACGATCTTCCAGATTAAAGAGAGAAAAGAATAGCGTATAAACAGCTTAGGCCAGTTATTATTTTCCTACGACCGAGTATGGCAACGTAAATCTCCGACCTATTTTTAAGATTCGAAGCACGAGGTTTACGCGAAGTTAGACGCGTTGGAAAGCTAAATTGACCGACAAGCGGAAAGGATAGAAAGAGAAATGTAATCGTACGATTGGAGTCTATCTATTGACCTATATTTAAATTTCTACGCTAAAAACATTAAACTTTGCGTGGAGTTAAACGTGTCAAGGAATCGGAGCGAAACATAATACAGAAAATTTAATAATAATATTTTGGTACTGAAAAATGGCAAACGTTAACAAGATCTTGTTTCTATATTTACAGAGCGACTCGTTCTAATCTTTAAACGCTTATATTTTGCAATCAGTTCTCGATGACACGGTCGAATGCCTAAATATTTTCTGACAGAAGTCTATTAAACAGGTACTTCATTCTCGACTTTGATCCTCTCGTTGTCACATCCTACACTCTCGTCGACTCTCTCCTCGATATCCGTCGCTCTTCCCATAATCGTCCGCGACTATTGTTCCGGCCTGTGACATCCATATTTTTGTACGCGCATATGGGTGCTCGTGAACCCATACAAAAGTGCACAGTAAATTCCACCGGCATTCTTTCGACTGGATAGTCGCGAACGAAAAAAATGCTACTCATAGAATGAAACAGCTTTATTCCGATTTATACGTACGACTGACGATTTGCGTTTCAAGACACGTTTAATATTCATGATATTTACGAAGTTAATATTAGCCTGATACCGATAAGTACGGTGTTGTCCCACGAACTCTGTCCACTTGGAGTATTTTCGTTATTTCAAACGATGCGTGAAAATGTAATTAACGAAAGTTGAAGGATTCGGAGAAACGCGTTATATGGAATTATTTAAAATAACGGAGATATTTCAGGTAGACGGGGTTCCGTGGGACACGCTGTAATAGAGAGAAAATTAGGGAAAAATAAATTCGATTTCCGGTGTTGCTATGTTAAGGTGTAATTCACAACTAATATTTAGAGGAAATGTTTTGTTTTTTCAAAACAGAGCTTCGTACGAAGAAACGTTATTTTATATCTTCGACTTATTTCGTCGCGTACAATCGCCAATTGAAGGTACAGACACCCTGTATATGAAAGACCTATCGAAGGTCAGCTCGTATCAGGGACCATTGTTAGACCGAAATCGATAATCAGTTTCCATTTTCATTTATCACAGATAAGAGATATCTGCAAGGAGCTGATCCTTTCCAACGAACAGCTCCATATGGTTATGCAAAAGTTGGACGATGAGATGAACAAAGGTCTATCGAAGGAAACGCACGATCAGGCGGTTGTGAAATGTTTCGCGACCTACGTCCAAGACCTTCCCGATGGCAGTGGTAAGAGGACACGTATATCTCTTATAATCGATAAGAAACCAATTTATCGTAACGAATCAGAATTACTCGAAAGTTCGAAAACGGAGAAAATAGCTGCTAATCCTATAGATCGGTTGTTCCGATTCGCGACGATCTAGAGTTTGAAAGAAAATTATTTAAAAGTTTCCGGTATCGCTGATTCTCAATGAAAGAGGAAACTTGATATTTCTAACTGCAATACGAAGAAATATTTAGTCAAAATCAATCGTACGAATTGAATTATTACCGATTTACAGAGAAGGGCCACTTTCTGGCCTTGGATCTGGGAGGGACGAATTTCAGGGTGCTCTTGATCACCTTGGATCACCAGAATTTCGACATGAAGAGCAAAATCTACGCCATACCGCAGAGTCTCATGTTAGGGACTGGTACACAGCTCTTCGATCATATAGCTCAGTGTTTGGCGTTGTTCGTCAAGGACCTGAACCTTCACAACGAGCGTCTACCTCTCGGTTTTACGTTCAGCTTCCCATTGTCTCAACAGGGGCTGACCAAAGGTTACCTAGTCAGGTGGACGAAGGGTTTTAATTGCAGCGGTGTAGTCGGCGAAGACGTGGTCGCTTTGCTCGAAAAGGCAATCGCAAAAAGAAAAGTGAGTGCTTCGTTCTACTTTAAAACAGTTGTTCAGTCATCGATGACAAATAAAATATCTTTATCTTTTTTTGTAAAATTACGTATCGTTAATTCAATAAATTGATTCTATATCTTGAAACATTGCAAGATAAAATTCTACTATATAAAGATTCTATTTTCCAAAAGCAACGAGAATAAAATCTCAAACTTGTGAGTTTATTAGTGAAAATATATAGAGTACTTTTAAAAAGCAAAGAAATCATAGGTTCTAAATCGGTCAGTAATTTCTTAACAACCGCGTTAACGAGAAACGAGAGTCGAAAACAACGATAAGGGCAATTGTTGCATGAATACATAGCTAGTCGTAGCTAATCGCAAAACCATGCTAATTACGATGTATCGTACAGGACGTGAAAATCGAGGTATGCGCCATTCTGAACGACACCACTGGTACTCTGATGTCGTGTGCTTGGAAAAACAGGAATTGCCGTATCGGATTGATCGTCGGTGAGTGACGAACATTACTTTTCTTTCCATTCTTATCATTCATAAATAGGGAAAAAATCTAATAATCAATCTCTTCTCTCTAAATGAAGATATTGAAAATTCCTCTAACGAAAAAATATCGAAACTTGCGGACGTAATATTACCGTGGATGAATTACGAAGCTTTTTCCCCATTAAGATAAAATCTCGTTTCGCTTCAGGAACTGGTACCAACGCCTGTTACGTGGAGAAGACGACGAACGTAGAGTGCGCGATTCCAGGAAACTTCTCGCAAGAGAAGCCGTATATGCTGATCAATATCGAATGGGGTGCGTTCGGCGAGGGTGGTGTGCTCGATTTTATTCTAACGGAGTTCGATCGAGCCATAGACGAAAATTCGATCAATCCGTCGAAACAGTTGTTTGAGAAGATGATCTCGGGCATGTACATGGGAGAATTGACGAGGTTGGTTCTCGAGAAAGTGGTGAACGCCGGGCTACTGTTTGGTGGAAAGTGCCCCAGCGATCTTAAGAAACGTGGCAAATTCTTCACGAAATACGTTTCAGAGATCGAAAAGTGAGTATCACGCAGTCGTATCGGATATTTTTCCGTATCTCCTACCTCTTCTTTCGTTCATTTTTTCACATTCCGAGTTACGACATTTCGGTATTAATTGTATTAACTTCTTTCGTTATTCCGAGCGAATCCCGAATCTGACAACGCTAATCTACGACCGCAGGCAATTACAACGAGCAACCTTCCCAACGTTCGATGTTAAATGTTGTTCTTCGTTCGTTTCAGCGATGCTAAAGGGAAATACACGAACTGCCGCGAAGTATTAGCAGAATTAGGATTACGAAACGTAAGTGACCAGGATTGCGAAAACATTAGGTACGTTTGCTCCGTTGTGTCGAGGAGAGCAGCTCACCTAGCCAGCGCTGGAATCGCCACGTTATTGAATAAAATGGGCGAAGACAGCGTGACAGTGGGAATCGATGGCTCGGTCTACAGATTCCATCCGTACTTCCACGAGCTTATGACCGAGAAGATAAGTCAGTTACAGAATTATAAGGTGAGACCAGTGGGAACAGCATTGTTTCTTAAAGTCTCGACGAATATGCTGTTTTAAAGAGACATGTTTTTCTTGCACGACGGTTGTGTAACAGTAATTTCAATGAAATCTTATATCTTATCGTTACGACGAGTATTAAAATCGATAATTGAAATTTAAATCCAGTCTATTAAAAGATCCGAGAAGATTTGTTTATCAACGTCTCCGCCGTATTATACAACCGTCGTTCGAGTCAAACGTATAAAATTTTATTTGACAAAATAAAAAGCTCTGAGAAAAGAACTTGGGGATAATTTAGGCTCTAACAATTTATATTGTTTTTCCAGTTCGATTTAATGCTCTCGGAGGATGGCAGCGGTCGTGGTGCGGCGCTGGTCGCCGCAGTGGCTGCCGGACACCGGTGAAGACAACGGCTGTGCCGCGTCTCCTCAAATTTAGATTAAATTAAGTTATATGCAGTAACGATTCAAATTTGACACACCATTAACATATACGTACACAGGAAATGTATGAAGTCACGCGTATGTGCCGAGGAAAAAGTCGAAGAGAGCTAGCTATTAAATAAACTAAAAATGAAAGAAAGGAAGCGAGAGAGGGAGAGATAAGTAAATAAAAGAACGAGTGAGATTCTGTCCGTTAAGAAGAATAGAGAGCAAGATCGAGAATGAATGAATGTGAAAACGAATGAAAGTGAGAGAGAGAGAGAGCTGAATGTGCACTTGTACATAGAGCATAAAACGTAGCCTAACCTCTGCGAAAATATCGAAACAACGGTACTTGAAGGAGTACTTACAAATCGACGAGCGTATTTACGCTCGTCATTACTAGACCGGAGAAGGAAACAGAACAAATTTATAACGAAGTGTTTTCACGCGAGACGCGGTTGCACACGAACAAACTAATAAACGAAAGTACGAGTAACGTGCAACAGAAATCCTATTCCTGCCATAAGTGCAGAACAAATACGTATACGTAGACGCGCTTGGATGGAAGGAATTTGAAAGAATTTCAATCGTTCCTTCGAAGCAAAGGCTACGTGAATTTATCGGCATTACGCGTGTGCGCCTAGCTCGCGATACATCATATATCACGAAACGTCGACGATAAACGGTCGATCTCGATGTTCCTTCTTGACAGAACATGCACAAAGATGCGACTGGTTCGCGATCCTGTGGGTCAGTCTCTTCTGTTTCGCTACTGCTCCGAAATCTTTGCGGAAGAGGATGAAAAAAGAAACGGGCGGATCCTTGGTTCGCATAGAGCGATTTATAAATTATTTGTATCGTCGTTTTATCCTACAGTAATCTTATTGTAACGTTTGGACGCGCGTGATTGAGACGATGGTCGCGCAAGTCGAGAAAGAACGAGCGGAACGAGGGTAAAAGAAGTTACGCACGCGTGAAAGAAATTCGGAAAACGAGATTATATGTATATTAATATCGAGACGAAAAGGAAGAAAAGAAAGAAACGCAAAAACGAAAAGGCGGAGAGATAGCGCGAGCAAATATTAGAGAAAGTGTGTTTTGCAACAGTTTATTAGACAAAAAATGTGTAGTATCGTTTTAAGGGATTTAGGCGGTTTGAAGTATTTTTAGATTTATAGGCCAGGGTCGCGTTCAACGCGTACGTCTTCTTTGGACGTCGCTCTTATTGTTACGACGATGATGATGACGATCGCCGCGTACATACGGACGATCTTTTAGCATTGTAAACTCCGGAACGATTCTTCGAAGACGTTCGCATCGATGTCGCGATTTAAATTATACAACGTACATTAAAGAGGATGACAAAAAAAGGAAAGGCAAAAAAAATTAAAAAAGAAAAAAGAGAGAGAAGGAGGCAAATGTGTGAGTGAACGCGTACATGAACGAGCGATTGATTCTAAGTCGTGACTCTCGATACTGTGTTTTCCCGCCACTCTCTCGTGTCGAGAGGCGAATATTTCTTTGGAGTTCAAAGATCGATGGAGCAGAATAATAAACGACCTGTTTTGAGAGCAAATTGACAGTTATCTCTATCATCGTTTTATTGTCGCGAAATTGTAATAAAAATAAGATACTTAGACTCGTACTATTCCAGTACTTTTTCATTTCAATCGTTTTGAAATTAATCACATTCTACGAATACAATTCTCACTTTTAAACGAACTCGTTGCTCGTCGAAAGCATCGTTCGATCTAACTACCAAGCATCTTATTCTTTTTACAATTTTCTAATAAATAAGAATTTATCCTCTTTGATCTAAAGCACTTTGGAGAAACATCATTGTCGAAGTTACTCGATACTCAAATTCCTTTCTCAATACTTTGTCTACGTATTGGGTCATTCTCGTGAGTCATAAGCAATGCAAGTTTTCCTCAGTACGGTAAGAATCCGTGTAATATACGTTTGGAAACTCATAACTGAGCTTTTATTATCCGAATTGCGGTCGAAGGATTCAAGAGAAAAATGATACAATCGACGAAATTTTTAGATTGAAGAAACGTTCGATCACGTCACATTCTCATAAAGTCTTGCACATTCGCAACAATATCCTATAAATTGTGAAATTATAAAATATAATATATATATATATACATAAAAATACATCGAGAAAACAGGAACACTGGATAGTGTTCGGTATAAATTGCACTCATGTTAAAGAAGAAACAGTTGCATCAAATTATGTATCAGCTTACAATGAGACAAAACGTACAAACGTGCTCGACTTTAGTTTTCTGAAAGGGAATAATTAGCGAACAAACTTGTACTACCAGAACCATTTCGTTATAATTATCGCAGCTGTTTTATTTCTGGGATAAACAAAATTTTGCCACATGTATGTGTATCTAGGTATTACTCTCAATTTTTTACGACTAGTAATTAGTCGAGCTAATATGTTTTTTATTCGGCTACTAGTACAACTTTACAAAATTGACGTCGTAACGAATTCTATTATATCAAACTCAGCTCTCGGAAGAACCGCGTTACTTATGACCTGATATTCTCCTCCTTATGCCATTATATTCTCCTTATATCGTTAATGTCGATATTACGGTTCGATAGATTATAGAAATTTATAATTAAATATAAAGTAATCGGATATTTTTGAAGTCAATCGTGTCGAACTGATCGTCTCGATTTATATAATTAAAAAAAGAAAAAAAAAAGACATTCAGCCCGATTTGCGGAACTTTATCAGAAATAGTAGAAAATTCGTACATTGGTGGTTTGAATATAAGAAGCACGATACGGATCGAGCAGATCCTGACGACCTGAAGAAGAAAGAATCATCGCTCCTCTATCTTTACTCCAAAGTTTTCCTTCCATTGTTTCGTACGCGACTCGAAAACGCGATGAGGATCGCCCCGTACTTTCCGGATCTGGGCTCGATTGTCATTCGGTTCGTGTTCTCGGATTACGAAACAGTGGCGGGAAGAAAAGTGTCGGTCAAAAGCTTGGCCAGGACGAGGAATTGTTGCTATATATTCTGTATTTATTTTCGTCGTCATTTCGATAAGACTTCGCGGTGTGTACCGATAAAATTCCCGTGGACGGTCGATCCATCGACGAAGAGAGAGAGAAAGAGAATTTTTTCGTGATCGTCGTTTCGCGCGAAGATTCTCTCTGCTTCGTTCCGTTTCCTCGAACCGAGTCGAATCGAACGTTCGTCTCCGATCGTTTGTTTGCTGGTCTCTCGTCATCGATGTTGCGGCGACTGTTGAGACTAAAGGTGGTGAGTAGCTCTGTCGCGGTATACTTAGCGCGATCACGCGGACCCACGTGAGCGCAGCGTTCGATTTAACGTGCGATGTCGACACGAGCACGAAACGTATCGTCGCGTATTCTACCGATTATTATTGTAAGACATCATGCACACCAGCGACGCTATTTCGTTGTGATTTTGTTGATAGTGACGCTGTGTGATTCCGTATGTATCCCGTAGTTTTAGATTGTTGATGATGCATCGGAAATTGATATTGGAGATTGTCGAAGGATCGGAAAATGGTACTAGAAAATTATTGGAATTGTGAATCGATGAAGGTGTCTCAAGAAGGATAGTACAACTATAGCCAATTGTATAACTAAATTATATATATATAAACGAGAAATAAAGTTCTTCCGTTCGAATTGTCAGCTTTAAAGAAAGATAAAATAGTAAAGCGCCACTGGTGCGAAATTCCAACGATATTGTGTCATGCGTTTGCACAGATCTAAAGATAATTAATGTGACAGAAAAAAAGCGGCAAAGTACGAGTACAAGTGCGATCACGTTCGGATTCTTACAACGCGAGGAATTCTCGTGGTCGAATTACTGTATTCTAGGCTGCGTAAGGAAAATCAGCGGCTTCGTGAGACGCGCGATCTAACTGTACTGTTCGTCGATTTAGATCGCGACAGCGTATTTGTAAAACTGTCGAGTGTCCGACAAGAAATTTGGTAGGATGTTTAGTGAGAGACAAAGTTGTTTTCCTTGCTTGGTTAATCGTGAATGAATCGATCGATTCGCAGGAGCGAGTAGAATTGAATCGGAAAGATCGTCGAAGACAGCGAATCGATTATATCGGCGGAGCCTGAACCGCTTTCACGATTTTTTTGTCACGACTTTTTTTATATTCACAAGGTGGTTAATGTTGTTGAGATGTGTACACGTTAAAGGTGCAAAATAAAAGTCATCGTAAATCCTGTTGCTCACGATCGATGTGCCATTACCATGCCGCGTTTGAAAAGAGTTGAGAACACTTTGGTGCTCGATCAATGTTTTTAATATATCGATATATTATATATATATTTAATTTATGTATTTAATAAATATAATTTAAATATTTTTTTCAGTTTTTATTACAGTTTTAGTATATATCTGATATATTAATATATTGATAAGACCTTTTGATAAGACAGAGTTTGCAGTTCTAAGAAATACTAAAGGTAATGAAAAGCTTCCCTCGTGGACGGAATGGGAACGATAAAGATAAGGTGGCTATTTAAAGAGATAGAGCATTTGCAATGATAATTATTGCGCGAAGGTTTTGTAGGAAAATTTTGGATTTTTTTAAATTGAAATGGTACGAGATCTATTTGACTTCTTGAATGTTTGGTCACGATAAACGCGAGTAAATATTCTCGATGGTTAGACGTTTTATTAGCATATTTAGACAAGTATCTCAGAATCTTATCAGCGATTATATCGATCAACCTTGATTAGAAAATGAGTGATATATACTAGGAAAAATACCGAAGATAACGAAACAAGTAATTTTAATCGCATTCAACTCTGATATAAATTCGAGTATATAATCCGCGAGGGGATATTAAAATATTCGATATAATCTTCCGGTACCGAAGAAATGACAGTTCAAATCTAGAAATTTGGTCTCACTTAATTTTTCGACCTTTGACAAACCTAATTGAAATGTATTTTCTACAACGATATCTTCTCTGCGCGCCACTAGAGGGCTACGAACTACGTTTATCTTTACAAATCGATTACTTTTTCCAGCGAAAGTCATTAAAAATATTCATATAAAATTTCTCTTAAAATAAATCTATTATTTGACGAAACTAACAAATTCAAGTCTACGCGCAATGTAATCTGTACCGTTCCCTCAATCTCTCTTCTCGATCATCGTACCTAACGTCATGATAATACGTATATATATATATATATATATATGATACATAAATGCTTGGCGATAACAACACCACCTGGTGGTAGTTGACAGGAAACAAAACACGTCAAAGCAGCAAAGTTTCGCTGTCGCAGCGACAGTGAGGTATAGAACCGTGATACGGGAACGAACAATGAGAAATTATGCAGAAACGGGCGATTACGCGAGAAACGGCCACAAGGCGCGTGCATAGCGAGAAATAATCGTGGACCAGAATCGGACGGTGCGTTAAGATGATTAGTGGCATTCAAATCGCGCTGAAGAATGCCATTGATGTGGTGAGTGATAACCCTGATAAATTCCGCAGTTTCGTCGTCGATTCTGTTTTCGACCACGCGACTGCGTACAATGTTCTCCGCTCGTTCGACCGAGAAAAAAAGACACGCATATTTTCATTTATATTTTTTCCTTTGTTCGCAGAGCATTGTAAACGGTGTAAGAGAGATTTTAAGGCAGTATCCATCGATCGTAGCACGGCATTATACGTTTTACGTAAACGACGATTTCTCTTCGTTCGACCACCGCGCGCTGTTACATGTGCCATTGTATTTATTTACGTTCTGCGTGTATCGATCTGTATGTTGTGCCTTTCGCCATAGTCGATACGCTACTGTCTACTCGTACGAATTTTTTCTTCTCGTCTTTCGTGCGCGCCCGGATCGATTTAAATCGCGCTCGTTTGGCGCCCATAAAAAAATCCAAACAAACACAACGGTGCGGCGTAGCCGACTTTCGGCCGGCCAATACCATGCCGGTAATACGCAAAATCTGCCCATCTCGATCGACACACGTATTTGCGCGTTGTCTAATCGTTGCAAGATGTACGTCGTTATATTTAGCGGCTTATGTAATTATTTCAAGTTGCACCTACGGCCGAACCAACCGTACCTCATTAACATGTGCACGTTTAATAATCTACCGTGTTTTGTATCCTACTTGGTTTTCCTCAACAACGACCCGAATGACGTAGTACGATTCCCGGTCGACGTTTTGGTCGTAATCGGTTTTCCCCTTTAAACGAGGCGCTGTACTTACGAATTTTTATCGTTTGCAGATAGCACCGCCTGCCACGCCGCTGCAAGACTTCACCTACCATTGGAAACAGCTTATGAACTTTTATGTGAACCACCTGACAGATTGCAAGGTGCCCATACAGTCCACGGGCATACCACGGCATTTAGACAGATTACTGGAAATACTGTTAGAGGAGGAGAAGGACGAAAACGAACCAGGACCATGCCTCGAATACCTGTTGCAGCACAAGCTACTGGACCTGCTGGCTACGCTCGCCAGCGCGGAAACTCCACCCGGAATGAGAACCATTTGCCTGTCTTTTTTAAGAAAATTGCTGGGTAGATCTAAGTACCCACTGCTGCATCATACGTCGATTTATGGACCAGTGCAACGATTGATCGCTCTGTGCAATGGAAACCCACCGTCGCCTATGGAGGCTGAGGAGGTCCAGTTCCTTCTCACGCTTTGCTTTCTAGTTTGCAAGTACCCTCACGTGACCAACATAATAAACGATGCACCGACTGTTCAGAGGCACAACGCCTCTACCAGAAGGAATTGCGAAAGGGTGGAAGTGGAAAAAGTTACCTACGTCCCAAACAGAAGAAAAAATAACTTTAATCCCTTATTTGAACCACTGGACACTCAGGCGGTCACGTTGATAAATCCCAACTTGTTTAGCTCGGAAAATGGTAGGAGACGGTCTGTGGAGACTAACAGACCGCCCAGTAAGAATGGAACGAGAGGATCATCTAGTCAATCGAACGGGTCGATATCTTCCAGAGAGGTGGAGAATGCCTCGCAATCTTCTAGTCCGGTAATCGAGAAACCGATTTGCGACGAGAATTCGGGTGTCACGGTACAATCTTCTGACTCTCAGGACAGCGACATCTCTCAAAAAGGCGAAAACGTCGTTCTGATGAACGAGATAGATACACATTTGCAGAATCTCCAGGATTTACGATTGGACGTTGAGTACGGGGCTGCTTTCGAGGAATCTAATTGCGTAGAAGGGGATCGGAAAGATCTTCTGAGACCGGACACGCCACAGAAATCAAAATGCCTTCTATTAGATGCCTTGTTGAGTTACATAAATAGCGCGGTAAGCCACGAATTTTAAATAATGAAAGTAAACTATCATAATATTTCCTTATTGCTGACTAATTCTGAAACTTCGATATTAATAAAAGCTATGGATTAAATATTCCAAATCCTAAAATACAAAGAACCGTCAACCAGACAACAAATTCTTAAACAAAAACGTTTCCTCTTCCAGGATAATACCGTGAGGATAAGAGCCTGCGAAGGAATAATGGTCCTTGCATCCTTGGAGGATCCGTCGTTCGCACAAATGGTAGCAAACAGCGACTTAGCGACCCTGATACCAAATAGATTAGAGAACCTGTTCAACGCTATTCCAGCGCATGTCGATCCAGCAGAGATCGACGGCGTGGATGTTACTTGGGGTTTAGATTCGCCAATGTGGACGAAGGAGAAAAAATTTTCTGGCTGCAGGCAGGTCGCCGCGTTTTTCATGTGGTTTGATTATTGCAATCAACTGATAAGGGAAGCGCATCCAGACGTGGCGAACGCGTTGGCGAAGAACATTAAAGTGAATTTCTTAGAGAAAATCGTTACACCAGCCCTGGCTGAACATCATGTTGTTCTTATCACGGCATTGATTACGAAATGTTTGAAGGAATTAACATCTAGCGCCTTATGTACAGGTTTGTATATATTTGATGTTAAAATATGAAGAATTAACAATTTTTTTTTTGCTTGGAATTTTTTTAAGATTGACAGAGTTCGTTTACTTTCTCCTTTAAAATAATATAATTCAAAATTAATTCAAACGATATTGATAATTTCTTTCTTCAGAAATGAGTTACTGGCTCGTGGGTCACGACAGAGGCCCGGAGATACCAAACGTATGGACGTCACCTGTACTACACAGACTGATAGACAACTGCTTCACGGACAGTGACGATTTAACGCTGGAAACATTGAAGCTGTTCGAGGAGATGATAGAGAAACGAAACGAACATATACTGCACTGTCTCGTATTAGTATATTTGTCAACACGAGGCTATTACGACAACACCGCGGCGGATAGTGCAATTGCATCCTGGAGCGACGAGGAGGACGAAAGAGAAAGAGAAAAGAAGAAGGGTTCGCTAGACCTCTCCTACGAGCAAAGTCATAGTCGGACATTAGCGCCTAGTAATATTCATAGAATTGTAAATTGGTAAGAATCTTACAGAAACTCTCACCGTCGTACATAGAGAAAAAAAAAAAAAAGAAAAAAGAAAAAAGAAAAAAGAAAAATTTTCATCAAAAGAACGTTTTATGACGGAGACATTCCTTGTCACTCGAATAAATAGAATATGAAAAAAAAAGTAATAATTCAATAATGTACACGCTTATAGTACTTGACAAGCGTGACACAAAGTGAGAAAGCTTAATCGACAGAAAGTCTCGATCAATCATTTCGATACGTCGTCGACTGAATATGTTTTCTCAGCGTATGTACTAAAGAACTTCGAACACTTTCCCTCGCGCAACAATATATTTGCATATGCAAATGAAACAGTGTAAAGGTATAAAATGTTTAGCTTCGTATCAACCTCCGTTTCAGTTTCCTGTCCCTGATTCCTCGTTATCTACAAACAGACACGGATGTGAACAATTACGAACGGTATATGGCTGACTTGGAAAGGCAGTATTCTACTGTGCTGACAGACTGCTCGCTGATGGCCTGGCCGCTGGAGGCAGTAACCGTGGATGATTCTGCGAGTTCCGATTCCAGACCGGAAGCAGATCATTGTTCCGTAAGATTTTACATGGGGCCGTTTATGACGATGCTTTTTGAGAAAGTGGCGAGTATTCCAAGGCAAAAGTACGAGGTCAACCTGCAACTGACGGTGGTGATCTCGAGGCTTGCGCTTTTACCTCATCCGTACCTGCATGAATTTTTACTGAATCCGTTGCTACCAGTAGCACCCGGCACGAAGAACTTGTTCACCTGCTTGCAAAAAGTTGTCAAGCAGCTGGTGAACGAGGTACCAAAGACGCCGGATCACAAGCAAATGCTGACGGAGACACGAGAACGATTGCTCGAAGATTGTTCTCACGAAGGGTAAATACGAATAAGAATGATTAATTATATCGTTCGTTGTTTGGTAATTTCGAAAGATTAAATGTTTCGTGATTTTTAGAGAGAAGGAGAATATCCTGTTCGAAAGCGTGATCGTGACAGAAGAATTTTGCAAGGAACTGGCTGCGATAGCATACGTAAAATATCATCATTCTATGTGATAATTGTTATCAAAGAGAGCGATGTAAATTATAGAATTTAATTACAGTACTATGGCTGAGTAAATTTATTTAATGATCGATCGTCAGTCTAGATACGCTTAAATAGAAATTTGTTTTTTTGTGATGAATTTGTAAAATATACGTACATACCTTATCTTAAGTATAGCTACTATTATATTAATGTTAATGTTTACAATCACTTATTTGCACAATTCGATTTGTGACTCTAATAAAGAAACTACTGAAAAGTCACGTTCGTTTTAATTATTTTACTTCAAAAATTGTTACACATTTTTCCAATTTAGTTGTCCATAATATTTGTAGTTTCAACAACCTCTAATTACCACATATCGATTATAAAACATATTTAGATTTAAGTATATCATAGGACTATATAGTTTGCAAATAATTTTAATAATTGAAATAAAAAACGTAAGTTAAGAATGTTACACGTTTTATAAGTGAAACTAATTTCAGAATCATATGCTTCATATTGGAGTAAGTTGTTAAGGTTACTTCATATTGGAGTGACTGACACATGGAGTCACAAATGGAAAACACATCACCCATTTGCATGCAGTTGCTTATAAATAATATAACATCATATTTAAGTGGTAATAATTGCAAAAATACCTCGGTTGTCAAGGTAAATAATGAAAAGTTAGCAATAAATGGTGAATTATATTTTATACCTAGCCTTAAAGTATGGAAAAACTTGTTGAAAGACACAGATAAATGCGAAGAAAAGTGTACAACAATTTTGCAACATTTTCAATATGTTCGAGATGGTGGAACAAATAACAACACTGATGCAGACATTGCAAATCAGGTAAAATATAATAAAAAATATCATCATAAAGGAAAGAAACATAACCTAGTTATAAAACTAAAAGATATCTTTGCAGGTTTTACAGTTGTTAATATCATCGAGTAGTAACTGGTCTATAAAATTACACAAGTATCTTTTAGAGAGAGAAAGAGTCTGTTTATTTTTACAACGTACCCCTCTTATAGAGAGCTCGATCAAAGCGGTTATAGCATTTAAGAATGACTTTGGGAAAACTTTTTCAGTTAACAAGATCTTTAGTTTCATATCGCTTCAAGATAAAGAATCAGAACTCACAACTAGAAGATTACGCTTAATACAACGCGTCACTGAAAAGATTTTGACTCTGCATGGGTCTAAACTATCAGACGAGCACTCTGATTACAGATTCGTATTTACCACTAAGTCGCAAGGAAATGTGAGAGAAAATTATGAGAGGTGTATATGTGGTGTGGTAAAAAATACAGAAACAAACTGTAAAGAGACAAAACTAACGTATAAAGAATATATTAACAATAAAATTATAGAATTAAAGGCATTAAATGAACATAAATATTTTGAAGCACGCGAATTCAATGTAGAAACAGAAGAATGTTTCCTCGAAAATCTTGCAAAAGCAGCAGTTACATTTGAATTATTATCTGTAAAACCAAGCCGTCCTGTTTTTATTGGATGTAACGTTGCTACCGATAAAAGTACCACAAACACAAAAGGTTCTTTCATCTCTGAATTTTGCATGAATTTCTTAGAACTTTTAAAGGAACAATTTCTACCATTAATAGTTTTTAGGTGGATGTTTTATATTATATAATACAGCAAGAATAACAGCTATCATTGAAAAGTATAATGATAAAAGTTTAAGAGGAGAATATCCTAATTTACCATGTGTCAATGATATAGATTTTTCTTTGCTAAATCAGGAGGTATTTTATTCAAAAGATACTGAATTATCAACGTTTCCAATTTATAAAAGAGAACAAACAATGACTCAGAAACTTTATAATTTCTAGGAAGAATGGGAACTTATATACAATTTTGTTATTGGATATCAACAAATGATAAAGGATTGTTTAAGATATGATCCTGTCTTCCAAACAAATACACAATTTATTTGTATATTTTTGTCTAAACTGTGCCAAAAATTTAGTATCTACTATCATAGAATTAGAATTTTAACTGTAAGTTTTATTACCGATCAATGTTTAATGATTGAATTATAAACCTTATTGCATGATTAATGATTTATTATTTATATATTATTGTTTCATTATAGGAAGCATATGACCATTTGATTCCAACAATGACTGCCAGATTATATATGCTACATGCATTGCAAATTGTGCTTCAAAATGCACTTGCTTTACTAGATATCACTCCTGTATCTCGCATGTAATTTAATCATACAAATTTTTCTAATCAAAATGATATATCTCGATATAATAGAAATCAATTTACAAAATTGTACAAATTATAAGGAATTGTGTATTTTTCAAAGAAATAAATAAAAAGTGAATTATCAACTAAACAAAGTAATATTTTAAATTGTACTTCACAAGTTTCTAAGTTGTTCAACTTAAATATGTTTTAATTTTTGCCTTACAATAAAAGTATGGAAAAATAATGTAATTTTGAAATATTATTATTTTCAAAAGAAATCTTTATAAATCTATTGTTACTCTTTTACAATAAAGCTATATTTATAATTTGTAATTCCAATAATATTTTCTAATAATTGTTGAATTAATTAGATTTGTCATGTCGCAGATGTATTGATTTTAAATATATCACAATGAAACATACTTGCATATGAATATAATTCTTTATCCATAGCACAACAAATGAAAATAACAATTGCACTCGTAAATAACGATGCGTGAAACGACAGAAATTGTTATAATGTATATAACTGTACATCTACGCGTGCATTCTTCCAAATGTCATTCCTTATTTTTTAAATTAAATACGATCTATAAAGAAATTATTGATTTTGTGTAACTTACCAAGTGATCGTCACCCTTTTCGAAGAAATTCTTCTAACCTTTGACGATAATCACAGAAATCGGTAAATTACTGTACTTTATCCTTCCGTCACACATATTTATCGCTTTTATAAAGTACAAAATGATCGAATTTTGTTGAATCGAACTATAAATTTATATATATTCAAATACTGTACCGAACGCTATAGATCTCGAGGGACTCGGATCTTCAACAGTACCAATTTGAAAAAGTATGGGTGACGCCAAATGGGATACAAAAGATGGCGCGATTATATGAATTTTCAAATGCACTTATCTTAAATTTCATAATGTAAGGAAGTACCGAGCGACATTCTAGAGTTGTTATATTTAAATTATATAACAAAAGAATAAAAATTGTTTCTTACAGCAGGATCGAATAGATTATAACGAAACAAATAAGTGGGGTTTGAATTATTTAAAAATACATCGTGTGTTATAATAAGTTAATTCCCGATGTAATCGGTACCAGCGTGATCGATCAACGCGTTACTTTCTGATATATTATTTCTCAGTTTTAGTATATTCTAGATGAAAAAGGGGAGTGTATTCCCTACCGAAGGAATATCGTACATGAAAAGTACACGCACGATAGCGTGCAAGAGAGCGAGGCAAGGAACACAGCCAGCTGTTTGTTTTGTTTTCGGGCATGAGATTCACGTGACACGACCGGTGCTGGTGGCGGCTCGTACGGCAGGGTCGTATTGTCAACGTTGATTGGCCGAGGCAGTGCACTGGCGCACCGCTCGGCCAATCAGCGACACCGTAAGAAACGACGCCTGGTGCTTCTACGGTGCAGAGACGTTTGACATCGATAAATGCGTGAGAGTGCTCGCGAAGTGCGGAGGTATCAGGCTGTCGCTCGCTCGTCGTCGGCTTGTCGTAGTCGTCGTCGTCGTCGGGGGCTCGTGGGCTCGTCGTCGTCGGTCAGTTTCGAGCCTCCTTTTCTTTGTCCTGACTAGCCCCCCCACTCTGTACCCGCGAAAACCTGTGCAGTAGAAGTAGTGTTAGGCAGTGCCGATCCACACAGTGACCGTCTTTCTTTACGTCGTCGCTCAGCTGCACCTACTTTCGTGTGTGAGCGAACGTATCCGGCGTGCCAAATGTCACTAGGTGGACGATAGGGTCGAAATACATTCGATCCTCAACGTCATACGTACGCACGCGTTTTCGCTGTATGTATACAGGTCGGAAAGGTAGCACATTTACGTTAGAAATGATCATTGTCAGAAACGAGCCGTTAATGTATCGTCCGATACGCAATATACATTCGCGTGATCCTTAGTCCGGCTCCGTGTATATTGCGTATCGGTTTTATTCGCGCTCTGTATTCGCACACATTTTCTCCACATACCGTGAACGTGTGTATGCACCCATCGTGTTGCCGTTGTTTCTTGTATGGGAACCACACTTATTACGGATCACACATGCACACACGTATTTTCACTCGCATTACGTGCGTGTGCATAGGCATGTTTGTGCGGTGTAACGTGCATGTGTACTAAAAGTCGCTTGCAATCCAGTCGAGAACGGAATCAAGGGAGCGCCTTTCTACGTGCTCATCGTGAACGGAAAACCAGTACGAGCATTACCGTGATCGGTCGCGTATCATGCGAGTTTCTAGAAGATTTGCCTCTGTGTTTTGCGCGTGACAACGTACGTTTTCTCTGACGAGTAAATTGCGGTTTTATTGGCACACCGCTCGACATTGGTTGCGTGTGTGTACGTGTGTGTCCGTCTGCTACCGCAAACTGCGTATTGCGTGAGTTTCATGGGAATCGTTGACCTCACGACCAAGTTGACCGAGTTACGTGCGTGAATCAAGAAAAAACGGCGATAGATTCGTCGTCCGGAACGAACGATTTACTCTTTGCGAAAATTTTGTGGTCCTATATCTCATTTTGAAGTTCTTGTTTCGGTGACCACGATATATATATATATATATATATATATATCTATATATCTATATATATACGAGTACATTGGCGTTATACGTTGGAAATATTGCAACATCTAGATCCATGCTCCCAGGCCACTTGGTGCATGGCTCCCAGTAAGATCTACGCGTTCAAGGTCGCTGTACAAAACAAGTAGCCGGCACGTAAAGTGGTCGCATGCACATGCACGCTGTGCACGGTACGCGATACTCGTTTCCTGACCAAAAATAATAGTTGGTCGAGCGCGCACAAGTCGAACCGGCCACTGATCGAGGTCAGGTTCTTTCGCATTCGTTGGTTCGCTCGCTTGGTTGATCGGTCGCTCGCGTCCGCGATAAATTACCGGCGACACGCGTAATCTCGACCCTTTCGACTCGCCTAGTGACTGTACTATAGTGTGCTTCTTTCCAATTGTACCGTTCGCGCTTACTTGCTTGCTCGCGTGAGCTCTCTGTCTGTCTCTTCCGTCTTTGTCGCGTATACGTAAAACACGATTTGTCGGTTCGCTCGCACGCGACTTCGCGTATGGAAGTGTGGAGCAGCGGTGCGTCGTATTCTCTTGCCTCGCGTATATCCTATCGGTCGTTGATTTCCCTTTTCTTTTCTTTCTTGCCATTTTCACGTGATTTGGTGTGATCGTAGTGAATGTTGTGAAACGAAGGTGAAGAAAGAAGAAGAGAACCGACGAAGTCAGGCAGAAAACATAAAGATAGGAAAAGGAGAATATTATACAAGCTGTACGGAGTTAAAGTGAAACGCCACCGAGTAGAAAAGGGGGAGAAAAGAAACGTATAGAACAAGGAAAAAGGAAACTAGCATTTTAAATAAAAGGACAAGTGAAATTGGAAGTACGATAGACAGACACGGACGAGATAGACCGAAAGTCGTCGAACGGTTGCTGCAAACAGGCTACAAAGGGAAACGTGTATCGCGAAATAGTCGACGGAATATATACCGTGGCAGAGAGAGGAAAAAAAAAAAAAAAGACAGTTCTTGATGCGTATCGCGGTTGGAAAGGCCTGGCCATCGATTTGCCGTCCGCGAATCTAGTGCGCGTTTGAAATCGGGCTAGTCTCGGTAGTCACGCGCGCGCGCTTGTGTGTTACGTGCACCTAAGCGAACGCAGCCAGCGAGGCGCGCGGACGGACGAGAAAAAGGAGGAAGAGGTGGCGGTCGTGGAAGAGGGGGAGGAGAAGGAGCGGCGGTTGAACAGGCGGGCGGAGAGAAAAGTTCGAGAAGCGGCAACACCAGCGCCAGCCAACATCAACATCAACAACAACAACAGATCGGCCGCGCGGTGTATACGGGGCTGGTGCTCGTCGTGTGCGTCTCTAAACGGTTATTGCGTTGTGTGTCGCGCGCGCGGCGGTGATCATCGGTGTGTGTGCCGGGATTACAGGGAAAGAGGTAGTGAACCGAAGTCGCCAAAATTACGCCAAATCGGGGAAATATGAGCATTGCTGCCCTACTACAGGCCGCCGAGTATATTGAACGAAGAGAAAGAGGTGAGTACTGCTCTGCCGCCTAGACTACGCGTACATCTACGCATCTGTGTTCTTTTCCTTTCTTCTTCGCGAGCACCGCGCGCCGGCAAGTTTCATCGTGGTTGCGCCTGTGTGTCTCGTGCGTGTGTACCATGTCATTGGCACATGGCAACGAACGCGCGTGTACTTACCGTCGTTGGATCTCAGAACGCGACCTTTATTATTACGCCTATCTTCATCTCTGTTTTTTCGTTCGCGGCACCTTTTTTTTTTTTTTTATCAATATCGCGATTATCCGATAGAATCGAAGCCCCGGCTACAAAATTTTTTCTTCAGTCCATACTTATCTCTTTCGAATGTTTTCTAACTAGTTTTAACACATTCCGTATCTGTTAATTTTACGTGATTTGTCATCCAAGCCATGTGTAAATTGCGTTTCGTAACTGTTACAAAAATTACATAATCGCGAGGAAACAAGCCTAATATATAAAATATTCCAATATACATCGATAATTGTGACCAGGAAATATTTTAGAATTGTCTTACTTTCTACAGTTAAAATATCATACGATTTGAGATGAAATGGAAGTTTCAGCGTGGGTCATCGATCATCGATAACTTACGCGGTACGGAATATATTAATCGAATTATGAATAGGTAGGTACAGATAAGCTTTCCGATATCGAACCGGACTCTGACGAGCTATATCAAGCCTAGATGTTTTCGTACTCCGTAACCGTGAGTTTTGGAGCGCGTGACCTTCACCGGTGTACGCTCTTGTGATGCAACGTGCAGCGTACGCTGTAATCGTGTCGCGGTGCACGTTCGTTTTTCGGCCAACCGGCGGTAAACAGTATCAGTAAATATATATATATATATATATGTATATATATATATATATATATATATGTAGATATGTAGATATATAGATAGACATGTATGTAGATACACACATGTATATATACGTGCCTTGTGTTTTTTTCACAGTGCACCACTGTGTGCGACTGTCGTTGTGTCGTGTAGGTCGCGTCCGCAGTGTACGCGTATGCGTCAGAGTGCGCGGAGAAGCGGTAACGATGATCTCATTTTATCATTCCACTTATAATACCGCTGTGACGTATCCGATGCTACGTTTGCTCGCGTGTGTGTGCTGAATTCCCGTGATATCTCCTTCCTTCTCTTTACTCTTGCATTTCACTAACCCACTATCCATTTTATCGAATCTATCCTTTCCATTTGATATTTTATTTTTCTAATTAAATATTCTATCTATTTACATTTTTAGAAATGTGACACGTATGCATCGATTATAATTAAATTAGCAGTTAATTAAATCGATGTTGTTCAATTTCTTTCTTCGTGAAAACTGAGATCAGAAAAATACAAGTATCTTTTAAAAACGCGAAGATTGATCATCGATTGATTAAATATGCAGTTAATTAAATCGATACGAAGATCCAAGATCGGACCAAATATCTCATCGTTGCTTTTTCTAGAAATATTCGTCGGTTAATGTCGCTTTAACGGAGAGCGCGTTATCGACGCGAAATTATTAGACACATTTGCATAAATATGTACATATATCTTGTTGAGTACTCTGGTTGTCGATGATTCATAGGGTATACGTTTTTCTTCATAAACAAGCCTCGACTTAAGCATTTCGTTCGACTTATTTTTCTCTTTTATACGTTTCTTTTAAACTCTCCGGGTCACGTGACTCGCAAACGTAACCGATACTAATAGCCACTGCTGCCAACGTTACAAGTCTGTTTTCGCCAGGGCGAAAGCCATGTGTGACGTAAATAACCAAAATACACAGATCACAATAAACGGTTGTCGCCTTGCATTTTTCCGCGACGCTACGTTTCGCTTTCGAATAGTTGGTCGGGATTTACGGTGTCGTAATTCTTTCCTGTTTCTTTTAAGATCCGTGTGGTATGGAGCGCGCGTGACGTACACAGATATACATATACATACAGAACGATCCATGTATAGTCACGTTCACACACGTTCGCGATCACCCCGAAAGAACGGCTTCTTTGTTTCTCTCTTCTCTCTCTCTGCCCCTGTTGCCGTGCATCGATCTCTCGTGGTTTAAGCTCGCATCACGCGAGCAAGAGAGGGACGTTTTCGTGTGCGCGCTACGGCCGTTCACGAGTAGCAGCAGCACACCAGCAATCGAGCCCCAGAAAGAGCTTTCGGTTTATTGGCCGCGCTCTCGTCAAGCGAGAGAGAAGAACAAGGGGGAATCACGTCGGATCGTCGATCGAGCATTAACTATTATTGCTCGAGGGTACGCGAGATAAGGCTGTTACGTTATTTTAATCGGTCTATTTGGCACGATTTGCCTGAAAAACGTTCGGGTACAACGCGACCGACCGAGAATTATTGTCGTTACGCTTTGTCCGAAAGTAATTGCGCGCTCAAGGCCGCTTCCATGACCGCCAAATACGTACGTATACCTCGCAAGTGACATCTGTCTTTCTATACGGGTCGTGACGTTGAAGATTACTCGATGTTTACTAAATGAGTCAGACTCTTAATACACGGTTTTCGTATTGCACATTTGTATTTTGTATTTTGCACTTTACAGGAACGAAGGAGTTTTATAATGTTCGAAACATACCAGAAAGAGTCGATAAAATCTTCGTTCGATCATAACCTCCAATCTTCACGTCGAAACGTTACCTAAAGCATAACGTTCGTGTAAATTGTAAACGAAGAACTAGAATTTTTTGAAGCAAACTTAAAGTTGCCTCATTTTTGATATAATACAGGCTACGTAAACTCTGTACTGGGTTCGCTGTCCACCTGCCTTGAGCGGTCGATTAATTTCGCACGGGTCTAGGTTTAACGTAACCCGCGTGGACCAGTCCATTCTTTCGGCTTATTCCAAATATTCGAGTATTCGGCGAGGTTGCTCTCGGAGCTGCCGTTAATCGGCTTCTGTGATTTCCGCGTATTCAACGAGCGTTAAACTAATATCGCGCTCGGTATTAATATATGTATTCCTCTGGCAGAGTTACGCCCTGCGTCAAACGAACGAATGGTAAATTAAATTGTTGCAGATTCGAGAGAGGAATTCCGCTCTCGTCCGCGGAGTACAGTTTGCGCTGAATCGCTCCGCTGACGATTCCAGCGACGCGTTTTCGATTCTTCTGTCGTTTCTATAAAAAGCAGAAGAAAGGAGACGAGGTATTACAGGTAAAGATGGAGGAAGTAGACGTCGCGAAAAAGACGAGGAGAAATAAAAGGATTGGATTGTGAGCTGATAGAGGTAGGAGGGGTGGGATGGAGCGGAGAGTCGAGAGAAAGGAGTAGCAAAAGAGAGAAGAACGGGTTAACGAACGAATAAGATAGAGACCGAGAGGAGCGTAGCAGAGTGTAAATTTTTATTTCAACGTCGCATCGCCGATGGCTTTTTTCTCTTCCTCGTATGCACAGCCCCATTCTATTTATAGTCTCGGGACAATTGTTACGTTAGCTCCGACTCTGGTAAAAATTACATTACCTATTCGAAGATACGAAAGAACGTTTCTTGAACGTAACCATCTCTTGCGAATAATACGCGGGTTTCATTTATAAAAGATTGAAACAACATCGATCGCTTGGAACGAATAACATTTCATAAATAATAGGACCGGGAAAGTATTAATTAATAGTACTTTCGTATGATTTCAAAGATTCGACATCGATATCGTTTAATGCGACAATTCTTGCTGTTCCTTGATCTCATAATTTTTACTACGCTGCCAAACTTGAAACTTGATTAATCGCACGTCTCGTATCTTAGCACGTTTGCACGGGGCTATACATAGTATTTCTTGGCCGATTCCGTGGTTGAAACGTGGTTTAATAAAGGGACGAGCGGCCGTGTGAAATGTTCGTGACCGCTAACGATGCTCGATGTACACACGCCGCAGCATCCAGGATATTCGGTCGTGCACTTTTACTCCCGCGTTTCCATGCCGTTAACACGCGCACCAAAGGGACAGAGAGACGTTTTGTTAATTCATTGCTCGATGTCGACTCTTGTATCGCCAGGGATCGAGCTTGGTCGAAATACCAGAGAACTATAGAATTCCCTTGACTCGCTGAGTTTTGCTTCTTCCCTTCCATGTTTAGTCGTGGTAAAACGAGCGAATTTCGCGGGTTTTGGATTCACTGGGTGAAGGATCGCTTTGGGTACAAGATACTATACTACTAATATACTACAACGGACGTGTATGCGGTGTGGAGTAAGGAAAGGTGGAATTTACGTCTGTAAAAGTTACCTTGAAAATGTACATAGATCGATGCAAGTAAAGGTGTACGGTGACTCACGAAAGTTTTTGAACGCTCGCCTTAAAAACCTCTTATGAATGTATTATGCGTGTTATACGAAACTTTTTGAAACTTCATTGGTCTTCGTTAGAAACTTTATTGTCATGGTAATGTTGGTAAAATTTGAAACAAATTCAAAAGGCATTTACTACAAACGTATTATATTTTGTACAGATGACGAATATATTGTATATAGAACGAACGTAGTCGTTTTGAATATACGGATTGTAATGTCTGGAAGAAATTTCTATTACGATCAATAAAAAATATAATAAATCAAATTCAATGGCAACTTGAACAGCTTCGTGGACAGCTTTCAACAGGCACGCTAAGCCAAAACAGCAAACAAAACCCAAAGGGAAAAGAAAAGGAAAAATAAAAAAAGAAAAAGATAATAAAAAATAAAATCTCCTGCCATTCTTTCCGAGAAGCTTTGTCCAAAGGTTCCCACGCAAAATACCAGGATTGTAGTTTTGTTCGAATTTTTGGAAACGAGTGGCTGTTCAACCCTCTCTCTATGAATTGGCAAACTCGTTTCATAAGGTCCCTTTCTCTCTCTCTCTCTCTCTCTCTCTCTCTCTATGAACGAGCGTAACATGCTATTCAGCAGGCGAATTTCTCTTTTGCATGAGCCAGCCTTATGGTCATGGCATGCGAACGAGACGCTTTTCTTCTTTCACGAGGACAGATGGTCGATGTGTCGCGGGTGTACTCGCGCGAGCGCGCGTTCTTTTTCACCAGGCTGCCATTAAGGCTGTTGTACGATGATGATGATGAGGATCGGACCCAGAGACACGGCAAGAGGAGGACGTTTATAATTTACACCAGTCGTTATGGTGATTACACATCTCTAGCGATGGGATCAAGCATATTGTAAGAATCTAACTTTGAAGAAATCAAACAGACTTTTAAGTAGATTCAGACTCGAATGGGCTCGAATATCGAGAAATACGAGTGAAACCTCCGAGTAGAATTTATTTTCTTGCGACTTATCCGCTTGCGAAAGACGACGGTCGTAATTATTATAATATCGATAAACAAATGAAATAACAAATTTACGAAACATAGATTGGTAACTTGCAAATACGTAACTTCCAAATTACAAGACGTTAGAAGCTTCGCCTCCTGTAAAAATATGTCAAATCATTATTTACGATGTTGAATTTTACGAAATTTTATATATTCAACTATCTAATTCCATTTTATTCTAATTCGATCTTCAATTCCACATGTGTTTGTTCCGGAATTCGAAATCAATTTGTATTACGCCAATACTTTATAAATATAGAATCATGAAACGTAACTTCTTACGAGTACCGATCGAATGTCACCAAGTGAAATTTTTCTATTAGAAGTGGCTTGAATCCGCGAATAAATACCGAACTTGATCCCATCGCTAGTCGTCATAGTCGTTTCGTCGAGTTTTTGCACGTCTTGTCCTTACCTCGCTGTCCTCTTGCCGTCTGACTGTCCCCTTACATAATATCAATTTCTCGACCCGATGAGACCTGTTTGTGCTTAGCTCCCGCCATCCTGAGCGCAATTTTCGTGATAAATTACAGTGCTGGCTATTTTTGAAACGTTGTTTTGTCGCGCGACGAACAAATTTTCTAGAGAGGAATGTTAAAGAACCATCGGGCACGTGAAGTGTCGTGTACGCTTTGTCCGAATATTCTAGCGTTTATTTCACTTTTCTCAACAGATAGCTTTTTACATTCCTCCTACATGTTGAAAATTCTTTAAATTACTGAAAAAATACTGATTTTTGAGAAAGTTTCTTAGATTTATGGATGGTGTATCGTAAAGTGCTTTAAAAAGTGGGCCTTCGTTCTTCTTGGCTCTATAGGTTGTAGAGTGGTTCTCGAAGGATTTTAGAAATTTATATTTATAGAGTTTATACGTAGTTTCTTTTTAAGCGTGTTTCCTACGTGCTTATCCTTTTTCAACGAATTTCTGGATCAAACATTTTTTTCCTTTTCGTACGCCATGTCACTTCCTTCTTTTAAAAATCTAAAAAAAAAAAAAAAAAACAAGATAAAATAAAAACTTTCCATTTTGCTGAATGCGAGATGCATCTATCGTAAGTTAATTATCGAATATAGAAAATAATTATCGAACTTTCCATTCTTTGAAACGATAATTTTTCAGACATTGCAATATTTCACACGTTTGCCAAACAATCAGCAATTCTCTTATCCTTTAAAACGCCAGGAAAATACATATAAAAAATTGTACATTTATACAGAAATCTTTGTAATTAGTTTACACGGCGGCAGAAATCATTTTTAAAACACTCCGATATCTCACATATCTCTCTCTCTTTCTCTCTCACACACACTCATTGCCTATAACGCCAAAAAAGCATGAAAAATTCCCATTTACGATACTACTTTCAATGTCCAAGATCCTTCACCTCTTCACCTACGAACAATCTTCATCGGCCATCCATTCCTTTGCTCTAAGTCTCCATCGAGGCGATTGGTAACCAGCGATAGCTCGTAAATCGGCTGGTGGCCGGTTCCACGATCGCTCTCGTTCTCGCATTGTTACATTTTCGAATTTATTCGAGGTCAACGGCGCGCGGCGTTCGGCGAGACTGGTTCCCTGGAACACGCGGCGTGCGTTAACTGAAATCGTAACATAAATTCCGCGCTTTTCGAGCGCTTCGCGTCTCCAGTCCGGTTTCTCTCTCTCTTTCTTTCTCTCTTTTTCTCTTTCTCTCCCTTTATAGGTGAAGCAAGAATCGCTCCGTGTCCAGGTGAAGCTTTAATGCCGCAGTAAGTTATGTTGGAAAGAGGGAACGTGACTTTATTCCGGCACGGCCGTGTGTCCGTGCGCTTTAACGAGTCGTGTTTGCCGCGAGCGAGCGCGCGCTTTTTTCCTACGGCCGCGCGGTATCTTTTGGAATTCGCGCGATGCGAACGGATCGGCAGAACTCACCGACCGATTGGTTTGTCATTGCAGAAGCTGAACATGGCTACGCTTCGACGATGCCGATGCCCGATGATATGCGGACGGTCACAAAAAGGCCAAAGACGAAAAAATCCCAAGGCAGCAGGTTGGTATCCTGGCGAACACGTCGACGACGTAGCTTTTCAGTTTTTACTCGTTTCTCAGTCCAGCTTGATGTATCCGATGTTTCTTTTTTATTTTTACTCTTTGCTCTTTTTCTTGTTTTCCCTCTCGCGAGGAAGCGATCTGATTTCGTTGTACGGAATAATAGCAGTCTTCATTCCGTGATTACTAGACTGCGGATTTTTATGTATTTATGGGAAATATAAACGTGCGAAAATGCAAAGTATAGCGCTCGTTGCAACGTTTCATAATTTACAGCAATTTACTATCCATTTTCTTAAATTCGCGAAGATACGAATTCGCACGAGTATTCACAGTCTAGTGACCGCTTGATTGTTAACAAAATTTTCACGAGTTTGAAAGTAGGTCTGACAATTTTAGAAAATTTGGTAAATTCCGAAAACCTGTAAGCGTGGAGAAATTTATTGTTCAACGTAGTCCACAGTATTTCAAGTGGTATAGAAAATATCGTTTGTTTTTTCCAAGCATGAGTTCAACGATTTATCATGCAAGGTTAATCGGCCAAAATCGTAACACAACATCGCTGTAAATATATCTTATCAGTACGTTGAAGGCCGCTACATTTGTTCCGAATGGCGTTGATACAGAACGTGTTTTAAAGCGGTTTCATCCTACGTTTGAATCTTAAATGATCGCGCGATTAGGCCATTCAACTCGTTCGAACGGTGGTCGTCGATCAAAAACACAATCGAAATAATAACATATAATAAGATTTGAGCTATTAGAACGTCGAACTTGGAATTCGTTCTAAGCATATGCAAATTCTCAAATTTTCAAAACATCAAATCCTTGAAATTTTAATCTTATTGAAGATATAGAAATTATATTCCTTTCGTTTTTTTTTTTTTTTTGTAGAATTTTATTTACATTAACTTCTTTCAAGAATCAAATCATTTATCGTATAAATATCGCTTACACTATCGTATTAATTGTTATCGTTTCCTTATTTTACTACATATTTAGTTATTTGGCCATATAAATTTGTAATATTCGACAGAATGAAATTGCTTTGAAAAATATCCATATTATGTTTAGCTTACTAAAAAATGTAACGTCCACGCATAATGGAACGTTTACCTCGTGGAAAATTTAAAATTTCGTTGGTACTTGAAACGCCGACGTTTTCCCTTCCTTCTTTCTTTTTTTTTTTTCTTACTATCGCAAAGCAAACGATTTCACCGCTTTGAAGTCTAACAAGAACGTTCTTTTCCGTTGCAGGACAACTCATAACGAGCTCGAGAAAAATAGGTGAGTACTTCATTTATCTCATTAACTTAATCCTATTCCAACCTCTCGTTTTGTTTTGCTCGTATAATGAGAGATCATAGCCTACCAAGACTGGGCAAACTCGCCACTATTCACCGAGAAAGAACGAAAAAAAGTAGGTCTTTTACGTTCTATTTAACGCAATCTCTTCGTCTAATTCGATAGGTCCGGTTCAAAGAGATTTCAATTTTCAAAGCATCTTATACGCCATGTCCGTTGATCTCTAAATCGTCAATTCTTGCGACAACGAGCCTAGTTAATTTTATACGTAATTTTCAAGTATCGAAACAATCGCATAAAATTCCGTCCATAGTGCTAATACCAAATTAAAAGGAAGTAGTCAACGATTTAAGATTAATCCATTAGTCTTCGTACAGTTTTCGTTCGAAGATCGTAAGAGATAATTTATTTAAATTTCGTATCGTCGATTCTAAACCTCGAAAGGCAATTACGGGAATCGATGTAACAATATCTTTGTTCATCGTGACGCGAGGAGAAGAAAAAAAAAGAAAAGAAGAATTATCGGAGGACGGTGATGAGAGGAGGGTGAACAGTTGGCGATCCCACGACAAATGATCGTCCCTGGTCGTGTGTTAAATTGAAAGCAATTTACGGTTATCTCGCGTCGTTGTTCGCGACGTACAAAGGGCTGGGTCTGTTAATTAACATGCGTGATACGTGCGATTAGATGCGACCCTTTTATATACAGCGGGTCAGGAAAGTTCGAAATGGAGCGGAACAATGGCCGACGAGACGCTTAGTGGAACAGGTTTCCAAGGGTGCTGCCTGCACTAACCCCGATCGTCGACGTGATTTATAAGTCGCGGACCCGTTCTCTTGCTCTCGCTCCTCGTTCTTGCGCCTCTCCCGCGGAATGTATGAAAGCGAAACGGTTCGCTAGATCGTCAGCTCGACGAGTCGGTGGAACTTTTGATTTGTCACTCTCTCATTGACGAGGGTGGTTAGGTAAGAGCATCATAGCGGTTGAACAAATTGTTAGAATTGACTCAATCTCCGTAGTCTACGGCAGCGATTTTCAATCTGTTTCGCTTCATGGCACGCATAAACGAGGTAATTACTAATATTCTGGGGCGCAAAACGTATATTATATTTGGTTCAAGACAAGACGTTCACACAATCCGAGGTAAATGAGATTGGTACTGTTGACTGTGTAATCGGGTATCGCACGTTTTAACGCTAGAACCTTATCGAACTTGTCAAAATGACGGATTCCAGATTTTGTTTTTCTACGATTATTAAAAGCACATGAGTATTTTTGTGAAAATGAATATTGGTTGTTAGTTAGACAGAGGCTCGTTTATATCGATCTATTTGTTTTAACTAATATCCGTTGAATTACACTGATTTATACGTGTAGAACGTTTAGGTGCGTAGCAAAGACCGGTAGTTGTAGCGTTAGAAACTGTTGCGGCACGCCGCATCGATTGAAAATCACAGGTCTAACAGTTAAATCTCAACTGTAAACCAGCGAGATGGATACATCGGGTTGTAACGTAAGTAAGTTCGGTTAAACTCAATACATATTTTTCTTTATTTGACCGAACTTATTTATGTTACAACCGAGTAAAAGACTCGTCGACGATCTCTTCTATAAATAAACCGCGTAAAACATCCTACGATTTATCCATCGATCGTAGTCCGAAAATCTTGTCAAATCGACGAACTGATTTTTCCATAAGACACAGAGTCGGACCATTCGGGCGAGTTCGAAGCTCTTGAGGCGACGCGTGTTTCGTCACTGCGGTGGCAGGGCTGACGGAAGGGCGGAGGGGCGGAAACGCGCATAAACGTAAAAAAACCGAGGGCTTTGTTATTCGCTTGTACACCTTTTTGCCACACGCCAGGAACAGCCAGAGAACTCGGTACACACGGTGTACCGTGTGTACCCGGGCACACACGGGGCGCGCACAACCCGGAGACACGAATGCTAGGGGATGATGGCATATATGCTATATATGGTGGGAAAAAGGAAGACAGAAGCGCAGACAGAGATAGCCAGAGGGAGAGAAAGAATTGTGGGGAGAGAGGCTATCGATTTTTTTTGTCCCCAAGCGACGAAAGCACCACAGGAGGGTGAAGGGGGTAGGTGGTGCGTGGCACAGAAACGGACAATGTAAAAGCCCACACCGCCAACCACCCCGTTACACCACGTAGTTACGTTACATAACGCAACGCAGCCACGAGACATTCATGGAATCCGTGGCACACGAAGCTTTTGGTCTTCCAGCATCGTTTGATCCACTGGCTCCGTTATTCTTGAATCGTGTCGCGCGAAATACGGTTTTCGTATTCATGATATTAACCCTCGGATGCATCAACTTTCCAGCAGTGAATTGGAATATTTTAAATTTCTCTGGAATATTTTAAATTAGAGTAGCTCGCCAAAGTATCGCTATACTCGTCGACAATTTTCACGAATATATTACGTCCGCTGTATGAAACATTTCGATATTTCATTGGCATTGTAATAACATCCAACTCGTATCAGGATTATATTCTAAAAATTGTATACGTTAAACGTCGTATTCGACACGTTTTAGAGAATTTTGAAAATACAGAAGTTTCAAGATATTTATCGCAAGTGTGTGTTTTGCAGAGATGGCAGTGACCATCACCTTCTTAGTTTGCAATAATTTTGTTCGCAATAAATATCTTGTAACTTGTATTTATATCTTCAGATTGTAATAAAATATTGCCAATATAATCACGACAGTCCCGTCTTACGATAGTCGTGAAATTTGTCTTTGAAATTTGAAGATGTTTTAAATAACACGCACACGTAAAAGTTTCTTAGTAAGTAAGTGTACGACGAATACTCTTGCGAGACACTGTACGTGTCGTAAAATCATAAACGTATAATCTTAATCTCGCGCTTTTGCACTTTTCTACTTTCTTTCGTTTAGAAATAGTGGCTGTGAAAGAGGTGCTTGGAGATTGAGAGAACAAATCTAATATTCGCGCGCTGTTATAAACTCGTAAGTCGATTCGATTTGAATTAAGGTAATTATAAGGTTGGCCAGGGTGAAGTTTATTACAGACAGTTACCATAGAATCTTAGAACGAATATAATATCCGAATCGTGACTTTTATTCTACGAAATCCGCTATGCCACTTTGGTTCGCCGTGTCCGAATTTGAATAATTTTACTTGGGATTCATCAAATCCCACGGCGTTTGAATTAACATGACAGAATTTCAAAGTAATTTTCACCGAGGATACCAGCGGTAAAAACTTCCTTGAAATTTATATTACATTTACTCTTGAAGAGACGCGGGAATGAGAGAACCGTATGCAACGAGAAACTTGGTAATTGTTATATCTCTTTTACTTCTAATTCGATTCGATACGTAGGCTCGTTAATTTTTTCACCCTCGGATACTAGCTTCCAAGGAAATATTCGAAATTATACAACTTTCGTGCCAGACATTCCTTTAATAAAAGTGGTATTACTTGTAGAGAGATCGAGGCGATTCAGCGCTCCATTACGTATAATATAATTATCTCGTGACTTGTAATATTTCGTGGCAAACCTGTGCGAGTCGATAGTTTCGAAAGATTTAAGATCTTTTCGGTCGATCGATATTAATATGTATTTCATTCGTCGATATAAAAAAATTGGATCGCAAGGAGATCCTGGCGCTTCACGGAATTACGATGCAAAAACAGGTCGGATAATCATACCCTAGAAAACTGATCCGCATTCACCGCGGCTCTTGATTTACGTTTCTTTAAATCTCAAATAGAAGCAGTCTTTATACTCGATAGAATTACAAGCAAAATGGGTCGAATAATCACGCTCTGGAAAACTGATCCGCATTCGCTGCGACTCTCGATACGCGACCGTGTCGCGAGCTATGAAATATTCGACGGCTCCTACTCTCTTCGATTCTCTGTTAACCACAACCACGATCCATTTCGATCAGAGATAACGGTTCCGTTCCACGATCCACGACGTTTCAAGAACCAGATTAATATCGTTTCGAGATTTACAGATTTCATTCCGTTATTGATCACGTTCGTTTCTCCTTCTAAATGCTTCGAAATGTAATAAAGGTAGGATCGGTAATCCATCAAATTATTTTTTATTACAAGAAAAATAATAAATGAAAACGTAAACAGGTTTCGAATTATTCTCTTTGTTCGTTAATCAAAAAATTATATAAAAATAACAAAGATTAAAGAGTAAGATACATAAATTCTATATAATGGCGTTTAACGTGTTCGCTAAAACAGTTCATAAACGCTATCTGCTGCGTTACCAGAGACAATGGTTTCGTTTTTCGTTTCAAAAAGCGTGTTTCCAAAGCGTGTCTCGAAAGCATGCTCGGTATTACCGTACGTATGTATGCACGGTAATTTCGAATCGCAATAGTATGTCATCAGAAACACGAACAGAGGGTCTTACCGAGGGTGCATGCAGAGTGGCCGAGCGTCGCGGTTCACGCATGGTTTCAGGACTGCGCCAGAACGTATAATGACAGGAATTTTAATTAATTGCTATAATAACTACGCGCCGTGTCCACCACGCGGACAGTAAATTTGCATTTGTTTTCGCCAACGGATCGCGAACGATTCTCGCGGCGATCTGTCGGCCGGAAGTAGCCGAGAGCTGGAACGAAATGGAAATTTTCCGACGATCCTCCAACGATAAACGATGCTCTCGCGATACCTCTTCAGCCTCTACTCTATTCGCTCGTAATACACCGTCGATTTATCGTTTGATTCTCGCGTCAGTAAATTTATTGCGATACGATATTCGTTTACAGCGATCGATCAGTTTTTTTTTAAATTACGCCTGTAACATTACGCGTGTTGCGTTACAACAGTTCGAAAGAGTTATAATACTTCGATCTCTTCGGGAAATTATTTCGTCGATATAATTTTAATAAAAATTCAACTTTGCGCTCTACGGCGTTTCCCGAATCTGATATCTTTTAATTGATATTTCCACGATAATCTGTAATAATGTCTAACGTAAAAAGAATTTCGTAATTTAATAATCCCTTTGACGATATCGAGAGACATCGGTTAGATAAATCGCGATAATTCGTACGATCGCTTGGAAGCGAAGATCCAAGTTCGAGTACCGAGAACGAGTTCTCCATGCGAATATCTCGTTAAGCCAAGACTCGCTTCCGGTGGGAAAGGTTGATACGGAATTGCAACACGATGTCTGCATGTTAACGAAACGATATGAACGGGAATTGTTTGTCGTGTGGCAGTCGAATGAAATCTAAGTAGCTTTATTTCCTCGTTTCTTGAGCGACGCGCCGTGTATATTCGCGTCTTGCGTTTCTCCTGTAGCAGGAATCTCTTAAATACGGTAGAGGAACCCGGTTCCTAGATTTAATGGGAGTTTTTTGTATCACGGTTAAAAACTTCAAGTGCAAGAGGAAATTCTGCAGCGTAGTTCAAACAGCCAAGAATTCGATTTGTATTTTATACGTGTCCTCGTTAATATATATATATAGATGAGAGTTCATAATGATGATTTATAATCAGTAAATAGATTTAAAATCATTTTCTTTGTCTGCTCCATCGCGAACATTCTAATGCATCCAATGCTCTTTTTACTTGTACAATTTATGAAATAATTATTTTCCGGTGCTTTGTTAATATTTTGGTAATTGAATTATGTATTTAATTAAACTACGTGATTCTATATATGTAAGATGTAACTGCGTATTCCAAGTCATATCGTAACAACGGAATAAAATTTAACGATAGAATTTTCCGACCGAGCCAAATATATTCACTTAGTATAGAAAAGAGAAATGGAAGTAAACAGATAAACAATATGAAGGAACATATAATATCGAAAATCCCCGGAAAAGACCATTATTATGAAAAGCATTATCGTTATCAGCGTATTTCGTTTCCTAACGATTTATAATCCCACACAACAGTTCGTTGGAGAGTACGCTTTTCAAGATCGACCATCACGCGTGCGCGCGCGAATTCGCTTCGGCCCGCAGATGTTAATTTCCCAACTGTTGCTATTTACGACGACGCTGAAACCATTTGGACGAGCGTCCGGAACGCAATTCGGAAATGGTGAAATTTTAATGACGCCTGTCCACGGGACGAATCGATATAGCCAAGATGTGGCGGCGCGCGAAAAGCACCTCGATTTAAACACGGTATCAGAGATAGAAAGAAGTTGAGTAACTAAATCAATATTAAATAATTCTAAAATTAATTACAGTAAATTTATAACGGAATCTCTATCGTTAAATAAGACGATGATTAAGACGAAATATCGGATATTCGTCAATAAAATAATTTTCCTATTTTTAGCCGGACAATATTAAATCTCGTGTCTACGAAAAACGATCTTTGAAAAATTTATCAAAAATACTTTAAGCGAGTGATTAAATATTCCAAAAAGCCCGTAAAAGCTGTGCGAAAGAACTCTTTATCGGAAAAGGTTTTTCGAGCACAAAGGAGCAATCTTTCGAGCGAATATCGGGAAAGTCTAATCGTAGTTGAAGCTTTCTTAATTTTCGTTAAGAATTTTCCCAACAACTTAATACGATTCAACGATATAAATCGTGGATTATCGTTGGAGGATTTAGAAATCGTTTTGGCCGTCCTCGTAGCGTGTAGTTCTTTAGAAATCTCGTCAGGAATGATTAATCAAGTGCAACTTGTGCAATTGGCAATGTGTTTTTAATTGGTTAACTCGGAACGCGACGTGCAGAGCAATTACACGGTCGTTTGGCTGAATATTTTTATTCTTTGATGAAACGATCGACGTTCCGAAAGATACGAATTTATATGGTTGAAAATTTATGAGTTGGAACTTGATTACTATAATTAACGGCTGTTTAATGATCGTTAAATAGATTAACAATTTTTTATTTATAATACCACACGTTTCATTTAACTATTAAATTCACAATCATCGGTTTCTCGAAACTAGGTAAGGTTGATTTACTCCGTTTAAATATTTTTGTTAGGGAATAGTAAAAAAAAAAAAAAAAAAAAAAATAAAAAAAAAGAGAAGGGTTGGCTCGACGGGAAGTCGGCAACTTCAGCTAGTTCTAATTAAAAGTTTCACGTACTCTTAACATCGTGAATACATTCCAACGTCATTTCAATATCAAACTGGATGAAATTTTATTCCAATAGTAACAGAGAAACTAATTTATACTCGAACATTTAAACATTTGTTCGTTCTATTATGTAATACACGTAGGTAGCTACCCAACAACGTTCGTGAAGTAAATTGCAAGATGAATTTCATTTTGTTATTTAATACGATAAATGTAAACCTACAAAATTCATCCATAGTCACTTACTTGCTAAACTTAAAAGTATTCCATACTTTTATTACAGGAATCAGTTTTTCGACATTTTTAACTTATGTAAGTCACTGTTATAGATGCTACACTCTGGAAATATTATCAGAAATCTGCTTCGATGGATACTTGACTTAAAATTAACAGATTTTCCGCAAATTACCTTAAATTATTGGTAAATTATCGCTAATGATCACATTATGCACGCGAGGCAAGTTCTGCAAGAGAATAAAGATTCTAAATACTACACACACTTATATAATCTATTAAACAATGGTCGACTTGTGTGTGAAAATGCTACTGGAGAACTCGTCGACAAGCAGGTGCTGTTTCATCGTACGATCGAGAATATACGAGGAAGCGACAAAAATAGATATATACAAGCATTTTTACCAACGATTCCAGTTAATCTTATGCGTCTGTGATTTCCATAAGCGTCGAAATATTCGAATCTCTCTAAACTACCTATCAACTATCTTATTGGTCGATTACCTGTCGTGGACGACGTCCATTCCTTGGTCAGTCAGCGGTCATTAGTGACTCATCCTCCCAAATTGTTTCTGTCTACTATTCGACCGTGGATTGCCTTTCTGTACCAATTACATTCATAGAATGATAGATATTTTCGTGCAATATATTTCATCGTGACGAAGTTTTGGGACTCGTTGTTGAAAAACGTTTTACAAGTAGATGGCGGATATTTCTTGAAACTTCTATTTAATTAGCTGTGTCGTTCGGACGATCGAGCACGCAAGCTTCGAGCAATTTAACAACCTCGTTGCACCGCGAAGGTCGGTGGTCGGAAATCACGACGAAGTCGATTGGTTTGCGAAACCGCGCGCGGATCATCGCGCTATTCTAAGGACGCGCAGCGTTATGTTTTCTTTTCATGCGCGATTGATTTCGCCCGTATGCCGAGGACACCGTGAAAGTGGGCCGTCACAGGTGCATATGTATGCAATACGCGCGGCAATCGTGCAAACGTCGGGGACGATGACACGTTGTCCTAAATCCGCTGCGCTGCAACGCGTCTAAAATAAATCCGCGGTCGAACTTTCCACGGGAACCCAGTGATTTATTAATCGACCGTTCCCATGGACGTTCTCGATCGTCGCGGTTTCTGATCAACCGAAATAAGCGACCGTGTCTGTTTTCGGATATCTGGACCTTGATTCGTTATGGTCGTCTTTACCTTGAATCACCACCATCTTCGATCGAGAATCGGTCGTCTAGTATCGCGAGAATCGTCTTCGAACTTTTCGATTTTCGTTGATCGTAAAATAAAGATAGAGAGCGAATTGGTTCTGGTCGAAAGAATATCGGACGATAGATACGAAAGATCGATTTGAATAGTACGTTGTTTGCGCGATGGTTGAGTTTGTATAAATACAGCACAATACGCGGTACTACATATAACGCGAAACCCATGTACCTAATCGAAGACCGCATTGTTCACGCAATGACCACGCATCGAAAGGAACAACGGTTGTTAATAAATTTAATGTCTACCTGCCGCGTCGACACGGTGGTTGCATAACGATAAACAGTCACTAACGTTCGTAATTGTAGCTAACCGACACCTAATACTGGCTTATTACCCGTCCGACACAGAAGGATCCTCGTTATCGGTGCATTTCGGTCGTTGATTCACGTGTGTTCCTTTATTACCGTTTCAATCCGTCATTCCCTATCGCGAATATAGCGATTTTATTCTTAAATCACATAATTTCGCAATTTAAAGTTTATGGCATGCGGAGATTAAAATCGATAGACAATTTACAAGAAGTAAAATTTTATTTTCTGCTCTCGGTATGGATCGAAAAATTCATAAAATTTCCAAGTTATCAACGGGCGAAGCAAATTTCCCTCAACGTTCAAGAAACTTTGTAAACGATAAAAAATTACAAAAAAAAAAAAAAAAAGGAAGAAAAGTTTAAAAAGCAAAAAGAGAAGAAAAAGGGAAAGTATCGATCGAAGTCGATCAACAAAATCGACGATGGTACTACGTAAAGTACAGTGGAGTACAGGAAGATTGAAAAACGTCATTGTCGCGACGTCTTCTCAACGAAATTACGTGTAAACGAATGAACGATCGTAACGACGAGAACGACGACGATCGTTCCACCTGGTATATTCTTTCGAGATTCGCCGAAAACGAACGTTTAAATTTTCGATGACGAAGGAAAACGATATTCCGGCGAACGCTGAAAGCTTGAAAAAATAGCAGCGCCGGCGAAAATTAAGCCACGAACCGTCCCGCGGGGAACACGGGACGATTCCTGAGCAATTTGAAATGCATTGAATTTTTAAGCGACGCCCTTTGTGCCGTGGTAGCGCGTTAGAAGCAACTTCCGGTTAGGCTCGGCCCATCGACCGCGACGTAATTTCTCGTCGTTGAAAAAGAAAGCCTGCCTGTCAAAGATAATAGCCGTTCCGTCGAAACACGATTATTCCTGGCGCTATGTCTCCCTCCCTGTGTGTATGTACGTTTTAATCAACCGTCGAAAAGTTGCACCATCTTGCCGAGCGACTCGTTTGAATTGATATCGAAGAAGTGGAAGATTTATCGGGCGGAAACCTTTGCTCCGTGCATCGTGAACACCGATAGAGGAAATTATCCAAGCTCCTTCGCTTATTCGCTCTTAAGACGGGGCTAAAGCGATTTTTCTTTATTCGTTTTTTAACGAAGTAGGAAGCAAGTTCCGCCTTAAATGGAATTAGTCGCACCGAAGCGAACCAACTAGCGTGCAAACGAAATAGTTTCCGAGCTTTCGAACACTTGTTCGTTGAAATTGAACACGGAGATCCGATATTATTGATTTAATTCGAGAAGTCTGTATATTTGGAGGCTTCGGCGTTCGCAGATTTTGAAAGTCGAGAATCGAAATTTTGGAAATTTGACGATTCGAAAGCGGACAAGTTTGGAAATTCGAAACGTTGAGTATCGAAGAATTCGAAACTCTAAAAGTTTCATATAGAAGCTTTGAATAAAATCTGAAAATTAGAAAATATTTCATCTCGAGAAACTCGAATTTATGCCAGTCACGATAACGCGATTCGATTCAGAGGTTCTTGTCACGACTAATTTCGCCTGTCTCGATGGAAAATGTGACCGATGGACAAAATTAGAAAAGCCTTTTGTTTTTGAAGTGGCTACCTTTTATGTATGTATACCGGTTACTGGACCAAGTTTGCTCGTGTTTCTTTCATCGTAGCAGCGGATTTAATTGAATAAACCGCCGTAAACTATGAAGTGCCGCGATAACATACCCGAACGAACAAAGAAAGCGATAATTCATCGCAACACGCTAATTGCCATTGGAACAACTATCATATATATTGAGCTCGCGGTACGTTATTATATCGTTAGCGTAATTACGATACTTGGAAAATTTACAGCGGTGTTTTGGTCTAGTAGCTTGCGTTCAATTTCGCGATAACTTCGCATTTCGTTTATAGATTCGACAATTTTCCACTGTACGATTAATCTTTCTTTCACACCTCCGTTTAAGTGGCGGAAAAAAAACTAATAAATTACTTCATAAATAAAGCTGTACGTTATTAGCGATATCTGTAACGTTTATTTACAACCTTTGCAACGTTGGAAATCGGGAAACGTAACAGGTTTTTTCACGATTTTCCGCAATGTGAAATATCGTTGCTGAAAAATGAGAAATTGATCGTTGTAGCTTATCGCGTGTAACTTATCACGCGAGAATGTCGAAAATACAAAAAACGTAGTTGGTTCGGAAATTTATCAGATTAACGCCGATCGTTCGATAGTCAAACCTCCTATGCGAAATTAAGAAAATTCTCAGGGATAAAAATTTCAAACGATTCTGAGACCCCGAGACAGTTTACCAGCTGAAATAATTCGAACCTTGTAAAATTGCCGATCGAAATCGAACCATACGAAGCTGCAGCTTTGAAAAATTCGAGACTTAACAAGTGTCCTCGGTTTTGTCTCTTTCTTCGTTTCGAAGAATAGAAGAAAAGAAAAATAGAGGTCGTCGAGGTGAATCAGGAAGAAAGGTATATAACAAGGGTGAAGGGAGAGAAAGCGGCGGAAGAGAGGAGAATGGAAAAATGGCGCGAGTCGGTCGGCGTCGCATGTGTGCGCGCAGTCAATAAATTTAGATTCGTGGCCGTAGATATAGTTGTGTGCCGTGTATGCATTAATAGCGAATGCACGCCGCATACGTATATAAGTGCACACATCCTTTAAATCTGATAAATGCATGTACTTAGGTGGAACGCGCTGATGAAGCAGTGTAAATGCACCGCTTCGGCTATGTAGCGTATGGTCAAGAATAAACGATCGATGTTATTTGCGCGATTGGCCCGATGTTAAATTAATTATTTGCCACACGCGATACTTGCGCGCGTACACGCTTGCGTTATCGCGTGCATGCATAAGCGCATGTGCAACAGCGTCGGATATTGCGTTCCGTTTCGTGAAAATTACCAAACGAATATTCAGCTAAGAGACACCGCGTGGCATGCGATCAATTCGTCTATGTTCACGTTCTCTCGCCTAGACTTTGTTCTCTTTGCTGTTCGGCAAAGCAGAAATTTCGATAATTTGTACGAAGGTTCGAATCTTGTTTGAAAAATTTCGACAATAAACAAATTGGCGTATCGAATAGAGAATGTCGGAGACTCTTTAAACTTTGTAAAATCACGCGTCACAGCTGCGTATTTTCGATATTATTTTTGACATAGAATTATTTTCGCTGGTTTTAGAGAGGCAACGACGAGATTTTTATATTCGTTGAAAATATCTGTCCAACGCTTATTCTTTCCATCGTTGGAATAATTACGTACAGACAACGAAGCATATCTGTAATTAGACAGGAAACGTGTCCTTTATTCAACGAGATGCCGTATCATCTATCTGAAAGTGTATAATTAATTCCATACCGAACGGAACAATAACTCCTAGAAACCAACATCTCTAGATTTTTCGTAATTCTGATTAGTTTTAAACATTACTATTGTTTCTTCGATCTTGATTAGACTGGTATTGCTCAGGCATAAGATAGGTATAATTATCACGATTTATATCTCGTTTTAAATATAGCGATAGAAAAGAATCGAAAATGTTAATTGCACGGTCCGCGTGAGACGTAGCTTCTGTATATAACGTACTTTCTTCCGTTCATTCTTTTCCTTAGACCTGAGCGTTATTTTTATCGTCCAGACACGTGGCTGAATGTTTCTTTTTGTATTGTGTTAAAAGGCTATCAAAAACGTAATCGCGAGTCGTTGCCGGTCGGTAAACAAGCGGCGAAAGCCAATTTCGATCGAATCTTCTCTCCGCCGTTGCGTTATATTCGTACACGATGCACATGCGCTTCTTTATCTAACGTTCTCATATTTTACCGCCTATCTTATCACGCTATTGTTACCCACGTGATCATCGCGTTATTGTAAATTCTCGGCGTTCAATAATTCTTTCAAAAACAACATGACGCGTTTAACGTTCATCGTCTCTCGTTTAATCGGTATCTCATTTTCTGATTCCTTTCTCACCTTTCGCTCATTTATCTCTCTAGCGCTTCTTATTTTTGTATAATTTCAAAGTGGCTACAATCTCCGTCGAGTAAGTTTATCGTCCTTCGATCGAGAAACGTTATCGAAAAGCTTAACTTTGTGCAACGAGGCTTTGCGTTGATAGAGGGAGGAAGGTAAAGGGATACATATGGTAAAAACAATTTCTTGACAGAAACGTCATTTTTAAAAGTATTCTTGAGCGTCGTGAAATCTTCCACGCTTGTAAAAAGCGGCGTAGTAATTACGCAAGCTCGATAAAAGCGCTTTCGCATGCAGCCGTAATACAAAAGTAGCCGGATGCTCGTTACTTTCGCAGCGTAATGGTGGGGCCACGTAACCATGCCAAAATAGCCGTGCCGCGTTAAGGAATACGATGCAAGAATTTTGCATAAACCGCGTATCGGTCTGCTAATCGATTTCACGGATCGATAAAGATCCTCGGCGGTGGATAATAAAAAAGTAGAGAACGCGGTGTTCCACCGCGGAGTAATAATTTTAATCTTTAAACGAAGTTATTTGATATTGTTATAAAGTTATTTAGTTATCGCTAGACTACGAACGTTTACACATTTTTGGGAAATCTAAGTCTTTGAATATTTACAAAACGCGTAAAGATATATAAAATATCTAAAGTAGAACAGTTCGTAAAATAGTGTTCGTAAGAATGAAAGATTGAAAAAACGATGACGGTTTGTTTATTAATGGTAGTCGTAGCTGGAAATATTCGACAAAGTTGAGAGACACTGCTTTCGATTGTTCATTGATTCCGAAATTGCGGGTGTGTACGCGTGCTGGTGAATTCTGTCGTCGATTATCGTCTGACGCGTACCTCGTGCGTACATGCGTGAGTTTAATCGCGATTGACATTCTCATTTAATTCGTGTTCGAAATACACGGCTGCCAGGCGTTCGCATTTTAACCTATGTTTTCACGTATGACAGAGTGCAGGATTACGCGTGTGTTGGCTGAAGCGTGCAGTTAGACGACGATCTACGAGTGATTTTTTTTAATTCGATGAATTTCAGCGTTGCATCAAAGCACACAATTCTAGTTATTAGCGATAGTTAGAACACGAATTCCAATGGATGTATAAAGTGATGAGAAATTACGTCGGTAATTCGGATCTTGGCGTATTAAAAAATTAGATATACAAAAAAAAAAAAAGAAGAAAAAATTCTCTGACGACGTTAAAACGTTTTAGATGCACGTTCTCAAACACGATAGTCGGAGTTCGCACATTGGTTCGAATTTCGATGTACTTAGGAAGCAAGCATTCTGACAACTCTGTAATCTACCTGCTTAACGAAACTTTCATTGGCTTAAACGGAATTGTACTTTACTCCAAGTTCCTCTAATATCCAAATTACCGTCTACCGCGACACTTACGGAATTTTCAGTGGCACGACGGAACTTTTGCTCACCCGTAACTCGCTCATTCGAGAAACAGTATCATGCATCATGCAAAGCGAAGCGTTTCAATCGGAATATGATTTTCATCGACGATTCTTCGTATTCATTTACGTAAGATTCGTTTCATCGTGTAAAACGTCGATTTACCAATTTTCAAAAATGGAGCGCCTGGACGCGTGACGCGTGAAACTTTCACCGCCATTTTGAGGTCAGAGTGCAGGGTTCGTGGCTGCAGCGCCAAGTATCCTTCAGTCTGGAACGTTGTCGGAGGAAAGGAGGCGCAGGGTGCACGTCCCGTCGAATCGTCCTTGACCCTGAAGCCGAGCTGCATCCTGCCTCGTGTATTTCGCGAAGGATACGCTCTGCGCTTGCGTGCTGCCATTTCCTCTCCATCCCTTTCTTTCGTCCTGGTCGCCTTCCGTCTCCCCTTTTACCCATACTCTCCTTCCCTCCCTCCCTCTTCCCCTCCCTCTCTTTTCTCCCTTTCTCTCTCGTTTTGTTCACTCTCGCCCTCGCTGGCTCGGTTATTCCAATACTCGATCTTTATAATACGGTTTCAGCTGCTCGTGTCTCGCATTGTCTGGCTTGGACGCGTACGATCCCATTCCATCGAATAGTTTCGTTCTCGTTTCGTTGTTTTCCGTCACGCGGTATTTTTCGAGTAGCCGGCGCGTTGCTTTGTTTCGACTGTTTTAGGATAATTCGAGTTGTTGAGCTGCGCAGCAATTTCGTTTGTAGAGTCGTGCAGATTCATAGAAATTTAGAAAACGGGCGACGAAGATATTTGGAACAGTTTGAAACGATAGAATACCGTGTTCTAGCGCATTTTGTTTCTTCCCTACAAAAAACGTTACAAAAAGGCGCTATTATTACTAATAATCTCATTCTACCCGGAGCGAAAAAGATATTTTTCACAATGTCCAAAAAAACTCGATGCCGAAACAGTCACCGTCATTCCATTCTCACCGGTATCGCGAGTTTTTCTTTACCCTTGCTCTTCTTCTCGCACATATCCTGTATCGTTAACGCTCCTGTCTTCTCCGGAGTCTGTGGTTCGCGGTCGATCCTGCGAAGATCGTAGCCGGACACGCTGTCGAATTTATTTTCCGCCGCGTTGCCAGCCGGTTGTTGCATCGAAATTTATAAGGTCGAACGGTTACGCTATAAATTACAATTTCCTGTGGCACGGCCCTGGAGCAAATTGGCCGCTGTAACTGCAGTTTGAAGGGTCGTCCCGCTGCCGCCTCTACGTCGAGTCGAATTCTAATTTGTTTCTCTATCGGCTCGACCACGGTCGACGAGGCAGCCCCGTTTTTTTCCACGTTCCGTGGCTGGAACCGTTCCAGAATACCATAACGAAATCTGCAACCTGTAGATACGAATAAACGAGCAACCGGTGCCCCCTTGGCCTTCCTTTGCGCGTCTTCTGCATTATTTACGGCTTATGCGCTCTCTCGCGAATTTCGCCTTGCGATTCCAGGGCAGCAGCGCTCTTTCGCTCGAGTCCTAGCGACATCTTCTTTATCGGTATAATTTATTGCTATCGTACACGGTATTCTATACTTATAGGATAGATAAGTTGTATTCCATTTTTGGTCGAGATTCGAAGAATACGTTTGAGCAAGCAGTTCGAGAACACGATTATTTTTATTTCGTCGAAGCAAAGAGCCTCTCTTAAAATACAGTTGTAAGTTTCTTTGAAGACAAATCGTAGGTTGAAAGCGATACGAGGAATTTGAAGAAAGTTATTCCTCAAAAACACATACGTAATATTCATAAAAAGCGTGTACAACCGTTCGGATATTTTGACGAGTTTGTACGATACAATCGGTAGAAATGGAAAAATCGAAGAACCGTAGGATCTGGCCGAATTTCTACGTGACCGCTAAAGATCAAATTCTAACCTCCTATTGGAAAGTTCGAGTCTCGAGAAAGCGTTCTATATATTGACTCTTCTAAAAGGAGCAGCCACGTTCCACCCAAGTCTTATTCTCGAATCGTATTAGTAAATGATATGGCGTTCGTAACGATCGCTTTCAGCGGAACGTGCTCTGGAAACGGTCGACGAAGAGGAAAGAAAGGAAAGAAACGTTTCGATGAAAAGTTTCCGAGAATCCTTGGTCCCGAGAATAAAAATAACATACTTCCTACCGTTCTCTGCCGGTGTTGTTACGATCCACAGAGCACTTTGGAAATCAGCCGGAGACGTTGGCAGTAGCGATTCGTGATAAATTACGTTTATATTTATGGACAGTAACGAATGTTTCAGCGTTAAGCAATCGATGGAAACAATCCGTGGCTTACGAGCACAAAGCGCAGGGCATTGTGTCGGGCCTGAAAGAATCCTTGATTCTTCTAGCTGTTTGCTTCCACGGAAGCAAAGCAGAAATAGAAACTGAACGCGACTTTGCCTCGTGTCGCCTTGCTTTTACCCCTCTTCTCTTCTTCTTCCCTTTCCAGTAATTCGTTTTTCGCGTTTTATCTCTTTACTCTTAGAATGTTTAAATCTGCCAGTAGCAAGTACGGGGTCTGTTCGTCAAAATTTTCCACGATTGGATATCTCAATAAACGTTCCAGTGCAACGTTACGATGCAAATCTCGTTTCTCTTAAAATTCTAGTATCTCTCGGGAAGACATCGATCACACGGGGTATATGCTAATTTATGCTCGATCGCGGACGGTCGTACGATGTTTCGACGAATGCCTCGAACAGAAAGGGAACGAAGAGGCCAACGTTTCTCGTAGATGGTTAGGTAGGTGTTGGTTAAACGCGTCAACGGCTTGTCCATCGGTGATAAACCGTAACGTTAATGGTCACCGATCGGAATCGCGATGCTGCCATGGTCGTTCGTAATAATTATTTTTATCGAAGACGAACCGGAATGTTGGCCGAGGAGAAGCGAGAAAGAGAACCCACCAAGGCTGTAAACCGTGTTTCGAAGCTTCGATCGGGTGCGTTACGTTATCGCTGGAAGGAAAAAAGGAAAACATCGACTCGATTCGCGTGCTCGCGGGCGCGAATATTTAAAAATAGATGTCGCCGCACGGGAGAAAAGCGAATAGTTGGTGAAACAGCGAGCTTTTCACGGGCCGCGAAGGTCTTGCGATCGATTTTCTTCAACGTTGTTCCCTCGCAGTTTGATTTCGCTGCGCGCGGAAATTTATTGCGCGCTTTATTTTTGGAGTTGAAGCGAACTTGTTCACTTCCGCTGATCCTTCCATGACGCGTTCCTGATAATTTTGTAGGAACTTTATTTCTCAGCTTCTTTCCGTATGATCTAAATGTGAGTTTTCCAGACAGTTTTATTGCCAGACTTGGATTATTTGAATAAAATATTCCAAGAATAACGTATCCTCTTATCCGTAGCCGTTTTGAAATAATTTACGCCAGTTAGTTTGAAGAAGAAAATGATCCTTCGTTGAACGATTCCGTCGTTTTCACCCGTCGGATGAATAAACTTGTTTAAATCTTAAAAACGATCTACTATTATCCTAAACGAAATATAGGAAAGCGCGTGTCTTCTTATAAAAGTCAAAGATTTACGAATAGTTATATTTTCTCCAGGAAAAAGATAATAGTTATCAACGATTTGCCAAAATAATTCGACCGATTCTCCTAATATTACGTAGAAGAGGTTTTTAATTTACGAAACGTCGATACTCTGTTTTCCAAATTTCCGAGAAGCTTCTTCGTTCACGGATCGAAAGGTACTTTGTGTGTATATCTTGCGGATGGAAAATAAATGAAGCTGTAGGAATTGTTATAAAGATTATAGAGGATGTATGATTCAACTTCGTCGGATGATACGTTAGATCTTTGATTTTAACGTGTTTTCGGGAAATCGATGCTACTGACGTCGAGAGGAATTTCACGAGTTAAAACAATACGACCTTCGCGCGAGTTTTGATACGAGTATCTCTTTTTTAAATCGATTTCAAGGTCCCTCGAGTGCTTGGTATATATTCAGGGTACGTTCAAGAATGGACTTTGGTCGTTTGTAATACGAGAAACATTTAGGATTATCGTCGTGTTGCTTCGCTATCTTTTCCGAGTTTCGCATATCATTTAATATAATGTCGACGATTTGCACAATTTCTTGCAAAAAAAAAAAAAAAGAAAAAAGAAGAAAAAAAAAGAAAATGAAAAGTGTTGCAACGTAATCCAATTTGCGAGCCAATTGCGCGAGGAGATAAGATTAGACGGTACGAGTTGATTAGTATACATTTTACAATGGAAAAGATGCAATAGGGATATCTTATCGTTAATCGAAAGCGGTCGAACGTTGATTTTTATTTACCAACATTTTTCTGTTTATTTTGAGCGCTATGCACGTGTTACGTATGTGATTACTACATCGTGACTACTGCGTCATTATCGTGTATATACGAGCTGTTTGCGAGTATTACGCGATTACTACGAGAATTCTACCTACTCGAGAATGTAGAGTACCGGATTATTGCTCGAGTACCGTGCGAATATATCAGAGTACAGGACTATTACCAGAACTCTGTGCGTAATATTATACCTTAAAATCGGATATTTTGTATTTTACGCTCGAGTAGATAAATGACGTAAGGATATCAAGAACCCTTTGCCAAAGATTAATTAACCGTTAGTACCTACTCGAACGGTATTAACAGATAGATATTTTATCAAGGTTACTTTTTATTCTTCGTTTAATCATAAACCGAGAAGTTACACGATCGTTCGGTCTTAGTATTTCGCTATTAAATATCTTCTCAAGCTTTCGAACGCGATATTAAAATTTAATATCTAATACGAAACGATCCTCCGAATCTGAATACTCGTCGTTCCATTAAAAATATTTTAACGAGGACGAAGTTAAATGTATTTCTATGTTATTGAAAGGATCGACAAATACGATTTTCAGCCGATATCCATCGCAATAAAATAAGCGCAACTTCTTTTCTCGCTCCAACATCGAACGCAATTGCTCGAACTACTCTGGAACACGATGGAGAAAATGCTCGAATGGTCATGCGTGCTCGCATGGATCCCGACCTGCGTAAACTCGATTTTACGTAAGGCGCGAGTGGAGAAAATAATCCATGCGCCGAGAGCCTGTTTCCCCTGTGAGCGAGTGTACGCGTGAAACGCGCGAAAAAAGAAGAAAAAAAAGAAAAAAAAAAAAAAAAAAAACAACGACGCCGAGAAGAGAAAAAGGAAAGCGTTGCGAAATCGAAGACGCGGGTTTTGTATTTCTCAACGAACAAAACATATTTTTCGAGTGTTCTTCCGAATGACTGATGGAAAACGACTGACTTACGTAATGTCTCTAGAGATGTGGCTGTTACATGATCCGAGCATTGTTCGAAAGTCGAGGAAAGGTTCTCAGGAGCAGTTGCGAAAATGAGAATCGAAGGTGATCATTTTGCAACGAATTAAATAAAATGGAATACGGTGACGCGAGTTTTAGACATTTAGACGATGTAGAATAGTTCTACGACAGCCAAGTCGATATTTTATGTTTCGTCGATACTTCGTCGTTCATAATTACGCGAAAGATCTGAACAAGCATTGTCTTATATTTCGTCCAGGATGAACTACGCGTACCCAGTGTCGAAAAAGTTTCTGCGTATCAAACCGCTTCTGTACCGAGCAAAAATTAAATATTTCTATATGTCTCTTCCCACGCTCGTAATACGATATTGTCATCAACAAGTTTCGTCACAATCACCTGCTGACATTTATCCACTTCTCGCAACAGTTCTAACACTCTTAACTCGCCTCTATTAAACAGTCGTACATTAAACGACTTCCATTTCGTACTGGACCAACGTCTTTGTACCAGTCGTAAATAAGACGTCTCGATTGCCAAAATTTGCCGTTAGAATTTCAATCGAAATCACCAGAAACATCCGACAAAGTAAAAATATCAGATATTCTATACTTTGCCAAGTAAATGTGTAAGCACTTCGTTACTTCGTGTTATTCATATCGGTACAAGTCGAAGGTCACGATGTGCGGTTTAATCTGCCGAAATATCATCGAAATACGAAGAACGAAAACAGAGTTACGCTCGATCGTCGTCCTCCGTCTTCTCTGACTGCAGCAGGCTCGCGGTAGGCTCGTTGCAATTCGAGACACCCAGTAGAAAAGGGAACGACCGAACGAAGGGATTGAAACGGGACGAAGACGGAACGAGGCTCTTGTATATCTAGCGTGTGCAACGAAAGCGCAGGCATTAGGGACGTTGGACCCTCGTAGTCTCTCCCTCGTGCTCGCGCAGCTCACCATTGCCACTTTGAATCTCGTTCACCTTGAGCTTCGTCGTCAGTGATTCTCAACTTCTTTGCCTCTCGTTTCTACATAGCCGAGCGTTCCTCCGATTCGCGCGCCCTCGTCGCGTCAGTCGGCGACGAGACGAAGAGAGATTAGCTTTTTACACGGTTTAGACACGGCCAGATAATATCGGAGAGCGCGTAGCGCGCGGCCGCTTACGTAAGACGGTAGCCTAGGTCACGCACGTTGCCAAGCCAAACGGCGTATGCAGAAAGTCCGACCGTCGGACTAGTCTCCGTTCCCTCCTCTGATGATCGATGTTTTCACGTGGAAAACAGTTATCAATCAACGACAAATTGGTAACGACACTTTGAACCGGCAAATCGCTAGAGACAATGGACAGCGAGCGTTTTCGTAAAACTGGAACTTTGCTCATTCTACTTGGCGGAGAAGGGACGCGCGAAAAGCGTGAGAAAATTCTGGAACGGCGTAGGCTTGTCTCGTATCTACAGCAGCGTTACTCGAGTCAGGAGTTGGTCACGATTAGTAGAGAACGTTTGGACCGAAGGAGTTACCGCGATGGACGTCCTTATAGAGTCATCGCTAGAAGTAGAAATATCACCCTAATTGTTCTAATTGTAGCGAAATAATTGTATTATTCAAATTGGAAGGTGAACGTGCATAAAAACAAAGAGACGGTATGAATTTCTTTGGACATACGGTGACATTAGAAATTGATTTCTAGAAATGAAAGCGTGCTTTGAATATTCAGTTGACGATTCTACTTGTGTAAGTAGAAAGCGATGACAATGTCTGACTAGAGTCGCCGGCAGTAGAATTATCCGGTAGGTGGCGGTCTCGTAAGATATTAGCGTTTCCGAATGGCGGCTACATGGATACAGCGATTCTTAAATTGCCCGTTATAGACAGATAAAAATGTTGTACAGATAATTCAAAGAGGTCTACGGTGCTCGTTTCGTCAGCCTTCCACGACATTCTCTACCACGAAATTCAATGTTTTCGACCGATCTTCTCGCGACTCGTGGTAGCCTGGTAGGAAACCGATATCCTTAATTCCCACAGTGAAAAAAGGAGCGGCGGGAGAAAAGGGGAGGAAGACGACGGTGGCGACGGCGACGGTGGAGGTAGAGGCGGAGGTGGCGAAGAAATCGGAGAGGAAGAAAAATGGTAATTAAAACGAGAGCGCGCAGCAGGCCTCGGTTCGAGTATCGGCTTTCGGCCGGTCTGAAAACGATACGCGGTGTTCTCCTCTTTTTCCAACGTCCTCCGCCTCCGCCGCTTCTTACCGTGGCCATCCCTCCCCCGCGCCGAAGAACACGTGGCAGACTTTTAAATTCGCTCTGCGCCACACCACGACTCGACGTGGTCGCTGCTCTCGCGGTTTTTGCAGTTAACCCGCAGAGGAAACGTGCTCTGGAAGAAACACGCTCATCCGATCCTTCCTTCTGTCTGTTGTTCTTTTCTTCTTCTTCTTCTTCTTCTTCTTTTTTTTTGTTTCTTTCTTTTTCTTTTTTTTAGACGGTTCTAGAGACGTTTTTAACAGCTTTCTATGCGGGCCAGGATGGTTCAGGATGATGTTCGAAACTCCGGGATCGAAGTACTGGCTGATAGGTGACGAATGACGATGGTGGCGGAGGAAACGAGAGTTTTAGATCAAGGTTAGGTTCGACGACTGAGTGGTTTCTTTTCTGCGTTGGTCGTCGAGTATGTGGGTTTTGTTTCTACGTTGCTGCAGAATGTATATAGATGGGGGTATATAGATGGTCGTTGTGAATTTATTGGCTCTTTCGCTTCTTCGTGGCGATTTTAAGCTTGATAACTAATTTGATACTCCGTCTACTATCACAGATCGCGTTAACGTACTTTCGATTCCTTGGACCTTGGAAAACAAGAACATTTAAAAACTGACGGGTCATGGCAACAGGGAGGCCGCTTCGATATTTAGATTTTATTTACTGGAAGAGAAAGAAGGCTGTAAGTTTCACGCTCGGAAGTACAGAAGTTTACCGTTACCGATATTAGTTAAAATTATAGTATGTTCGTAAGTGAGTTGATATTAATCGATTTTCGATGGATCACTCAAATTATTGGAAAATAGCGCTGTCTTCTCGTTCCAGCCACCCCTTCGAAATCCGAAAGACGGTCGAACGATCTTGGAATACAAATTGAATTTATTCCGATAAATACGACGTATAAACATTAAGTACTTTATTTCAAAGAGGATCTGTCGGCCGAAATGGGTTAAAACCAATCGCATTATCAATTCGACGTAGTAATAAAGTAACGCAGTAGGACACGGTTTTCGTGGATTCGCCGGCGAAATTGGCTCGACTGGGGCTTTCTCGCCGAGGAAACGAGAATTGACACGAGCACCAAAGCAACAGCCCCCGAGAATTATCATCGTCGAATGAAAGTTTCGGTTTCCGGTGGAGTTTCAACGAGTCACGTGGTCGTCGCGGAGAAGCGTCGTTGTTCGCGTGTTTCCGCGATAATTCGATTATGTAATCCGAATGGGGGATCGGTTAATGCGGCTCGGGACACAAAAAGGGCGGGGGCATCGACTCTGGAAAAGTTTCGTCGGTATCAGCCGCGTAACCACTATTTTCGGCACCCTACCTTTCACTTTCGCCTTTATTCGCGGGTTTGCTCCGTCGGGCAACGCACCGTTGCGATTATTTTTATTGCGCAGTGAAAAGAGGCGATAGCGACAATAACGATGTTATTGATGCCGCTTATCGGCTCTTTTTTTTTTAACACAAGCCATAATTCCTTCGCTGACGTTTATATTCCGTTCTGTTTCAATCAATAAGAACCTCTTGAGTTTGCGACGATAGTGTCGTCGTTCGTTCTTAGCGTTATAATATGTAACAGAACGGAAAACGCATTGTTTCCAATTAAAAAAATTGTAATTTAAAAAGAGGATCGTGATGAGGCGCATGAGATACGTGGTTTAAAAGATAAACACGACAAGAGTAGAAGATATCATCAGGTATGAAACTTTTATCAAGAACTATTTCTCTTTCTTTATTCGTTTCATTTTTTTGCCTTTCTTTCCGCGACGTGTTCTCGACTTTTTTGTTATTCGAACGATGAATCGCGTTGACAAGAGTAAAGGGAAGAGTAGACTGGCTAGCTGATCGTGGCAGCTTGCCATTTGTTCTACATTACAAGAGTGAATTTAATTTTAAATACCTCGTCACCTCGCGGCGCAGATCGCGCGGAATTCCGCGGCCAATCGTCAATGAATCGACGCGACTCTTCGTTCGGGGATATTCGTTGGAAACGATCGATCGTCGACGAATTTCCTCTCGGCTACGAGTAATTCCTTTTACTGCTACCATCTTATTTACAAGCATCGTAAACAAGATAGAAAAGAATTATCGTAGAAATTGCACGAGTCCGAGCCGTCAGCAATGAAACGCATAGACGAGGTACAGTATCTGGACGTACTAAGAAACTCGAGTAAATATCTTTCTCGTTTTACAAAAAATCGTTAAAATCAAAGTTACACGATCGAGATTGGTGGCTTAAAAACTTTCACCGTTAAAAACTTCACAGACTCTTTCAAGACCATTTTTCTTTCGATTCTACTCGGTTCAGCCAAGTATGCGTCATGCAACGCGAGCAAGTCGTACGTACGCTGTGTACGCTCTATTTGAAAGAATCGTGAGTCACGATCATAATTCATCCGAGGATCGCGAGGCTCGTAAAACACCCCGTATCGCCGATCTCGTCTCGCGATCACGACGAAACAAAACAGCATTTGTCGCGTAACCAAGCTTCCACCTGGCTCGTACGTATTTTTGCGCGCTCTTCCTTCCCTCTCCGGAGAAACAGCCACCGAATAGCAGGAAAAAGAGAGAAGAGAAAGAGAGAGAAAGAGAAAGAGAGCTCTTTTGAAAAAGGCCCGTGTGCCACGCGTATCGATCGCTGCTCTCTCGACGACCGCCTACACGTGAACGCATGCGATTCGAGCTTGCACGGAGATCCGCTACAAAGGTTAGTGCCAGTGAGCATGAAATAGAACGAAACAAGCGGACGACGGCTGCGGAAAGAGAGAGAGAAAGAGAGGAGGGGAGAGAGGGGAAGAGAGAGAGAGAGAGAGAGAGAGCGACAGAGGGGTGGGTCGAGGGGCATGCTCGATGCGGTCTCTAATTGGAGGCTGTTAACGCATAATTAACGTGGCGTTGTTATCCTCCTATTTCGCCCGTTGCCCACCACCCTACAGTGCCGTACCTTTCACCCGCCTCTGTCGCCCCTGGTACGCCACAAACCGATCTCCAATCACCGTCGAAACCGTCGATATAACCCGGCCCTTCGAAAATTACGGGAAACCAGTCAGCCAGTCGAAAATACCGCCTACCTCTGGTCCATCGCTACCCTACGGGTTCTATTGTGCGTACGCTCCCTTCTGGGTCTCTCTGTTTCGGGTTACGCGGCCTCTGCTGCCTTCCTCGTTGGCCTCGGTTGGGTCTGTTTCAACCCTGCACCGGGTTTCTGACGCTTCAACAGGTTAGATCGTATCGGAGCGATGGTTCGCGATCCACGGTTAGGCAAACGGTCTTTCATAACGATGCAAGTTGAATTAACTCTGAACGTTCTTCGGCTCGTTCCACGTTGCGTGCGTTTTTTTTTTTTTTTTTTTTTCTTTGGCCGTTACGAAGTTTCTCGTGAGGTGAAGCAGAGATACGGAAGAATCGGTGTTACCACGATCTCTTGTTTTAATCTTAACGCGGATAGAAGTTCGCGATGAACATCGTTAAAGAACATAGAAATTTCCTGTGAACGAGCATTTGTAAAACCAAAAATTCCTTATAATCTGGCTGTTAAAAACTCACCCTTCATCCTAGCGTTTCTCAATAAAGTTAAACGTTACTTTATAAATCGATATATATATAGATAGGAAGTTTCAATGAACAAAATACATTTTAAAATAATTAAACTTCGCATCAGCCGAGTGACAGAATCGTTCGCTCTAATACATCTCGATAAAGCTAAGGATCACTTGGAAATCCAGCATCCAACTGAAACAAAACCCTTAAGAAGGATATCGATCCGTCTTTTGATCGCCATTTTCGTTTAAGCTCGCGCGTCTCGGTTTCTCCGGTTTCCTGCCCGTTCCCCTTTCATCGCCCATTCATTTATCAACTATCATCCTCCCTTTGCCAAAGTCGGCTCGCGGATTTGCCGACAATTAAAATTAATCGGGAGGTGGAATCGCCTCGCGGGCTCGGCTAATATTCTGCAACCGTGGCAAAAAAGCCAATGGACCGGTTCGTAAGATCGGTAGCAAACAGCGTTGGAACGCGGGAGCAAGAACGCTTCGGTGCATTAATCATAAGGGTGAGAGTGGGCAGACGTTAGATATAAATCTGCTTGGTAGAAGACGTTGCAAGAAGGCTCTTCGGTGTTACCGGAAAACGTTCTTCCTGTAATCGCTCTTAAAACGCTCATCCATTGTGCCCGATGATTTATAGCGAATCGGGTCCTCGTTCGATTTTTCCTCGTGTTTCGCGTGCCGATTAAACGTTGTTTGTTACCCATTTAACGCTAGATTTACTAAAATGGTAACAAGAGTTTGCAATATTTCGTGAGAATTTCAATGATCTCTACGACAGATCTCCTTCTTGCGTCACGTGGCTCTTTCATTTCGACTTCTTTGTCACAGGTTTTATCGAACATTCTGAAAACATCGTTTTATGTATAAATAGAAAAGACGATCGTCCTTCTCGTTTTTCTTATTCTTTCCTATTCTTATTAGAAAGAAAGATTGGTTGTCATAATGGAGGGTACGCGTAACGTATAAACAAATCGTAAACTAATTACGTACGATGGATCGTAGTAATGAAACAGAAATCTAGATTCCTGCCAGAGACAACCGATTTATAGTTGAGAACTAAATTAGAGAGAGAAGGAGGATTTGTGGTAATTGGAACGAAACAGAGAAACGATAGTGATACACGGAGGCACGGCAACATTTGCATTCGAAACAATCGCGATGAAAAGTAGGATCGTAATGTCGTGGAATATTCTCCGCCTAATGCGAACGTATATAACGCGAAAGTATAGCGGTGCATGCAACACGATACGTTAAAATCGCCAAAATTTAGTATCCGTGGCCGTGTCTGCTTTATTTCCTGTAGGAAAATAATTTCACGATGAAACGCGACTCGCGGCCAGCTAAACAATACCATTTAACGCGGTGTGCACTGAAATACGCGTGTAATGTCTGAAATAAAGATAAAAGAATAACAGGTATTCGAAATTTTTGCTGTATTTTGCGTCGCAAGCCGAGGTTACATTAATTCTGGAAAACGTGTTGCCGAAAGATACGTCGTAAATTTTGCAAATATGCACGCGTTAAAACGCGACCGAAGAAACAGAAGTACGATTTTTTTTTTACATATCGTTTCGCCGAACTTTGACCCGAATTTCGTGGAAGAAGTTCGTAACTCGATTTTTAGAATACAGATCGGTGAGAAATTTCTGAAAAGCGTAGAGAAGCGTAGAATCAAGTCGAACACCAAGGTGATTCGCAAAGAATTTCCGTTGGAAGTTAATCATTTTTTACTCCCTTAGGTTAGTTAAATTTTAAAATATGAATAAACTACAATGGTAGGAAAAAATGTTAGAGGAGAATGCAGACTTTTGGAATTTTTTTCGCGAGGTCCCTCTGCGTGACAACAACGGAACACGTATTAAACAAAAGATTATTCAAAAGTTGGCGCGAAACGCGGAAGTTCGTCCGGAATCTTTCACCGGGTTGTTTCGAAACTTCACGAGGAACTAACTTTATCGTTTTAAACTGCCGCTTTTAACAGAGAATTTTCCAGAAAATGTAACGTAGTTGCCTCTGAATGGGAACAAACACCATAGAAAACGTAAACTACGTAGCGCCTCGTAAATCGTTTCAGCGAAACAATTTTTAGTCGGTCTATGTGCCTCAATTTTGAACGCGAAATTGACAAAATTAAAATTCAACTTCCAACTTTGATCACAATTTTATTAGTACGTCGAATGAAATTCTATTTTTCAGTAGCTAACACAGGTAATTGATTGATTTTTTTCCTGCATTCCTTCGGCAAGCACATTTTACACGGACACGTGTTATCGATGTAGTGGAAGAGAATTAGACGACTTTCGGAATTCTAATCAGCCGCGTTATCGCTATCGTAACGATAATTTTCTCGAATTGCACATTTTAAATCGTATCGATGTTAATACCGTCGTAGAAACATTCTAACATATGCTTTATCGATATAAGCTTTAGTCGGACATTATCCAAGGATTAAACACGAGTTTCGTCGAATTCTGTCAATTTGCAATTTCCAAATTTAGCAATCGTCAGAGGCAAGCATTGGAATCGAATTCTCGACGATATCGAGAAAAAGGCGAACGCCTCGTCCAACCGAAGACTATTTGTCGATTTTGTCGCGCTAGATGCAGCAATAATCTGGCATTTATCGAGCTCAATCAGATATAGATACGGGTTTGCGTATATAGGTGTATGTGTGTCCGACCACGATTTCAAGGTGGAGGTCGTCGGAGCGTCCCCATCTCGGTTCCGGACTGGTTGCAGACCCTCCTCGGGAGAGAGAGCCAGTTCGATCGACCTCGCTTCCATTTCCATCCGGAAGTGAGGACGCGATGAAGGGAAATCGAACATTCTAGACGTACAGTTCGTTATCCCGTGGCGAGCACCGCGTAAATTCGTCGTGTTCGTTCGAGAATTTCAATTTCTCGATTTGCGAAAAAATTTAACGGCAAGACGGAGAGAGAAAGGTGGATGGTATGAGAAAAAAATGAGAGGAATATATGGCGGAGATTGCAGGCATCGATTGAATTTTTCTCGTTAAAGGATGGAATAGATGCGTCGAAATGGTTTAATTAGAATTACGTTCCCTCTTCCTTTCCTCCTCTCTTTAGTTTTCAATTGTTGCAAATTGCGAGTTACTGTGGGATAATTGTGGGGTAATTTTCATATTAATTCGCGTCGCTCTTGTCTTTCCTTTTTACGTTACATTCTTACATCCTTCACGTGTATTCCATGTATGTACATTGTTTACGATTTTATGTTTTTTATAAAATAAATAACGTGCAAGATCGTGGACCTTTCGTGGAAAACGGACACACAGTCAAGCGAGTTTGGGATTCAGAAAATTTATTTGGCGATGCAGGCTCGAACTGTGTATATTATGTCGTCGGTTATGTTGCCTGTCAGTCTCGTTAAAATCAAGCTATTCATCATTCTGTAACGAGAGTCGGGACTCCTTTGGCTTTTTTGAAGCGACGTGACGTTCGAATCGAGTTGTCTGTAAAAATGTCAGAATGCTTAATCCCGTTGCAGATAAATTCCTATTTTTCTCTTTTTCTTTTTTTTTTTTTGCGATATCCGTGCCTCTTTGTTGAGCCGTTAATAATCATTCGCATTAACAGATTAAAACGAATCTCCCCGGACAGTATAGGAAGCTATTACAGCCAAGATATCAGATAACGTCAAAAACGATGCTTTATTACGAACAAGAGAAGCGAATACGTTGGTAATTAAGTCAAATTGCTCCATCAAATTAGCACTGTATATAAAGAAATGATTAACTTATCTCGGAATACTTCTCGAATAGTTCTATTTTCTGTCAGAAAACGTTTTAGCATTTTATCTTGTTCTTCGTTCTAATTATTTGCATTATACGAGGAGAAAACTTTCCAACACTGTAAAAAGATTACTACGAGAAAGATACGAAAAGAACGCGGAGAATTAAAAAACGTTAAGAAACATGGGCTGAATAAGAAATAATTAACATCAGTTTCAATTGATTATTTGCCAACTAGTACATTCTAAATTTCCTTTATTACACTACCAGAGAGTTAATTATTCTCTCTGAAAGCAAAGAGGAAATGTCTTATTAAGAAGCGACTCGGCTCCTATGAATAAAACAGCCGCTCGAAAAAATCAGGATATTACACATCACGTACCCGAAACATCCGGCAAACTAAATCCAACAGTTCTGCCTCTCCAAACACTGCCGGTTCACCCGTTCGCAAAACCCACCCTAAAAATCCATAAAAAAAAGGAGCGTGAGAGAGGGGGGAGGGAGCGCGTACGAGAGAGAGAGAGAGAGAGAGAGAAGGAGGAAGAAAAATAGAGAATACACCGATGGGGAGAAAATGAAAGCTGCCGCGACCCCTTGATGGATCGACCGTAATTAACCTCTGGATTAATTGAAAATTGAACATTTCCCGTCTCTCCGGTGTGTACCAGGCGTCGAGCACACGCACCTACACGCACCTACACGCGCTCACACGCGTGGCTGAAAATTAAATGCAGCTGGCCGAGGTAATTGGTCCGTACTGACGTTTATATTACGTCGTACAGAGACGAGAGTTATCGTTATCGCGCTGTCGCTAATTCCTCAGCTGTTCTTATCACTCGTCGCCCATACTCCATCGTTGGGGTTGCTGGAAACTCGACGGGGATGGGTCGAGGGTTGAAACGACGCTTCCCTCTCTTTGGTAATCTATACTTCGCGAGTATTTCGCGGCAGTCGACGCAGCTGTGCGCGCAATTTGCGCGCACACGGTCTTTGCAACCTGCCCGCGTTTCAAAATCACCGAAAAAAAAAAAAGGAAAAGGGGAAAAAGGGGGAGAAAAGAGAAGAAAGAAAGTATAGAAAACAGAAGGAGAAAGATATTTTTCTCATTTTTCGTTGGCTCGAAGCAATCCGTCGTAGGTATTCGGTACACGCGTACCATCTAAAAATAACTGATATGGTTTTCCACGTTGTAACCATCCGGCTACACCATCCACCCCTTTGTTCTCGTTATTTTCTCTCATTTTTCTGACTCTAGCCTCCGACGGAGATGTTATTCCTTTCCTTTCTCGTTTGTTTGATGGTTTGTTTAAGGGGCTGCGCCGCCCCGAGGCTCCTAACAATAGCTAGTTCTCGGGATATTTTTTTCATCGGTAATTATGGAGCAAAAAGTGGAGATTTTTCGTTGTATGAAAAAATATGTTAAAAGTAACTTGGCCGAAACTAAGCGGAAAGTTGGCTATAATACGATATATTAAATTTTGAAATCGTGCTATAACAGAGGGGAGATATAGCTTGTCCGGGTTTTCACCTGCTGCTTTCGTACGTGCACACGGTATTTAATAAGCTCTGTATTGAATTCTTTGCCGCTTTATCAAAATTTTCGTGAGTCTCTTTACTCGATTCGAAACGGGTTAAAAGAGCGAATGAATTTCATTCGAGCGAATTTTCATCCCCCGATAAAATTGCGTACCTTTGTTCCCGCTTTCGCAGTTCATTTCTGAATATCGGAATTTGAATTTCCTCTAATTTGTTCACGCTCGCAGTCGCTGTCGGTGTAAACGTTTTGTTCCATGGATTTTTTAATCCTACGTTGCTATTTTTCTGCTTTTATACGGACAATTGTAAATTCGACGGGCATTTCGATAATATTGTTATCGCAAATATTATTTCCGTTTATGCAGCGATGGATTCAGGGACCTGCAAAGTCTATTTGACTTCGCATTCGCAATTTTTTTTCACTCTATTTATACTCCTCCTATATCGCGTTTTAACAGCTATAATAAGTTAAAACGATGCGAAGATCGATTGAACTTATAAAAATTTTCGTCGTTTGTTATTTTATATTTACTAGCCCTCAACAGTTTAATAAATACCCGCACTTTGGTTATCCACCAGCGTATTTTCCTCCCTCGAAAATAAGACATCGAAATCAGGGAAAATAAAACAGAATCGACCAACAAGAACCGAAGAAAATAATTAGAAAGCAAAGGGTTAGAGCTCGTTGAACGAATGACGAATAGCTTGATGGAAAAAGAAGCTTCGGGACCATATCCAATCCCTGCACCATTAAAAAACAGTTCATCACCCAAGAAATAACCACCGACGCGAAACCAATCATCCAGAAAATTCCGGGAAGAACCACGTAATCCCAGCACCCTCCAGCCACCATACCTACCATCCGAAAAAGCCACCCCCGTCGACCGGTTGCCGTTTCCATAACCCTCGAATTTAAAGCAATATCCCGGCATCCCGTGGTGCGCGCGTGTCAGCCGGAAAACATTTTTTTTTTTTCCACGGGAAAATCAATAAGTCCTCTGGACCGGTTCACCCGCAAGATGCTAGCGGGCCATAGCGAGCTATGTATGAGCTATGTACGTCGACCGTGACGACCAGAACGCGATATCAGCAGAGTACGAGCTCAAATAGTCTGCAACGCGAGATGGTGGACGTCGTGCGTTTGTCTTTTGCCTTTGTATAAAACTTTGGATAGATGGAACGAATAAAATGAATAACAGGATTCGTCTGCTATTTTCCGCCATGCTATTTCTTCCTTCAGTCACGTTTTATGGAGCTTTTCCCAAATCTCTGTGTCCAGATTCTCATCGTTACTTCGCGATTTTTTAGTTCCTGTTTCAGCATACGTCTCACGGAATCGTGATTATTACGAATTGCTAAAGCGTAACACGGTGCGCCTTCGTGCGTAACGCGGATTCGTATGTCACACACTCGTGTTTCATGTATGAACCGTTTAATGCAAAGTTGCTGCAAGTCAATTTTTTTGCATATTTGGTTGAACGGCACATCTCGAAAGCGTAAGCTTCGTTTCGCGTTTCTGCGCGTGAGATCGCGTAAGTGAGTCTTCGTTAGTTTCTCGATGGATAACGGAATAAGTGAGAATCGCCCACTCGACCCATTCTAGGCTTTTTACTTCATTTCTCGTTATCCGGTGTAATCAACTTGTTCGACTTACAGTAGTTCTGCATTAAACGGCTCGTATAATACACGTGGTCCGTACAACGCTGTTCCCTGTATCGCAGAATGCACTAATCTACTTATTTCATTCGTCGATCAACAAAGAACAATATTCTGGGAAAAATTCCCGGAATAACTCGACCAATCTTCAGAATTTTTCTAATACAAAAAGAACGACAGAGTCGTTCTCTGATAGCCTTCGCTCGTACAAACGCCTCGATGCAAAGATAATTAATATTCGCGAAAATATCGCGTTCACGGCGCTACTTCCATGGACCATCGTATACGCGCGGTCGTTAAGGAAGTCAGAGGCTCGGAGAAACTGAGAATCAGAGGGGGAATCCCCGAAGTGCAGCAGCAGCTCTAAATCCTCCGGGTCCCCTTTTCCCACTCCGTTGGAATTAGGAGAAGCTGGTCGTTCCTCGCGCGGACGGATACTGGAAGAGGCCACGAAAGAGAGGAGGGTTTCCTTCCTGAAGGTCCAATTCCTTTCACCGATCGGAGAATACCCCAGAGGATACAAGGTGGATGGTTCGTCCTCGGCGGAAAGTCGGATCAGGGCAGACTGTGCCAGAATACGACGAAGATATCGAAGAGCGAGCGAGTGCGAGAAGGACGAAGGGGAGAGAGCAAGGAAGCAAGTTGGATGATAAGGACTAGATGGTGGATAAGTCGCGGGATGAAGGAGAAGGAAAGGGAAGAGGGATGCGGGAGAAAGTGGCGGCGGTGGCTGGTTATAGGGAAGAAGCATCGGTCCAATAGCCTCGGACCCGAATGTCCCTAACGAGCACAATAGGTCAGGTATTGCGCAAGCTTTCGCTGACTCGGCCCGATCAACGCGCAGGCTAGTCGAATTGGCGTGAGCCGGCCTGCTCGCCTGGTAAAAAACCAGAGCCAGGCCAGCGTGCGCGCGATTCGATCGCTCCTCAGCCCCGGATATTCTCGGGCATATCCACTTACCGTCGAATTGGCTGCTGACCTGTGAAAGAGATTCGATCTTTCCTCTCGTTCGCGACCGGATACGTTAATACCCGGCTACCCTGGCCCGTCCTTTCTCCCAACCCTAAAGCCCCAGCGTCTCCTGAGAGTTTTATTAGCGGACGAGGGATGAAGCGTTAACGGGCACCGAATCGTCGCGTCGCTCATAATCCACCCTCTCTGACTAGCAGATTCCACCGGATTCCTAGTACGCCTCTGGATTTTAGAGGTTCTCGGGCAGAGTTCTTGGAATCTTGGTTCAGGGCGAGGTCGTTTGGCTGTTTTAGGTGGGATTTTGCGACTTAGTCGCTCGTGCGACTAGCAGAAATAGAGAAATAGCCCGAGATGCGGGCGTGTCCTTTCATTTCGTACGTTGTCAAAGCGTTTGGAACGTCGGTAATGGGAAATACGTACGTACTGGAATCCGTGGTCGTAATTTTTGGAAAGTAGCGTACAGTGACAACGTTGTACCCGATTTGTGTTCCAATATATCTTTCGTATCGTTTCATAGTATTTTCGCGTGATTGAACAAACTTGACACTATGAAATAGAAGCGTAGAGTCGGATGAAAAACACTCCTCGAGAAATAAGAAGCGTACAGATGCTTCTTGTTGCGTGTCACACAGAATTACCGTTAATTATTTCTTTGCTCGAATCTCAAGAGGTTGAAGGGTCGAGTCGTAAAGCTTCAACCTTAAAACTTTGAACAACCTTTTGAAAGATTCAGCTCCGTATAATGTTAGTAGCAAAACAATCTTCCAGGCAGAGCTCTAAAACTTGGACGACTCGAGTTTCATACATCGCTAATTTAATAGACGCAGATCCGTAATCCGATGCGACGATTAATCGTTGATCTAATCTGAAACGACTGATAACGTTCCTCAAGGATATCTACACGATCATGGCGCGCACTGCTCGAGCGTATGTGTGTGACATACTTTTTGTTTGCCATTTAAATGTTATTTCGACGAGTTATCTCGTTTGGCGAACAAGATTTCCACTGTCGGAATTACATCGAGCCGCGTAAGATCAGCGAGAGTTTGTCGCCACTGTGCGGATGTTGGCATAATATCTCATGGAAACGAAATTCCTTCATATTTTTTACGTAGACCGCTTTTTTATAGGATCATAATCCCGACCCTCGACCATGAAGGATTATACGACCGTCATAGCGGTTCGCCTGTACTCAACTTCGTTATTCTCTGAAACAAACTTGCACGTGTTTCAATTTTAAGAGGCTTAAGAGGCTTCTGATCTGAAATTCCGAGTATCGTCTTCTTCTCCTTCTTCTTTTTCAACGGTCCGACGTAGCTGTGATATTTTAATTTTTCACTTTAACCTTTTAAACCACGTATTTTCTTCCCATCGAACCGATAAACAATCATCGAAACCGATCGAAGCAGAAATGTTTCTTGCGATCGATCGCAAAATTACTCGTTTCGAGGATAGAAAATATTTACTTTTAGCTTGTTCGGACAAATCACTTTGGAAGGAACGATAGAGTCGCGAATTTTGCCACAATTTGATTGCAATTTTGCAAGCGTTTGCAGAATGTTGTTCATCGAGTATCTTTCGAGTCCCTTACGAAACGTAAGAAACGTAACGTTATTTTCATAGTAATACGTCGATAACGAGATACATACATGTTCGTATGTCTGTTAGAGATCTTCGTCTTTCTTAATTTCAGCGATTGCTCAACTTTTTAAATGCCTCCTTCAAAATGTTTTTCAATGTTTATGTGCGTCGTTCTTATCGTCAAGAGCGATACAAAGATCTCTTTCCCAGCCATGCGTCGCGTCGAAATAGAAACTAAAAATATGCTCGTATAAAAATGTTGCGTTTGAAAAAAAGATGTTTCCAATATAGATAAATTTCGAAGATAATTCTTTTTTGAGTCTCCAGGGTGTGGGATGATATGCAGATAGCAAACAGTCACGCCTATGATAGATACACGTGTCGATGTAACAGAAAAGTTACTAATGAGAAGATAAATCGGTGTCAATATTGAAGGTGTTTTCATTTACTATACGACAGAGTCATTCATTGACACAGTGAGTCGATATTTGCCAAATATACGATAAAGCACCATTAACATTCGTCGTAGTAATTTCCTCATTACCTTCCAAACATAGGATACTGTGTAAAATCCTTAAAACACGCGTGTTTTACTAATTTCTCTGAAATTATATAGTTTTTTACGCTTCTATTCTTTCTACATAGATTTTCGACTAGAGATCTATAATAATAATAACAATAATAGAGATCTATAATAAAAGATAAGAAAAATGCTGGTTTCTTTTCTAATTCTTAGGATTCATGGAACATTCGATTACAAATGTTTCACCTGTATAGCGTACGTTGTAATTTAACCGAAATAATATTTTGTAAGAAGAAACAAGAGAATTTACACGGTCATCGATTAAATTCAAAGTCAAGTCGTAGAAGCATAATATGTCCAAGTAGAAAAGAACGACATAAGAAGGCTAAAGGTTGTGGCGGGAGGTACCAGCTGGAGGAAGCTCGAGGCGAGCCTAATTTCGCACAAGCTATATTCAAGGTATCGGGACGGAAAGTCACCTAAGCTCGGTCGATCTCTTCTCGAGATCGGCGCCAGATAGCTCTCGTGCTATTATCGACGTAGTTCGCTTCGAAAATCAATATTTGCTAGGCCATCGTCATAAGTAACGGTCAATTAGACAAAGCAAACAATTAAAAGGGCGGAAGCCTCTCAAACGAGATTTCGCAGGACCAAACGAAAATTCGCAATCGTCGACCGAAAAGAAATTGACGATTCCGCAAGATTCGTCGTTGGTGAGTTTTTCGAAAATTAATTTCCTCTTCGCTTTATGATTATCGACGTTCTCGTATTAAAAATGAAAAGAAAGAAAGAGGAGAGGCGGAAGAAGTGCAACGACATTTATTAAAAGCGACGTTCAGCGTGGTTTATGTTTAATAGCAGTAGTCTCGACCGCCACACGCGGTATAGTGGCTAAAGTCTGCTTGCACGATGGTATCGTTCTACCGTTGAGATAACAAGTTTTATAAAAGTAACAGCTCGTTGTACAAGCATAGTGCGCAGTGTGGTTTTTTTTAAGACACAATGTTATTAAATTTTTTGCGAAAGAATTTTAGAAATATACATGTACATACAATTCGAAATGGAATAAAATTACAGAGCTTGGTCTGCCATTTTCTTTTAATTATTGCATTCCTTTGCAATTATATTTCTGAACTATACGATGTTTCAGAGCGAATATGGAGAACTCTGAAAAATTATGTAGAATATCGTTTCCTATACAACATTTTTTCGAGAACGAACACGAACCGTATTTTTAACGGAGCTTAAAATATCGTCAAAATATTGCAAACTTTCGAGAAGATTCTTGAAAATCCAAACCAAAAGACACTGAAACAGGCACGACAGGGATTTTTCGGAGGTTTCGTAGAATCTCTACCGTTTAAATCGTTCGAGATAGCGGAAAGAAAAAGGCGAAGACCGTGGAAGGAAGAGAAGGCTAGAAACGTCACGAACGTCGTGCGATCTGCTTTCTTCTCTTCCTGGTCGACAGGGACGAGGAACACGTCGACGACGACGTTTCTGCTCGGGTACCAGTTGGCACGACCTATCGAACGTAACCTTTCGCCGGATACGAACGGTGCTACACGTATACACGAAGAAAATGGAAGAAACTAAGAAATGAGACTGGCTGGCACCTTCTTGAATGCCGACGATCCACTTGGAAACGATTTACGAAAGCACCTAAAGGACCACGACCTTTTCCATTCCGCGTGTCCTATCTGTATCGTTTCGTTTTTACCACCGATATACTCCGAGTTTCTCTTTCTCTTTTATTTAATCAGCAGTCTTTCACGGAGAAAAAGATTCCCGATGGTTTTTCGTCGAATTCTTTCGGATCGAGTTTTTCTTCCGCGATAGTTTTCCATGGGATAAATCGAGAGAAATAAGGAAAGTTTTTGGCTGATGAGGGATGCGATTGATAATCGATGATGGAACAAGGGTCGATTATCGCGAAGTGGGAAATGTATCGTTGATACTTTATTTTTCTTCTTCGAGAGATTGTTTCTTTTCATCGATGAATTCTTCGGATGATATTATCGTAGCCAACGAACGAATCGGTTGGGATCGAGGATTCTAGATAAAATGCAAAATATTTTGTCCGTTTTACGTTCGTACGTGGTGATCGTCGTTATCTTCTTGGAAAATCCTCTTTTATCTACCAATCCCAAATTCCTTTGCTTATTACGTTTGGTGTTCAGCCAGGAATCGTACTCGTCTCTTCGAGTTCTACGGTTCCCTCTTTCCTGATATAAAGATCTATAAAACGTACAAAATTAACAACAACATCGAACCGACGATCGAGAGTCTCATCTGCGAAAATCAGCGTCGCGAAACGCGCTGAAAATATCAACGGCGAGACGAACAAGACCAAAACGCGAAAGACACAAAAAACAAAGCAGAAAGAAGAGAAGAAGAGAAAAAGGAACGTAATATACCTGAATCGTCATATATCATACACAACGCTCGACACGTTATACCATTCTTCACGAGCAACGCCCATCACAAAGCCACCGCAAGCCCCAGCGGCCGGAACTGCCGACCACCGTCTATCAAGGAGCCAGCTCTTCAACAAGTAGTCCGCCGGAGAACAAACGGCCCCGTCGATTATCGCGTGTATCCATCTCTAGCATCCCCCCTTTCTATCGGTTTATCTTTGTTTTCATCAATCCGTATCAGCGGAGGGTGGCGATAGAGGAAGGAGGGAAAAGGATAGGAGCGAAGACACGGGGAAGAGGACAAAGCGGATAGAAGTTAGAGATCGCAATTTCGAGGCGATGTTCGCGAAAATCGTGAATCTGCTGGTCGGTGCACACACGTGCATTGGCACGGTGCCATTTTATTTTGGTAGCCGTTTCTCTCTCTCTCTCTCTCTCTCTCTATCACACACACACACACACACACACACTCTCTCTCTCTCTCTCTCTATCTGTATATCTGTCTTTTTCTGTCTGTATAGCCGAGCGAGAGACGAGCAGTCAGGAATGCCTTTCTGCCTCTGCCTCTGCTCGCCTCTCACCCACTATCTCTCCCCTATCGTTGGTATCCCCGTTTCAACGCGCCGTTTCTATTCGTGGCTGTAGATGGCATCTCTTGCCAGCTTGAACTTGACCTTTCGAACCCGTATGTGATTGCGCCCAGGCCGCTTTTCTTCTTCTTTCCACGCCTCGTTCCACCAGACCCCTTCCATCTCTTCCTTTTGTCCCGTTTCAGAATTCTTAGATCCCGACGCGAGGCGCCTACCGACACGCTTCTAGCTGTTTTCGGCTCAGTTCTACGGCCGAAGTATACCGATTCCGCGTATCTATCCAAATTCCTTTCTTTATACGTGCGATTGAAGAAGCGAGACCCGAGCACAGATTTCTTTCATTTGCCCGCTTTTCTTACGAATAGTATTGTCAATTGCTTGTCAATTTTAGAAATTTTATATATATATATATATTTCTGTGTATTACGTATGTCCATTTTACCATCTTTAAATTCCCCATAAATGCATAAAAGTTTAAGGTTTACCATAGCCGTAGAAGCGTCCTACAACGTTTATGATCAAGCTGGAATATTTGAACGGAAGTTAAGGTGCAGCTCTGGAACGTTATACGTCTATAGCGTAGTAAATGAAAATTTTAACCGTGAAACCTACATGCAGAAGTAGAATTTATTACACGGTCGGAGTTTGCGTCGGCGACGGTAACCAAATACGCGGACTCGTCGAAGCGTTTTTGAAATACCTCGTTCCATCACCGTAATCACTCGTTTATTGTCCTGAATCTCGGTCCGCCACGTTCTTCCTCTTGTTTTCTTCTCTTCGTAACCCCCTTCCCCCGATTAACGACCGAGTGGTTGCCTCTTCTCGCACCAAACGACCCGCATTCAACGACAACCGAATCTCTACACGCTTATTTTTCCACTGTCTAATGACGTGGAAGCGTATCTCCGGTTCGTACGTGAAATTACCGCGTCCGTTACGTAAACAAGCGTTCCTTCTTCTCACCAAGTCGGAGTAGAATAGGTGTATGCATTTTTCATGTTGATTTTATCGTTTGTTTATGGCGCTATCGCGCACCGATTGCCCAGAAAACGAGATTGCCACGTTTTCTACGTGTTCACAATGGAGACGATTCGCCTATTTCAGTGTTTTCTCCGTTTACGCAGGCCGATTCGACGAACCTTGTCGCTTTATGATCGGCAACTGGATATTTTAAGCCGAACAACGGTTGTTACCACCGTGATAAGCGCTTCCGCTCTTATTACGAATTGCTTGCTGCCGAATATAGCTAGGTCGAATTATGTTCTGTAATTTCATTTGCCGACTGATTCGGTCTTCTAATTTTTCGGTCGTAAAAGATCAATAAAAAATCGAGTTAATCAGTTTCGCGTCCGCGAGACTCGTGTCTGGAAATATTGAAATTGCCTGTAACAACGATGCATATGTTGGCTGTAAAAATATAAAATTGTATTTTCTCGTGTAACAATTCCGCGAAGGATCATCGACGAAGAATTACGTATAAATCGTAATTAATCCGTCTTAATATTTCAACTATAAAATATATGGGGGTAGAAGAGATATTCCATAGTCGAACGTCGGAGTACTTTTTATTTCCAGAACCATCAACTTGTGCCTTCGATTCTTCGCAGAGTTTTGCCAACTAACTTATACTTTAATGCCGAAAGTACCAGAGTTTTCACTTAGCCTTCCTAGTTATACCTTTCCATAATTCTAAAGAAATTACGAAAATCCAGTCTCTCCATTCTCCTAAGCAAAAATCCACCGAATGGCGTGAGATGAAAATACGATTCGATATAGTAATAAATATAATCATATCGCAGGATTTTTATTAATTTACGTTCGAAAGGTTTCCGCCGGTGATCCTCGCAAACTCTTCCAAACACCTGACAATTTTTGATTAACGTCGTAACACCTGAGAACGAGGATTAACAACTTCGAAAGACGGTAATTCACGTTATATTAACCAAGTTTCCAACGATACGCGCTTCTTCGCTTCGTCGTAAAATCTTTCGCGCGGTTTTAACCAACGCGTGAGATGTATCGAGCGAGTCGTTGTAAATAACGTCGTCGGTAGTTTCCGCGAATTCTGTGAATTCGCGTCGTCTGCGGATCCGTTCGACGTCCACCGGCATCCATGCGCACTTTCTAAATCGAGAAAAGACGCGGCCATTGGCGCCCGAACCGTTTCGATTTTTCGTGACGGGAAGATAAACCGTGCGCGTCTCGTAAAGCTTCGAGTCTCTTTGGTATAGAAGCAGTCATAAGTATCCGTACGTATCCGCTCGACATGCTTCCTGATAAAACTTTCAGCGTGCTTTAAAGTCTCGTTTACGAATGGGTCATCGAAGCAACGACGAGCCGGAAAAATCCTTCCGACCACGCAGTTCAAACGAGAAACATATCCGTTGTATTAAGACCAGTCGGTCGAGCGTCGTTTAACGACGGAATTTCGACGAGCGTGTGTTCGTGTCGATGAGCCGCGCGCCATCGTCCACCGTTTCCGGTCTAGCGATCTCGATAGCCTCCCAGTCTTTCGTTCGATGGGAATTCGCGATTCTTCGCGAAAATAAAGGAATTCGGGGTATGGCGGATGTCGTTTCCAGCGTTCTCTTCTAGGTTTTTCAACAGTTTCTTTTGCCTAGATGTTTGAAAGTATTTGTGGGGTTTAGGATAACCGAGTCCAGTCAGAGATCATATCGATTAACCACAATTGCTGGCGAAAATATTCGTACGCTTTTAAGAATTTTTAACGTACGTGTATATTACTACGCGAACAATTTTGAAATTTCGTTGCGACTGTTCTATCAACAAAAATTACAAAATATTCATTGGAACAGTTCATTATTTACTATATTAATAAGTTACGATATGTAGCGAGATCATGTTTGCTAGTATTTGTACTGTTTGACGAAAATCAGTGGTCGAACGAGAAGATTTTGAAGCGTTTGAGTAGGTGTGAATAAATTCGTAGGTGAATTTAGAGGCTGCTTCGTAGTGTTTCGTCTGACCACAAAGCGCAAGACGAGGGTACTTTTTAACGATTAGTATCGTTCAGCAGGGGAAGAATTATAAATCATTTTACCGAATAATGCTCTTTACGTTTGGCTGCAGAATGTTTATTAGTCTCCGGTAGCGTTTCGCTCGATCGAAGTGAGAAGGAGAGCTTTATGACTACAAATGATTCTAATTTTATCTACGACTACCAGCATTAAGCGCCGGGCCACTATTTTCTCCCGGAATTTCTCGCCATTGATTTTTATTTCTGTTCCGAGAAGAGTTCCATATGGCCTAATAAAACCACCGTCTAACGCATCTTCTCGTTCCTCTAATTCTCGAAAAAAAAAACACATTCCCTTCTGGTTTCTCCAATTTGTTTCATTCTAAAGAACGATCCTCTTCTCCTTCGTCTAATTCTCCAGATTAGACTCCCCTTTTTCTCCTAGTTTCCGGAGACACTTCCGTTGGCTCGTCCGATTTTTTACGCTCCTGAAAAAACAGTTCCTTCTTATTTTCTTAATCCTCCGGTGCAATTATTTTCCTTTCTGCGACTTTTACGGCAACCGTGTTTAATCTTGAAATAATTTCTGTAATTCCAAGATATGGCCTCCTTCCTTCTCTTATAGCTTCTTTGGAACCTTCTCCTTCGCTTAAAATTTTTGAAACACACACGCCGTGATATTCTCTTGATATTTTGGTTCGTTTTTCATAACTTTTTCTTCTTTTTTTTTTTTTTTTACAGTTCAAATAGCGTTTCAAATTCAGAGAATTTGATTTCGCCCCGTTATTACGCAAATGCAAATTTTTGTATCCAGCTGGATGGTCGTATTCGCGACTGTACTTTTACTTGCGCGTTAATTATGCAAAAGGTGTGATGAAATGGGGAATGAAAACTGAAACACGGAATGCGCGCCGTAGGAAACGATATCGTAGATTCTCTGGTAAAAAATTCTCTGACGCGATTTTTTTTCGGTTTCATTTGTGAAACGAAAAATAGATAAATCGTAATCAACGCAGAAAGCTTTCCGAAACGATGAATCGATACATGAATATTCAAAACTGCGATATAATCGAACGGAATTTTCCTTTCCCAACTAACAACCACGACCAGTAGCGAATCTCGCGAAAAAAGAAAGAGCGAAGCTTTATCTCGGCGATAGTGCTACGCTCGATTCACGTTATATCCGCCTTATCTTCGAGATAAGGCAGAAAATGGCAGAGAAAGTGCAGTCTCTTCGCTGCCGATGCTCAAAATATAAGAGGAAACTGATCTCCGTGTTTGCAGCGAAGTTAAGCCTGTCAGCGTAACGTGGAATAAAGTTGGAATCCGACTCATTAAATCTTCCATCGAACCGAATCGTTCGGTGACCGGCTGAACAATTGGCCGCTTTGAAGGTCCTGATCCCACGGAAATCGATTCGATAGCGCTTTGAGAGGGCGGTCAAAGGGTGAGCTTCTTGCGGTCTTCCTTCGACGGAGCTTCAACGACGTTATAATTTATCGCGTCTGGTTTCGTTCCACGGCGAGAACGTGACGTCGAACCACTTGTGTCGTCTTTACGGATGAACTTTCTAGTTCTAACGATATTAGATTTACGCATATGAAACGTCGTTTCTCCAAACTTTCAACTAGACCAATACCATCCACTAAATAATCTTCTGACAACTATCAAATCACGTCGAAGAAGAAGAAACTCGTTATAAATGACGCGAGTTTAATTTTGAATATATAAATAGTTGCCTCGTGTAACATAAACGAGATGGTTGTGGGTGGCTTTTCAATCGACGTTGGATTTGATCTTTCTTTTTCTTTTTTTTAATTGCAACAGGCTGACGTTTATAATGGTAGAGTTAAAAACGATAGAATTTTGGTTTTATCCGTATAATCGCAATTGAAGATCAGTGGCTTCGATCTTTGTGGTAGTCCCTTCTTCGTCGATGTGCTTCCTCTGACGTTATATTTCACATTTCCTTTGAAACTTTGGAATAGAAATTACTCGCAGTTTAGAGACATTCGGGTAGCCGACAGATCGCAGATCGATATGGAACGCGTGAGAATACTTGCGTACTTTTTTCAGTTGTATCGATGACGGGATGGCTGAATGTGAGAGCGTATAAGAAGTTTGTAAAACAGATTATATTATAGACAATCCTTTACTATGTAACTACACGAACGTGTCCGATTCCTTATTCAAAAGCAAGCTGAAAGTGTGTTATAAAGTTTCTTTGTTTCTTGTCTAACGTAATTATAGATGCGACGAAGAGGAGTACGAAGAATCTAATTGTAAGTCGTGTCACGACTTACTTTCGTCTACCTAAGCTTTCTATACCGTATTTTATAAATTCTTAGTAACATAAAAAGGAAAGTTTGTTTGTATTTTATCGTTCCATTGTCTCTCCTACTATGACAGATGCAAGATTCAATTGGAAGCGTGCAAATTGATCGGAAAGGCCGTCATCCATGCGAATTTTACAGCGAATTTAAAGTAGCAAGATAATTATTCTTTGAAATCTGAAAATCGATCCGAAGCGTGTAAAATTCACCGTTTCGTCTTAACGTCGCTGAAAATTGGAAAGTCCGTGGCAAGTGGTCGAAGCTAAACACGAGCGTGTAGCGGATAACAGATCCAGCCGGTATCGTCTAACGGTGACGGCACGGCACAGGGTTTCGATCTATTTCCCGCGATAACGAGAACGCGTGGCACTCGACGAGGCACGATCGCCGGTTCGAGCGGCTCCGTTATTACAACCGGCTCACCGTACCCTGTTCCACGAAATAGCCCGGGATCACGCGAAAAATCGGCTTCACGCTTCCGTCCACGAAGCGAGCTTCGAGAATAGCGGGCGGACACGTAATAGGAAATATCGAATCAATTTCTTTATTACGTACAGCCACGCTGCGCGATATATTTCGTAACGGGCCGATGATGTCAACGTCAGCCGTCTCTCCATCAACGCGTTCGTACATCAAAATGGCTCCGATTCTCTGCCTCTCTGTATCGCGTCGAAGATTTCGTATCGACTAGTCGCGAGTCTCGTTCGGAATAGCTTTTTTTTTTTTTTTTTCACCGAGAATCAGCGAGAATCGGTGGAATCCTGTTAAGGCGTGTTTCCATCGATGTTTGCGAATAGCTTCGAAAGGTTTATAGGCAAGCTCGTAAAAAACGTAAACACGGCGTAACAGGAGTATAAATTATTTTAGCGAATTTCACGTACTTTCCGAAGAAATGTCAGCGAGTTTCGTTACGAGCAATATTCGCAAGAAAATCGTTGAACGTTTGCGAGTATCTGCGAACATCGCTCGCGAACATGTTCTCGGTGACTAATACGCGTACACGCCTTACAGTTACACGAAACATTTGTCCCCTTATAGATACAGACAAATGGAATTCTACCGTGTAACCTTGACTCGTGTGCGTAAGTCTTTCGAACGTTCGTATTTCAGCGTTGGCGTACATTTGCGTGTGTCGTGGCTAGTTTTAGCTCACGGTCAAGGCCGCTGTTTATTTGCACGAATCGATCAATTAAGGAGAAATCGTTAATCCGTCCGATATAGAAGGTTCTTTGGCTAAGAACGCTTTGCCGGTGCTTTCGTGGGATTCGTTTCAGGGGTTTTGGCCAACTCGATTGGTTACAGGCAGGTTCTCGTGTTTGATGTACCTACGTGTGAAATTGCTTGGGGCGATCGTTGGATTCGAATCTTGCTCGTGATTAGTATTCGAGGCTTGGTCGAAGTGTTAATTTCAATTTTGTTTTCTGGGAATTAAAGAAAGAAATTGGAGCGTGATTCCTTAAAAAAGAGATTGAAATGTTAAAAAAGAAAAAAAAGAGAGAAAAGAAGAGGAAGACTGAATCGTAATATATGCATAGGATGAATCTGAATTTTAATGTAAACCTTCGTGTTACTTTAAAAGTAAAACGTCGTATTTTCTACGGAGTGTCGCCGTATAAATGAATCTTGTAAGTAATTAATCAAGTTCAAATTTGCCAAATTATTTGATTTCAAATTATAATAACGTTTCAATTAAAATAACCTAACTTGGATCGATTATAAATTATCACTTCTGAAACATCAAACGAATTGTAGATTGCTGGAATATTTGCATAATGCATAATATTTCCAATTTTCAGTATCTCAATGATAAAAACAAAATTCCCATCATCGATGTTGGAAACATTTCTGCACGCGAATCCTGTGAAATATCGGAATATCGAAATGTCGCATTAAATCGGCACGAAATCCGTTTGTATTTACAATCGTCCGAATCCGAACCGGTATGACTGACCTGCGTTTTATAACGTCGACGGTTGTTACTACGATTGTTACAGTGATCATCGACGTGTCGGCGTCCTCGTGGTTCTATTACAGTCGTAAAATTTCAATATTTCAAGTACGAATCCGCGCGTGAACGTTTTCGACTTACCGCCATTTCCTGGATACGTTTCACGTCTCCTTTTTACGACGATTTGCCTCATTTTTTCGATCGATTCGGACCCAACGGTCTTCGAATGTCCGTAAGATTTTAAACCATAGCTGTAAAGTTAACGCACTGTCAGGCGGATTTTGCGAGAAACTTTTAAAACAAAAAATAGCGATCTATTGTACGCAAATAACGCAAAAAACGCAAAAATCTTGGTACGCCTCGTACTTTTATTTAAACGATACAACGATGAAAAAGCTAATTCATATCGGTGGTCACAATGAACTCTGAATAATATTAGGTTGTCCGAAAAGTGTCTTTCTTTTACAGACACGTCTTTTACAACGACGCATCTTTGTACAAACATGAAACCTAGTCTATCGAACGTTGTGATCTTTATTTTGACAGAATAAAATGGATTATACGTAACTCCTTATAAAATTATTTCCTTATAAAACGAAAGAAACTTTTCGGACGACCTAATGCAACTCGAGCTATACATAAATAACTCGTGTCTTACGTTGGTATCACCGGTATATCATTATCATCTAAACGCGACTCGTACCTTTTCGGTGTAGATAATGTTCGAAAATGTTAAACGCGAATCGCGATATATTAAAACTGTAACGGTAAATTATACCGGAGAAAATTGGCTCTGGGTATAGGGAACTTATAAAAGATTAAACGAGGAAATAAATCTTTGAGATTATAAAGATTAAAGGGACGATCGTAATTAATATATTTGAAACGAAGTTACAGGGGATTAGCTTTGCATAATTTTGAAAGAAAATCTTTATTGTAAAAATCTTCGTGTTGTTATCCTTTAGTCTTAACCTCGTGTCTTTTACGATAATTTAGCCCTTATTCTTTCATAACGTTTACACTAGAAACACCCTCGGTCTTATCACAGACTATCATCACAATCTAAATTGTTATTATTCTCATTAACGTTTACTACGTTTAAAATACTCCGATCTTTACATAACCGCGTGTTCTTTTTCTGTTTCAGGTGAGTGTGTTTCATTCAACTTTTCACGATCGAGAAACTGATAAAGAACCCCTGGATCGAGGTATGGTTTCTTTATTCTCTCATATTTTCTCCCATCGATAACCGTTCCGGTACGTCGATGAATATTAATTTCGCCACTCGGCTCGGATCGAACGAGAAAGTTTGATATACTTGTCGTCGAGTCGATCGCGCAAATATTTCATTAATCAAAGCTTATCGAAGTGGCTACGAATGGGAAGTAGCTCTCGAATTTTTTGCGCGAAATACGTCGTTTAGATCTATAAATCCGGTAACTTATTTGTTTTAAACAAATATCGGTCAGAGGAGAACCGGAGGAAAAATATTTTCCTGGTGTTTTAACACGTATTAATCGACTGGTACGATGGTCATCGGTAACTCGCGTTTTTCTATTTCAGAACAGTTAAACGAAGATAAACTTTTCGAACCGATTGGAATTTACGACGATGAATTTAGATAACATTGTCAGAAAAACCTGTACAAATACGACGTAATATTAACGAAGAAATTTCAACGACGCGAATGATTTAAAGAGTATCGTTCGAAAAAATTGTAGAAACGCGATATTATTATTGTAAAAATTAAACCTTATGGCGTAGCAACGTTTCAATCTTGCAGCGATCCTCCCATCACAAAATCTACGAAATTCGCGCGATAGCGAACGCGTTGAGATTCGAACAAACGACATCTGCTCCAAGTAATAACGCAAACTTCTTGTAAAACGAAAAATCTTGCAAGCAACTTGCGCATCTAATTCCGAGCTAAGAAATTTTCATTTTCCGGAGCTTCATCCATAAAACCAGCATTCTCTTCTTGCGACTCAGCATCGAACGTTGCATCCGTTCGTCAAACATCGCCGTGCATTCATCCAGCGTGTCTCTCAAAACGGATTTCCTTCGGAACCACGTCGGTGTATGGACAAAGAGGAAACCGAGCTTTTTGGTCCCCGTAAAAATCGCTGTTCGAATTCGTCAGTCGCGACTTTCCTTCAGAAAACGATTCTTCTCTTGCCCGACGACGTTACGGTTACACTTTCTTCTCCTTCTTTCCCTTTTCGCTCGTCCCTCGATCGTTTTAACAAGACGAAAGATCCTCTCCGCGCGCAAATCCAGCCGGATTTCTCGGCGGACGACGATGTTCGTCCGCGAGGATATTGGAATTTTGAAAATCCCCACTGACGGTGGTCGGTGACGTCTTTGCATTCGAAAGAAATCCCTCGAAACTGCGGCCAGTATAACATTCGTCCTTCCCCTCTACCTCACTTTGATTTTACCTTACTTTTAGCTTTCGCGAACCATTGCGTATTTTCCTTTGTATTTTCATCAATGGATTACGCGCGATCCATTAGATTATTATTTTCTGACATTTTTTCTTCTTTGAATCGGCGCTTTGTTATTCTATGAAATGTTTAATATAACGGAGTAGCAGCTCTAGTATCTTCTTCGCGGTGAAGCTTCTGGAAACTTAAATTTTAGCTTTCCGGGACAGCAAAGTTTTTGAGCATTTAGAAATTTATTTCGCAGCGACTACTCCTCTTGCTTCTTCTATTTATACGAATGAAGGAAAATCGAATAGCAATTTGTACGTTGCGAATGTCGTCAAAGCAGTGGGAAGAAGCGTAAAAGATTGGAATTACAGCGCTAGAGGTATCAGCCTATTTAGAAGCCTTGTTAGTCGTTTAAATACGATTTTCTCAATTTTTATTTCCTCCGTTTCCAAACAATTTTACGTTCGTCGCCTTGGTCGCCAATGGTTGGATCTACTATCGAAAAGAAGGATTATAAAGAGCGAATAATTCACTATTAAAATTTCGCCAAGATCGTATCGTACCTGTTTGTATTCGTATACAAAATGTTCCTACGTCGTGAAACTTGCCAACAAAAATCATCGCGTAAATACCTACCAACCCCATCAGCAAGTTTCTCGAAACATTTTTCCATCCTTCGTCTCTTCTTGCGATTTCCCTAGTCGGCTCATAAAATTTTTTTCGCGTTTGCCCATCGGGGAAATCGCGTCGTCCCGCTGGTTCGTTGTCTTTGGAAAGATTCTTTGGATTTCTGCCGGCCGTGAGGGGAAGCCCCGGCCGGTTTTCTTCGCGTTTTCTTTCCTCCAGAACGATGCGACGCGGTCGACAATCAGCGACGACGCCTCGGGCTAACCAGTCAGACATCGTCCTCCACCTTTTCCTTTTCTCCCGCTTTTTTTCGCTTTTTCATCTTTATCACGACAGAAATACCGATCCTCGAGTGGCCGACGTCGCCAGTCTACGCTTTTACCGATCTTGCGAGAGTCATTTTCCAAGCCACGTTGGTTACGAATCGATTATTATTATCGACAATTCCTCGTGTAACGATATTAATTAAAGAGAACGATCGCTTCTCTAAATGTTTTGTGTATTAGTTAGCTATTATTGATGGATTTCTGCCGTTTTATTTTCCGTGGCAAGAAATTTCTGACTTGGACGAGTATCAGCATAGTTGAATGTTAATGCCTGGACCGATTCTCGATTGAATCTGGCGAATGATCGTCATTTTCTATCAGCGACGGCTCGTTAATTCACCGCGTAACGAAGGCAAATGTTGCGAGCCGCGTTATTTGCACGGTATATCCCGGTTTGCGTTCAATTAAACGGTACGATCCGTGGAACGGTCTCGCGAAAGCGGCGTTTCGACGTTCCCCGACTTAATTCGACAAATATTTCCGCGTTATCCGTAAACGTTCGTGCAGATCGATTGCTTGCCATCGAGTGAAACGCTGATAAATAAACGTAATAAGTGGCATTTGGAGATACAGATGGGAACGTGATACCGTAAATTAATTATACGAAATCTTCTTTTAGACAAACAGTCTGCCCTTTTTTTTCCGATTTCAAGTTTGATTTTCAGGTCGTCAACCTGCAAAGTATTTTTCATCGAGTTTGATTTTCAGCTTTCAAGGCTTTCAGAGTTAAGTTTACGAATTTCCACAAAGGAATTGATCTACGAAATAGTTTCAGTTTCACTTCTGCTGTACGTGTTTCTGAAGAATTCCAGCTATCCGCTATTTTCAAAAAAAAAAAAAAAAAAAAAAAAAAGCGTACAATTCGATCTACCGGAGATCGTTCCTCTTCCTATAGAAGCAAGCGATTATTTGAATAAAAATTCAACGTATCATTCGTCTACGCTTTAATTCCACTTGTAGATTCGTGTCACAAGAGTAGACAGTAGGAATTTTAATATCAACATGTTTCTTTTTTTCCTGTACGCTTTTACGCTTCTTATTTGTATTTTCCACCTCTCGTTTCATCGTAACTCCGTGAATAGCCCATATACTTTACGCAACGCGATTCGTCGAACTCTTCCAAGATAAGAGGAGTCGCGTCGAGCTCGAGTTTTCTACGTTTTAAAGGTGTCACTTGGTAGTAGGGACGAAGCGTGTTAATACCATCCTGTAAGGCTTCTATCACGTATCGGCCGACTCTGTACGGTTTCGGTGAATTACGTTTACTTAATCCAAACTTGCTGAACATGCGAACACTCGCTCGTTATCGCTGCTCCGCTTGTTTCCGCGTCGCGTATATACACATCGCTTACGTTTCATCTTCGCCCTTATTTGCATGCGCGCGACTTAATCGCCACCCTGACACACGGATTATAACCGATCTTCATGAAATTTTATATTTTAACGAGATAAGGAATTTTTCCAAATTTTCAACCGCAAACGTTGATCAAGTGAAGTGTGTTTAGTCATAATTAAATCGCGTTTGATTTTCTTAACGACGAATTTTTCCAGTATAGTCTGTTTTAAGATTTATAGAAGATGTTTCTATGAAATGTATATTTTTAACACATCCTCGAGAAATGTTGAATACGATAACAAGCAATTTTCAATATAATAAGATGTAGAAATTTTGTCCTTTGCTCTGGTAACCGTTAAATGTATCGACTGTTTTAAACGACAAGTAGACAAAAGTCTATCGAAACGCTATTACAGTAAGTCGTATTTAAAAGTACGAATGTTAATTTTGTTATCTTTTCATTCAGTGTTTAATAGATTTTCCTTTAGCTTTGATCGCTTCTGTTAATCATTTTATTCATTTTTCAAACAGTACGATATTTTCTGTAGATGACATCTTCTGATCATCTAAATTTTCTTATTAAAATTCCTCGCAGGTTCTCGACCAGGTTCAGATCAGGACTCGATGCTGGCTATGCTAATAATTCATTTCCAAAATCTCGAAACCAGTTTTTTGAAGCGGCGGTCGTTTGAATAGGATCATCGTCTTGCTGAAAAATTATCTTGTTTTTGTGTTTCGACTATGAAAAGCAATAGTTCGCCACGTAACGCTTCCTCGCATTCCGCGGAGTTCGATGTAACGAAAACAATTTCTCTTAACATGTCCAGGCACGGTCAGTGCCTTCTGGAAAATATTAAAGAAATAATACAGGAAATGTGTTTGAGTTTGTAATTATTCGCAGCGTTTTAAGTTAAAGGACAACTCGCAGTTTACGAAAGCTCATTACGTTAAAATGAAGTTTACTTCGTTTCACTTCGCTTTTTACTTCGCGAAAACCAACGCAAGTAGCAGAAACGAAATCTAGCGACCGCAGGAAAGATTCATTCGGTGAAACGAAAGTTTCGTTCGAAGTTGCTACAGCGTTTCAGAGATTCATGCGAACGCCGATTTACTTTTACGATTACGCGGAACCTCGACTCTCGGTTTCCTCTTTGGTTCTTCCTCGAACGTTGGTTCCGCGGCTTCTACACAAAAAATGGCCCTGGACGATCGGTGGACGGTTCCAACGAACGAAAATATACGTAGCCCGTAATTTCCGTTGGCTCGTTGCCGCACGAATCGATTCGAACTCGGATCGATGGAACTTGACGCGAAAACCTTGCATCCTTCCTGAGGAACTCGCAGCAATAGCCGGTTCGTTCGATTATTATTCTCCGTCGAATCGACAGGGGAAAGCGTGATACATTTTCATGGTATTTTATAGAATGATTCTATGATCGAGAGAAACCTAATTATTACATAGCTGATTTCTGAGAAATTTAAAGGCGTAGAAACGCGTATGAGACTCGTAATATCTCTGGTCAGCTTCTATTTATTTAATCTCGCGTGCAAATTCGCTAGTTTAGTGATTACGTACCTGATTCTTAACCCACCAATTTCATGTCAAAATCTTGGTAACATCGGTTTACAAACTTTAGCAAGAAGAACGAGATTAATTAATTAAATTTAGGTGTATTGTATCTTTTTTTACAGAAATCAGTCTCCACGATTCATCTTCAGTTCGCTCTCCAAACGATTGGCTAAAAATCAATGAAATTCCAAAGAGCAAATTTTTAAAATTTACGCTGATAGTTGCAGCGTTAATAACAGATCGTGCGATATCTGTCGGAACACCAAAGGAAACGCGATCAAAGACGATCGAACGGACGAACTAGCATCTAGTGGACTGCTCGATGCTTGGGACGATTCGTGATTCGTGATCGTGATCGTGAGCATTCCAGATGAAACTCTTCGTTTATCGACTCTTACCGGTACGGAGAGTTTACATTGTAGCTCCATTTCAATGCAGTGTTTTAGATAGAGCAGCCACGGTATTCACGAATAAAAGCGTGTCCTTTGTGAAGTGAATATTGGAGCAAGGTTTAGTGAAGCCCGCGTAACAATATTTTGTCTTGGCGCAGCGTCCTCAAAGGAAGAGAGTTCCATTGAAAATCAAAGAGCCTTTAAGCTCGTCGAGCGTCGTTGCAACTCGAGGAAGGGAGCGAGAGAAACACGCACGTTCGCCAACGTTTGTTCCTTTCTTTTCACAGGGGTTGCCGCTTTCTATTTCTGGCTAGCTTTCGAATTTTTCTGTTCCCGCGTTATTTTTCATTTCTTTTCTTCTCTTGTTTCCACCAGAACACCGTAGAGTTTTTAGCAACAAATTTAAGGGCTCGACTTTCCGTAGAATTGCCACTCGGAGTCTGTAAATCGATCCATCGCGAGCTTCGATCAGAAGCTTCTATGATCGTGGAATTAGAAGTTAAGGAAAATTAAATCAACTTTCGTTACATTCTTTCGCTCATAACGTACGTACCGATCTTTCTCTCGCTACGAGGTTAATACGTTTCCTTTTGATATGGTTGAGTCGTATTAGAAACATCGCTATATCGTTCCAGGAATCAGGCATTTTTCTTTACCAGAAATATTTTCGTTTCAAACACTATGTTCGTCCCAATACATTATGCATTGCGTTCTCGGCTTTCTTCCAAGTTACTTTTTCGAGACACGCCGAAGCAAAATCGCAACGTCTGTTACAACAATCTCGTTACGATGTTGACCAAGTTTCAAAATGTTTCATACAAGACACACAGCGTGTAATATATTCGTAAAAGGTTCCTGTGAATGTTTGAATAATTCCGTCAGCACCTGTATTTGACTTACTTTTTCGTCTAGATCCCCATTCTCCAAAGCGGCCATAGTACTTTCGGTTATAGAACACCCCGTAGGTACATATTCGTTTTAGCTCGCTCCACATCCCGAAAGTAAACTCTCTTCCGGATTTGGGCGGCGCGGCGGCGGAAGATCGTTTCCGGCGTGCTCGCGCCAAACAATAATTTGCATCTTTGTTTGAGCGCAGACGGCTCGCCGAGACGCGCGAATTCTTCTCCCGAGCTCCTCCCTCGTCTTTCCCGGCAATATGTAAAATCCAGAAACGCCGCCTCCCGGCTGGCTCACCGGAATCCCGGCTATATTTCTTCCGTGTATTTTCGATTCGCCCGGCTGCGGTTCACGCGGCAATCTTCCCTCCCCGACCTACCCCGTGAATTTCATTATGTATATTACGTATATCGGGACGCAAGCTCACTTTTGCTTTCTTCTTCGTCTTCGTTCGATAAATCGAAAACACGACGGAATATTATGCGCCGCGGAAACAGACTTTTCTGCAAATTACCACGAACAGAATCTTTTTAGATCCTTGGGGCAGGACTCGGATATAGGGCGAGGATAGGGAGATGCTCAAGCTGCATCTGGTCGGACTTGCTTTTCTCGAACTGTTAGGTCAATGTTCTGTGAGCGTGCTTTAATCGTTAGACTGGGAATTTTACGCATTCGTGAGAGATCTAAGGATACACGGAACGCGCTTGGTACGCGAAAATATGGAAAGTTTGCAAAGTATGTTACCTACCTGTTGTGTGGTATTCGTTTAGCGAAACTGGTCTATTAATTATACGTATTACGATCACACGCTAGAGTTTTTCACTTTAACGTAATCGACTGTTTGTGAATAATAGAGGAGAAAATTGTTGCGTAGAGGAGACGAAGCGAACTTTTGGGTAAAATTGAAAAGTAGCGTAGAGAAAGAAGCGCGTGATGTTTCGCTGTCGTCTTTTTCTAGCATCGTACGACGAAGGATCGGTTAATTTGCCACGCGAATATTTAGCAATTTGGTAAGAACCATCGCGAAACAATCGAAGCGATGGAACGTTACCTGCGCGAGAGCGATAATTTGCCTGCTTTAACAACAGGCTCGTTCTTTCGAAAGATCGATCTGCCCTTTTTACGGCAAAGAGAGTTTGCTGGAAAGCTAAAAAACAGCAATTTTGCTCGCGAGGTAGCACAAACATTCGCTTGTTAACGACAACATTGCTCTACGCAAAAAGATAACACCTTTTCCATATAAAAAAAAAAAGAGATTCCAAATAAACACTTCCTTGCCTGAAAAAAAAGATAACAAAAATTTTTCTCGTTTTAACAATAGATCCGTGCTTCCAAAAAGATAATTCCCCTTTTGACGATAAAATAAAAAGAGCAAGTTCCTGAAACATTCGTCTTTTTTTTTTCATAGAAAAAAAGGAAAAAAAAGAAGAACAAAATTTCTGTTTGTTCGAACAATGAATTCGTCTTTCCAAGAGAATGACTCCTTTCTCTGGCGACTAAAAAAGTGCAGAAAAAATATAGTTTTGGAAAAACTACCTTGCATTTCGAACGCAGAGACGACGGTGGTTTCGGTTTGCGAAGCGTCTCTAAAATGACCACGTCGAACATTCGCGTCTACTCGCGCGACCGTACACGCACGAGCATCGAACGACCGGACCTATCAATTATTCATGAAACGCCACTCCGCTTTAATTTACGCCCTCGTACGTACTCGGTGGTCCTTGTCGTACGATATCGCTGGAGAACCTGGGATCGCCTATCTTTCTGATATTTAGCCTTCGTTTTGTTCGTCGCTTCTACCGGACCGAAGCTGATTCCGTGCTCGTCGAACGTTCTTGCTCGAAGATCGAACGAAACCGATTCCATTAATTCCCTCTAGCATCTTATTCGCTTACGAGGGAAATATAACGACGAACACGCGATTATTCCACATTTTTATATCCTACGAATATCTTTAGCGAACGTTAGAGACGATCGAACACAGGTTAAAGCGGAGTTATTTAAATCGTTTCGTCCTGTTTCATGTTTTCTCTTCGTCTAAAGTACAGAATATTTTCGTATTCCGTGTTATTATATTATTATACTAACAGCTAATATATACGACAACGTATGGAGTTAACTTTGCGTTCGTTTTGTCCTTTTCCATATTTTCTCTGCACCTAAAGTACACTTCTTTCTTTTTTGTTTTTTGTTTTTTAGTTATATCAAAGATTAATATGCGCATACAGGAGTATATGAAAAACGATTTCAAGAAGTTCGACTATTCCACGCACGTACGTAAAGCTGAGTTTTAAGCGCTGCCTTACCTTAAAGTAGGTATACCCGTTGGCAATTATTCGGACGATACGTCTTTCGCGCTTCGTTTCCGCTATAAAGGGTAACTGAGCGTTCCTTGCTATTACCAAAGCACACGATGCTTCAAGCGGACGCCGATTTGACATTGCGTTATTGGTTAGAAATAGCACGTGACTGAAATATCAACCGTTGAACAACTTTTCGTCGATTATCCATATCGCTGGAATAATTACGAGCGGTAACGCACGCAATTTACGAAGAAATGAGATTTTAATGTCGAGTGCGACCAGCTTGCGAGAAGATGAGATTGTACGTGAACGGTGAACGTGTTAAGCGGTTTCACGGTTGTGATGCAAGAATTCTACGTGCACGGTGAACGAACGAAGATGTGTATTGTGCAGTCGTATACACGCGCTTCTGTGGAAGAGACAGAGAAAGGCGAGCGTAGTCGCGGTTCGTGGGAAAACCTTGGAAGCGTTAGGAGAAGAAAAACGATGGAACAACGTTCGAATAGGTTGATGAAGTATAATCGGCGCTTGTTTATGTTTCTTCTGAATTCTGAATAGAAATCGTTTGCATCAAAGAAGAGGAACGTACGCTCCACCAACGAATCGCTTTAAAAATTCCGATCGAAGCAACGATACAGCGGAACGTTGCAAAAAAGGACAAATCCGAATTGAGAAATTTAGATCATCGCGCGATAATTGAAGCGGTGATTTTACAGAAATTCCGTTTCTTTCGCTCGAACGACATTTCCACCGCGGCGGACAGCATTCTTCGAGAGAAACGGCGATCTTGGCGGACGTGATTGCTGGTCGGCGTTAAAATTCCACGCAGCTCGTCGTAACGCGAGTTTAAACGCGGCGGATTAGGGACGTCGGGGCATTAATTGCGAATTAATTCGGACTTGACCCGAAAGACATCCGGACAGGCCTGATAAAACGCCGTGATAATTTTCCACGGAGCGAATTCTCCTTAATGGAATAACGAAAACCTCGGGTACGCGGTCGGCCAATTAGCGGTCGCATCCGTGAAAAATTAATCTAATATGCGACTGGACTGACGCCATATTTATTCCACCGGCGGACCAAATAAATGATCTTTGGTTCTGGCGCGGCGGTGAAATTCAATTTTTTCGCCACGTCGAATGGAAACGGCGCGGAATTTTGTCGAATTAATCTGTTTCCGATTTCCTACTATCTCGTTATTTCATAATGGAAATCGATTTAAAACGATCGAAATATCGCATAAGGTGGAAGGGCATTTTGTCAATGTTCCTCGCCACTTTTCTCCGAATTTCTTATTTCGATGGAATTTCAATTAGTTGGTCAAATAATCACCGATGTTTCTATTATATATATATATATATAATATAAATATTATTATATTTTATATTAGGTTGTCTCATAAGTTTCTTTCGTTTTATAAGGAAATAGTGGATGCGTAACATTTTTCGTTTTATATTCCAATGAAACGAAATGGATCATATATGATGAAACGAAAAATGTCATGCATCCCATTATTTCCTTATAAAAGTAAAGAAACTTTCGAGACAACTTGATATATCTATTATACGTTAGACCGCGAGTATTTTCGCATTTTTATATCTTTACGACCATAACGAAATAAATGGTACGTAAAATGGTACGTAAATTTGTTTCAGTTGCTATTCTATTTTGGATATCATACGGTATTTGGTATCTTTTCGTATTAAAACGGGGAACATTATAATTTTGATTTTCTCTATTATTTTCTATATCGTATGGAATTACAAATATTTATCGCCGAAGGAAGATAGAATGAAATTAGAGTTTCGAACGACTCGGATCGGTTTATTTGTAGAATGCTATTACAAATGATGTCGTTTATAGCGTCGTTCGGTTCACTGGTCATCGTTAATCTTCCATTCCGTGCACTTAATGGACTACAGATTTCTATTATCTGTTTCTCGTTTCTATAAAATAGTTTCGTGCTTGGTATTTCCACGACGGCCAGACATACGACACGGTCGTTCCTGATTCATGCGTTTCGGCGTCCGTTATCAATCCTTCGTTCCAAGAGACTTACTCATTTCTTATTCGTATGAAAAAATCGAACAAAGACCAGATAGTCAATCGTATGACCGGATGGTACGACTAAACCGTGCGATAAGTTCTGTCAGGAGCGTCGTTGTCGATTCTTTATCGTCGCGACGCTATTCCTGTAACTGTAATCAATGCGATGTACAAAATTATTATTAAACGTCACGTTGGTCTCGGAATCGAGAAAACTTTCTTTTGGTATATCTACGTTGATTGCGGACGTTTATGCAAATTTCTATCTCCAACCTATGCCGTACGTTCGTTTCATCAACAAAACATTCAGTACGACGAGTACTTTACTTTCAATGTTTATATATTTTTTGATTTCGACTTTGAAAGCAATAATCGACAAAAGTGCAATATCATTCGTTTTAAAGACAAAATTTCGTCATTGTAACGAATGCCGAACACGCTGACGAATCTCCGATAAGCGACAAATGTAGTAAAACAACCGTTTCATAGAAATACCAGGTTGCTCGGTTTTCTAAAATTTAAATCGCTTAGAAGAGACGTTAATTTAGTCTAGCGACGTGCCCCAGCGTCATACGTGTACCGTTGCTGGAAAACGATCGAAATCTCCCGATGCTTGGAAGCGGTAGCGTAAATGAGCTCGCGCAGCATCGGTGAATGGTGTTGAAACAACTTGCAAAAAAATGTTCCGTGGACGGGTGGCGATTTTTTGGCGTGAATTTTGCTGTCGACGCAAGTGGAGCGTGCCCCGTGCATCCTGTTCGTTCTGCGAACGAGCGCGGACAATGCGGCGGCGAGCGTGACGCTCATTGTGCGTCCGATCGCATCAGCGCGATTCGTTTCATGTAAATTTCATGCGCTCCACGCACCTCTCCCTTTCCCGGTCCTCATCCAAAAAAGATCCTGTATCCAACTGGACGAGTGCAACGGCCCGTATCGCTGCGAAAAACTCCGACAATAAAATTGACTAACGCTATGAATTTTATCAACTTTGATTTTACAGGATTTTGTATTCTCCTTTCAAAACGCCACGTGTCAGAACTTCGAGAAATTAATGAAACATTTTGTTCGTTGATTGCGAGAAGCTTCTCGTTTCTGATACCGGCAACGTATCGTGTCTTTTGGTTGAAATAAATGTGAAAGGAGGATGGCGAAAAAATGAACAAACGCGTAACGCTTTGAACACCTAGGATTCTAATAACGCTTCGTTTTATAAGTTTTAAGGTATCGTAAATGTACAATCATTTATAGAAATAAAGTTTAGATTACAATACATGTAATTAGTAGACTGCGGATATTTACGCGGATTCGTATTTCGGTAAATATAATTAATACAAAATGCAACTTGGATAGAAAATTGTTTTATTTATTGAATTTTGTAAAGGATACTGTTTCTTGAACATTGCATACATTTCCACGTGTTATGTGCGTCCTGTGCATTTTTGTAACTTTATATTTCCTGTGAATGAGTAGAAATCCGCAGTCTGGTAGTTCAATCAATTAGCAACGTACTTCGTGGAATACTTGCATCGTATAACTCATCCTAATTTGTCGCGCTTTATCGTTATTAATTAAGAATTTCGACGATATCTTGTTACGTAATACGTAGACATCGACTTTCCTTCGTAAAATAGCGCTCGAATTTTTCCATTCCATGCATTCATTTCCAAGTTACGACCATCTGAAGTCGGAAAGTCCTAATTCGTTTCCCGTCGCACATTTTTTACAACTTTCTCGTTGCTACAACCTCGGGATTTATAGACTGGCAACTTATCCGAATTTTAGCTGCCCGAAGGAGCATAAATTTGACATATTTCGAACATCGTCTTTAACGGGTGTGGCCTTAAGAAAAGGACTGAAACGTTCGCGACACGTCGAGTCGCGAGAAAGTGCAACGTACTGATAAATGTAACGAACTCGAATATGTCGTCTAACGATCGTGAAAGTTAAAAATCTAAAATATCGAGTCTTCCGTTGTAAGATCAGAATTGATCACGTCGATGCGTTGGATCTTAAAAAAATTGTAAAAAGTGGCTACTATTTCTGACGGCGGAAAAAAACTGTAAAAAGAGTTGGAACGAAAGGAACGAAGCGTGCGTGAACCGGTAACGGGCGTCACAGCCGACGAAATGTCGAAACATCCAAAGTCACCGAAGTTTTAGCGCAACGTGGAAGTGATTTTATCGCGAGCAGAAAACTGTGCGAACGGGCAAGCGAGCAAGCGGACCGCGAGAGGGTTCAACAAACTTTCAGCGTACCATTCACGACGATGACACAAGTGTTTCGGCTCCCCACTGCACCGGCGAGCAACGGCGGTGTCGTTGCGCGAGTATTGCACTTTCGCGGCTCGTAAATGGGGCACTGTCGCGCGCCACGCGTCTGAATTAGCCTGTTAACCATCGACGCACAAAATCTTGTTCCTATCCGCTACGTTTCAGATTCGTATCTTCATTTTTGTACAGTTACGACGAAAGAAATAGATCGTAAAGAATGGTTTACTTTCGGTCAGTGAATATCGTACGAGTACTATTTTTCCTCTGCGTTTCCTTAAACGTTCCTTTCTCAAATTTTTTACATTTATTCGCACGATGAACATTTTTCACGGTTAAAGTTTGCTATTAAGCAATCTGAGCTATGCATTTCAATTACAAACACATCGGAGAAATATTTCTTTATATATATCGGAACACGATCGACGTAGATCGTAATCGCGATTAGTTACGATCGATCGTAATCTGTTACGAGATGTAAAGACGCGCACGAGCTATTAGGTTGTCCGATAAGTTCCTATCGTTTCATAGGGTGATAATAGACGAACAACAATTTCCGTTTAATTCAATAGACTGATATAAGACAAAGAACATTGTGCGTCTGTTGTTTCCTTATGAAACGAAAGAAACTTTTCTGGCAACCTAATACCATTGCAACGTACAGATTGCAAGTAAATTCCGATTGCAACAAGTTATGGGCCCAGATACAGACAAATATCGTACAAGTATAGTACAAGTTCCTAACAGACGAATCTAAGATAATACGTTGAAAAAGAAACAAATACAAGCTAAGGTATAAAAATCGTGGAAAACATAAAAAAAGCTACATCTTCCTCTTCGGATTACCGAAAAACCTTGCAAGAGGTAAAAATCCGTCTCTTGTAGATGGATTTCTCGAAAATTTCCATCGGTTCCTCGCGGTCACGGTCCGTGTCCCGTCGTAAACAGAACCAGACTCTCTTTCGGTGCTGATCGCAGCGCGTAAAACGGCGTACCGACGACACCAATCTTGGCGGTTTTACCACGAATCGATAAATCGGCCCGTCGTTCGATATCTTACGTGGAATCGATGGTTGAGGGAAAAACACGAGTAACTAGAAGGATGGGTGGAAGGCTGGATAGAGGAAAAGCAGAAGGGAACGGAAAGCGGTTCCCTGGACGCGGTTGCAATCACTTAACCCGCTTTTACGGTTAGTTTATTGCTCGAAGGAAACAAGAAAGGATCTGCTTTTTTATTTTTCTCCGTGCGAAGATCGCCAAGGGATCGACTAATGGCCGCGGGGAAAAATTTCCGCGGCGAAAACCGAGGGGAATGTAGCTTGGAGGGGCAAAGGTTCGCGTTTTGTCCAGGAAAACATCGTAATTCGAAGAAATTTCTTGCGGTTGGCATTAGGAAATTAAATATGTAATAAGAAACGTATCGCGTCGTGTGTCCAATTGTGGCAATTTGTCCGTCCGTAGATAAACGTTTCCTCCTTCTTTGTATTTTGTTTTCTTTGGCAACGTTTTAGAAAGATTAACTGCGAGTTAATTTACTTTAACCGGAAGCTTAAATGCGTGTGACGATTCGCGTGAAAATATCTGCACGTATTTGCATCGTTGGTTGCCATTTTGTCGGGCAATGTGGTTTCTTTAACGAATTTTAACGGATCATGAATCTTTGTATTTGATGAATAATCACGCGTATAACCAATGTTTGACGAGCTGTAATTTAATTAAAACGACGCAGATGAAAGGACTTTTGTTACTGAGAAACGTAATGAGTTTATTGTTTGTTATTAATACAGCTACGTATCGTTGGATGAAATTTAATTAGAAAATTACAAATAAAATAACTTACAATGGATTTATCTCCTTTTGTTATTACGGTTGCGCGTTTCCCGGGTAAAATTAATTAGGAATTTCCAAAGAAAAGAGATCGCAGTTGTTTGATTTTTGACAGCTAAGCGTCGCGATACGTTCCAACGTAATGAAATCGATTTTTACGAATTGGAAAGAGGGAAATTTAAAATTATCATCTAGATTGCGTTCGAACGAGCAAGCGCCCTAGCAAATATACATTAATCGCGGAGACAAATTTGAAATTTTCAATCGAACGAATTGATATCGAGTTTCAATGAAAAGTAGACGGAGAAATATCCACGCCTCCGTTTAATAGTTCGTGCAAGCGTGAAAATTGTGTTTCTTCAGGCTCTATTGCTCGAAGCACCTGTAATTTCACAGTTCCTGGAAGGAGAATTATTACCCGGTGTAACAGCGCCGTCGTATATATTTTTTCCTCAAAATGTACCTTCTTTGGTGAGAAATATTACTCGGTTCCGAGATAAAATAATTTCCGATTGATGAAATTACGAAGAAACGGAAAAGGAATTAAAAAAAACCTGATATCTTCTTTATCCTAAGACCATTGTCATATATTTCTTCCTCGATAGTCGAGCCATCGAAACTTTCATAAATTCTCCCCTTTTCTTAAAGAAATCTCAAACACCTTAACAACTTCTCGCCATCTCCCTTCTATCTCTAAACAATCTCAAGATTCTCACAAGATATCAAAATCTTCATCCGTCATCGTTGGACCATGGAAGTTTATGCGTTTCCGGGGAACGTAAGTACGCAAAAATCTATTAAAGTGAAAAAGATGTATAAGCTGTCAAGAGTAAGATGTACACACGTTAGAAGGCGAAACGTATGTTTTTAAATCGAACTTTCTTTGTCAACGTTTTTAAAAATACGCGTTTTGCATCCATCTAACGTTTGGACTCTTGTCTCGGTTACGGGCATGATCATCCAGATTTCGGTGTGTTCGCGTAGCCGACAGGACGTGCGTCGTCGTTCCCGCTCGACTTCTCTTAGCCCGAAGGCACCGCCAGAAATCATCCGTTCGCGGAAGCTGGTCGAAGCACGGCCAGTTCCACGATTCGCGTTGAAGACAAAAGTTGCGAAGTTGGCCGTGATCAACGAGCCGGGATAAAATTTCACCGTTTCCCTCTCGACGAAAGATAGATATTCCGCGCGCGTCGCAATCGCGACCTAGAAATCTCGGAGCGGATTTCGGAGGCCTCGGACCTACCTCTTAATTCGCGGTCGTGCGCGTTCCAGACCGTGGCGTTTTTAACCCCCTAACTGATGCGAGTCTCGCGTGCCTCGAATTTCCTGCCCGCTTATTATTCATCCCTTGAACCATCCCGTGAGCCACGGGATCCGGCGATAGCGAATTTTTGAGAATCTAGTCTGCGAATCGTCCAGAGAGAAATGACTATGCCGTGGGGGAGCGCGATTTAAATTTTCGCTGGAATTTGTGTTATGCGATGTTCTGTTCGGTATTTTTATTTTTTTTTTATTTAAGTAACGAAGCTACGAGAATCGAGAAAGAATCGAAAGCATTGGGATTATTGGAATAGGCAACGAATCGTAGCAGTTTCTAGGCTCGTTAGTTACGAGAGATACTTTCCATGGAAACGGGTCTTTAAACTTTCCAATTCTTACGATATTACAAATTTAATTCTTTTCTAATTACCAAGTTCTTACTTTTGGTATCGCTTCCTATCAACGCTGCATCTTCTTCTTGCATCTTCTTCGCCGGTCAGACTGCTCAGAGGAGCAGAGCAATGAAATTTGTAGTTGATTCTTAGACTTACTTTCCTCGAACACGTAAGAATCGGTGATATGTAACAAACCGACCAACAGAATTTTCCAATCTGATACGATCGTTCAAACACGTCGACAAGCTTCGCCGTACAAAGGCCACTTAAAGTCCGGGACTTTTCCTTATCGAATCTCCGATATCTTTAACGCGGGTAGGTTGTATCGCGCGGACGAATCGGACCAGCGAGGTTCCTTCTTCCGGTGTTTTCCCTGCCGGAGAAAGCCAAAGTTAAGGGGTAGACGCGTGCTCGCTGGCTGTTTAAGCATGCAAATGCCGGGCCAGCCATAAATTGGCCAGGATCCCGAGCCGCTCTTTGTCCGATTAACAGCCTGGAATCCCGGTTGACAAAAAACACACCAGTCCGTGTCGTCTCGGCCGCTGGCTGTAAAACTCGTGTATCAGCTGATGTACACGACTATTATGCGATCTGGGCCGGCGCTTTATCCTCGGCCCCTCGTAAGCCGCGGCAAAACACAACCAACCAGCGAGGATGAATTCCCGCCGCTGACTTGCAAAATCCACGCCACGGGGTTCATTCCGCGTGTCCAACGATTTAACGGCCCAGCCATAGGATTACGAAGCACACCTTTGCTTTTCGCCGAATATTATTACTTGCTGGTCGAATCGGCTAATCCGCGAGCAACTTTTTGTAGAAACTTTTCCGGATACGCAACGATACATTTCGCGGCATTTGAGCGATCTCTCGTAAAATAGAATATAAGAACACGTAGAAGCGTTTGTTTCTTTATTCCTACGATATGTATTTCTTCGTATATGTGGTAGGTATTTTTTTACGTTTGAACTTTTTCAAAAGTCTCTCTTAACGCCAGTCTTTCAACGATTCTTTTATTTCTTAACGAAGATACAGTATGATCGCTTTGGCTTCCCATTCTTTGGGTCGTCATCGCGTGGAAATTTACGCAGAATCTTCTTTATACGCGCGTTGAAATACGACAGAAATTTAGCTGGTTGTGTATTTTGCCCGTTTGTTATCAACTTTCGTGACGATTTTGTTGAACAGAATTTATTCTCCAAAGATGTTGACATCCTCCAGAAATTTCTCAACACTGTGTGCAAGGGCTATGTTACTGTCCCTTTGATCGTTTTCCTCTTTTGTGGCTTCCTAACAAATTGACTTAGCTAAAGTAAAGCTGTTTTCAAAGAAAGATTTCGATTAAAAACGTAGTTATTCGTAAGCCAGGAAAATTACACAATTATTTGTTCGAAGGTACAAAAGGAGAAGGTAATCGCGAAACAGTTTCTCGGTGTTATTTTTCTCGTTTTATATAAGTTGAGATCGAATCAGAAACATAATATCGTTTTGGCGCATTTCCATAAATACGACTTCTCAACTTGGTTTCAGTCGTAAAGCGGCTAATCCTCTTCTGAACGCAGTTTACCAACTTCTGTTTAAAAATAACTCTCGAGGTGCTAGATAATATGCTTTCATCTAAAGGTCAAGCAAGCAACCGAGTAATGGCGATCAATCATCGCGTTACGTCTCTGCGCTGGTTCGAGCGAGTTTTCTTCGTAAATTCATTCGATTCCGCTTTTCTTGCTGGAAAGTGCATTTATTTAACGCTCTAAATATACGAGCGTCGCGTTAGCTCGATATAAATGCAAAAATATTCGCTGAGATTATTCTGCTAACAAAGACGTCGGGATCTTTCAAATTTTCAACGTTATTCCGAAAATCAATCGCCCGTATCGATAATTATCGGAACGTTTCGTATTTTTGCTTTTGCAACGTACGAAGTTTCGTATATCGCGACAGAGAATCCGAGGTATTTGGCAAAGTTAATCGTCTTTATTTAATAAAAGCTTGGACGATCGGACAAACGGAGGTATCAAAATTGGACTTAAGTGATTCGTAACAAAGTACGTACTTACGTACGTCGTGTTTTATAGATTTCATAGAATCGATCTACAACGTTCGTGCTTTACGAAGCTTACTTTACGAGATTTATGCCATGGTTTTATTTCTCTCTGATATTAATACCGTCCCAGTTCCTTCGGTTTGCACTTTGATATTTTACGCTGGTTAACGGGGTTGAAATTATATCGTAAAACCGATGAAAAACAAAAGTATTCGATTTATATTTATATTCCTCGCTTATGCGCTTCTGAACGTAAAGACCTTTGCTTTTGTGACGGATATATGCGCCTAAACCGTGTTTTACGTACCTCCGAGACAAAGATCTATTCTTACAAAAAATCCCTTTGCTCGTCCCCAAACTCGATAACATTCACCCCAAAAGGATAAAATATATCAAAGATACGAAGAACGAAAAATAAAGCGCACGAAATATCAAGTTTCTAAATCTCTAAATCTTAAACGCAACACGCGTATTTATCTTACTCGCGGGCTCGTTTTCCTTGGCCCTCGAATTACCAGCATTTTTCTCGTCCCAGTGTTCCATCGCTCAACGCCAAATACGATTCATCACCGTGGATGGCCCCTCTGCCTCTAACCACTTCCTCCTTCAATTTTTGCGTCTCTCTCGCCGCGGTAGAAGGATGCTGCATCGTGCATTAAGGATGCATGTATTCGTTGATCCCTGGCCAAGATACGTAGGCAATACGTCGCGTCGGTGCCGCGGGAACGAGGAAAATACCCCCTTTCTATTCCAGGGGTGAGTCCGCCTTCTTCACCGCAACCACTGTCTTCAGACGTCAACGCGATTTGTATCTCGCGGCTATTTCCCGTTAAAAAATGAAATTTTCTCTGGCTACCTTTCGTTCCGTTCCTCCTCGTCTTCGTGCTCCGATGAGATTTCCAGAAGCCAACCTGCCCTCTTCCAGGATTTTCTCTTTCGAAATTATTTCTCACCTTTGCCTGGCTCGAACTCTTTTGCGCTAGCCTTTGCGATACGTCGCGAATTATATCGAACGATCGTACGTCCAATAATTTGCATTTTTAATTGGCAAATTCGGATCAGGAAGCCTGCGAGAGACTCGAAGTTTGGATTCGTCGAAATTTTCATATTATCGGCTCCTACTTAGATCCGACAAGCGAGGAACTTCATAAAAATAAAGGTGTTTAGTTGTAATAATTGGTGTATAGTATATCCAGGAGGTGAAGTCTAATCAAAGATCTCGCGAAATCTTCTTCAACGGCAATGTCACGTTAGCGTATCCGCGAGACGCATTGTCGATCGCGATGAAATCAATCGAGACGTAGTCGACTGTGACGATCCTGGAGGACGACACAGGCAAATAAAAACGTCGAAACGAGACAGAAAGACCGACTGGAAGATGAATAGAGGAACGGTTGGTAAAGAGAGGAGGAGAATCAGTCGGGCGAGGCTCGACTTTAATTGGACTCAAAAAATCGACAGACCGACGACTACGTGAAGAGGTTCGCGGATGTCGAAGCAATTTGGGTGAAAAGATAAGGACATTGCCGGAGGAAAGGGAAATAATAAGAGGCGGAGGCGAGCGTTGTCGAATTGAAAGACCAATTTGTAGCGGTGCCGAGCCGCTCGAAGACACTATTAGCGTCAGTTATGACGAGCGGAAAAGGTACACGGACGAGGTGAATCGGGTATCGGTCCTTGAAGAGCAAGGAAACTCACTCGCCTCCTTGCAATATGGCTCGGTCGCGTCTTGCATCTTGTACTCGCGCGCGAACGCCGTCTCTTTTTCAGTCGACTTCGATCGTCCTCGAATAGTTTGCACCGTGTCGCTTTGCGTCTGACGTACGGATCACGATTCGAAACACGCGTCAAGAGCTGGTTGAGGATCCAGCGGTGTATAGATAAATTTCCGGAATCTTATTTTATACTCGTGATCTATTAAATGATCCTGACAGTGTTCAGGAATTTGAAGGAAATCTATTTAGAACGAATGAGTACTCGTAGAAGCTACCGTAGATAGCTAAAGTCGGAGAAATTTGATTTTTTTTTTATTGGAAAATGCTCTACGTACCAATGAGAATACCGCAGTATGGAGTTTAAGTGCAGTTTGCCACGATGTCGTCTCTATAGAAAGACACAAGCGCCAATAATCATAAGATAATCGTTTCTTGGCGTTTGTCTGTACCATCTATTTAAACGAACGGGACATTCAGTTTTCTTCGTAACTAGGAGACGACACGTATAGGCTTTTCTATGGATACACCCTTCTTTCCCATGAGTTCGAGCTACATTAACGCGTAAGTTTCCTTTTGCTCCTGGAAAACTTGTTTCCTGACACTTACAGCGTTTCTCTACATGTGCACTTCGATTTTGCGATATCAAAATTTCTATCAAAAATACATAAATATATAAGTCTGCTATAAATCACAGTGAATTATATACCGATATTCCCATCAATGTTGCTACGAAAATACAAATCCGTTACACGAAGTTCATCTGCTCGTTCCACGGAGCGTGTTAACGCGCGACCAAACGAAAAACAGGACGAAGACGTTTGATTCAACGACGTAGAAAATCGGTCGCATCGTTTTACCGTCGAGTTTATACGTGAAACGATAACGGACCGGGGAAACGTTGTTTCATTCGACGCTGGTCGTCTCCTCGTTTTCTATGAAGCAACACAGGTTGAAACGAACGCAACAAGAAAAAAAAGAAGAAAAAAGAAAAAAAGGAAGGAAAAGAAAAAGTGAGGAGAATGAAGAAGAAGAAGCTCCTTGAAGAGAATAGAGGAAAGAGTTCGTTGAAGCGCGTTTTATTTCCGGCGGTTATCCAGTCGTGAACGAGCCTGGGCCAGCTTCTTTCTCGCTGGACGGATGATTTTCTTGGCCGGTTTCGCGACTCAGAACCGGAAAGAGGGGCAAAAGTGCACGACGGTCACGAGTCACGATTACCGAGTTGCACGCCGGGCTGGTTACACCGTCACGAATTTTACCGGAGGTTAGAGACACAATGGCGACTCGTTCTGAACGCTGGAGGATCCTCTTGCTTTCTTATTTCCTTCTCTCTTTCCTTTCCACCCCTTCCCTCCCCTCGATTTACCTGCTTGTTCCGCCTTCCCTTCTTTTCGTAATTCATATTACAAGCCCGAAGATCGCAGTATGGCGTCGTGTTTATCCCAATTGAAGCGAATTATTTAAAATTAAAGTATCCTTTCGAGATTGCTTACCATAAAATATCTGTAGGTTGGAAACTACAGTGGCTGACGAAGGGAAGTTTAACATTGATACTCGTGCACGCGAATGTTACTAACTTCTGTATTAGATGTTTCTTATCGCGATAATGTTGATCGTTCATTGTGACGTATATATATCTTTATCACTTTATTATTACTTATTACTTATTGCTTATCACTTAACCTACCTCTTTACTTTATCGTTCTTATCGATTATAATTCAATTTCGTAAAATTATAGTATTCTTTCCCCTTTTCTCTGCTCGCGACTGTATAACAAGTTATCAACGATTCGATTGAAATCATCGATCGAGCAGGAATATCAGTAAGATAGAGATTTTTTATTCCAGTATTCTTCGCTAAGAATACTTCACAATCTCTTTCGCGCGAACTACGCAGCTTTAAACGTCGAACGCGTTCTTTCTCTGTCATTTTAATCTCAATCCATCCGTTTGTACGTATCGTTGGAGATTTAATCGCTTGTAATACGTAAATCCGTCGAAAGTCCGGCCGCTTGTAGCAAATAATCCTTCAAAATTCCCATTGCTACAATAATCTTTGGAAACAATTAATTTGCTGGCAAAATTGTAACACTCGTAACGATCGATTGGAATTTTGTGAAATTGTTTTCGCTCCCTGATCGGTGATTTCCTGGAGCAATCGTATTTCTGGTATTCGGTGGGCAGGGGGTTGGTTCGAAAAGGAGGCGAGATCGTTGCCTCGACGAGTCGACTGCTCGTCTTCACGATGCCCGACTGTTTGCATTTCAAATTCCGCGATAGCTTCCATTGCCTCGGGATCCCGATTACGTTCGAGGTATTGATACTTGTTCTCTGGGGCTTGGGATGCCGGTGTTTGCGCCGTGCTCCGTTCACAGATTTGTCTAGGGGATGGGTGAATGGCATGGGCGACGAGTTCTCCCGGGAAAGTGGGTTAGATCGAAGGAGCGGGCAAGAAATTGTCGAATACTTGAGTTTGGGTATTAGAATCGTCCCGGACTGTCGTCTTAATCGTTTTGTTATTTAATTTATCGAATTACGGATCGAATGCGAAAGATACAAGTTTCGTTCGATATAAAGTCCCATTGCGATCTTACGTTCTCGTCGAAGTTACAAGATTCAACGTCGTTTGTGGTATTGCGTTGACAACTAAGCGATTGCAGATTTTGTCATTAGGCGGTAACGATAAAATCCGCAACCATTTAGTTGTCAACCCAGTAGTTCGCAGGTTTCATCGACTACCAAAGTACCTTCGCTGCGAATGAATATTGTGAAAAATCGTGAGACACGGAACGAGGAAGGATAAGGATGGTGATAAGTCGAAGATGCAAACGCGAGAATATACTTTGCAATTAACGTAACGGAATAACTGGATAGAACGCGTCGCTCGTATCAGAAATTTATCCGAAACGTTTGTTCCATCGAATCTTCCCCTCAACATCTACGACAGAGAAAATTCCTCGACGAAATATGCCCAGATAGATCCACAGAACGTACTCGCGGCCCTATCAATTCGCCATATGTCATGTTTCATGGGATTTAAATAGCGCTGGATGTTCATATGGTGTGTCCCGAAACAGTTGTGGCCAGGTAAGGAAGAAGGCGAAGACATCGGCTATAAATTACGGTATCTCTAGGGCAGCAGGCGCCGAGCATCAAATTCGCGCGTTCGCCAAGGAAACGAAAGGAAAAAGAAAAGGGAGTCGAAGGTCCATGAGACGAATAAAGCGGAGAGAAAGGACGAAACGTTCGAACGTGCCTGTATACGTAGACGAATGCACGTGTGTGTAAAAGGCGTAGGAAAAAAACGTTGGATGGTCAAAAGGGAACGACGAGGGTGTAAGAAGAATCGTCGAGGTGACTCGAGGCGTGGTTCACCCTCTTTCTTTTCTTCTACCCTTCGCTTCTCTTCCTCCCCCGTTCCTCCCATTCTCCATCTGTTTCTACTCCTTTTCCACCGTCCCATCTCCGTTTTGCACGCAAGATTAATTTTATAGCCATGGAACGATTCGGCGAACCGGCATCGCGTGTCGCCCCGATGAAAAGGACACCCTGTATACCGGGCGGCCATCTAACCAGCGGAAAAAGGGCGGAAGGAAGAACCAAGAGAATATTTCTTTTTGCAATCTGAACGTCGGCCGGGTTCATCGATTTTTGCCCATCTTTCCAGATGACGTACGACCACGACCAACCGCCCGTACGTTTTTCACGTTTAGAAATTGCGTCAGTTTCTCGCCGTGGTTTCGCGCGCGAATTTCTATTTCCTTCCTCGCTGTTTCCGCAGCTCGTTCATTCCATACTTCCAACCGTATACATTTCTTTATATTATTTCTTAAATACACAGCCTTGCTGTTTGGCAATTATATTTTACGTCGTATGACGTGATACTTTAGTTCCTGGCACGTACGATTGAAACTCGCGAAATCTTACAAAACTACTACGTACACTGTCGGCCATAAGTATCAGACATTTGATACGACGTTTAATAAAAATCGTATACGCTTTTCACCGCTTTTATCCTCTGATTAACCTTTTTTGTCGTAAACTCGTTACCTCGTACGTATCGTGCCTGCCTTATAACGTAAAATACTTATTCGAGTAGAGTTTATGGATAAATTTTTTAATAAACGTAACCGGCAATTCTTCCCGATACCTACAGCCCGTGATTTATGCGCGTACTCATTATGCGCGTTAGATAAAGTAGTTGTCCACGCGATACAATCTTTCATTTCCATTCTGTGATTTACATTCGACGATTCTCAACTTCACGAGCTGAGACCGGCTTCGAGGGCGAAACGAAGCTTTGACAGAACGACGATCGTTGTTCGAGGTAAGGAAACAGTGTGATTCGATAAGCGAGCGAAGGAAGGTCGAGAAGGAAGTTGCCGGTGCATAAATAAAAGTTGGATACCCTGGACTAAACATCGAAGCATCTCGAAAACGTAGGACATCGTTTCTAGGAAAATCTGATACTCGATAGAAACGAGATCCACCGGTTTCCATGCGAAACAAAGGGGTTGCAGGTCAGGAATTGACTTGTAAAATGGACGAAGTGGCTCCGTTTCGTTGCGATCAACTTTTAATACGGTATCGAGCAGAGGGTGGTCGACCCTGGCTACATAAAGTATACACTTTTCATTTACTTCCCAGGCAGAAACGTTTGGAACAATGGAGAAGTCGAGCCGGGGCATCTTGGCTTTTATCCCAAAAACTACCGACAGATCGAAAAGTTTACGAGCAGGAAAGAACAGTTCTGCTCCTGATTCTCGTAAAATCCAGCTGAATAATACGTTCGGTTTACGAAATGAACCAACCTCTCTTTGTCCTGAATTCTTCAGTCCTGATTATGTTGCGGTATAAAATAACGTGTAATATACGAAGGAATCGGATTGACAAATTGTATTCGATGGAATTTTTAATCGACGAAATGGGAAAACGAAACGGTTTGTTAATTAGTGTGCGATATTTGGTACGTTGTACTATCTTTGATCAATATTTGTTACAGACAGATTCCCCTCGTTACGTAAGAGAATCGAATCAAATGATTTTCATTAAAATCAGTGATTAAATATTTAAATAAATATAAGCGAGTTACGATAGTGATACATCGTTTTTTTATTCAATTCTATAATTACAAGTTATACATTTAAATTGAACGAATGCTTAAATTAAAATAAATAATTGACTTTAATTAACGAACTTTCAATGTAAATTTTAAATATACCTTAAACGCTATTGTTACGTTCCATTATCTTTTCGCGGGGCACGTAATTAATAATTTACGATAAGATAACGTTTAACAAGGAAATGATAAATGCTTTTTATTCTATTTTACAATTCTTCGAATTTCTTTCATTCATCGTAAAACCTCCTCTTGAAAAATCGATATCTACAATACTTTCGTTCTCGTTTTTGTCTTCGAACAGATCTAACATTCTCAGCAAAATCCACTGCGTGTTCCTAACATTCTGTACGTAGTATGCAACACACGCAGCGTACGAAACATCGACTACCATACGATCTTATAATTACAGAAATTGTTTATTTTTCATGTACGACTGATCCTTTTCGCGCAGCGTCGATCGAGGTCCACTGACGTATCACAGAAAAGCAGCTATTTTTCACAAGTTTCTAGCGAGTACATTTTCATCGATTGTTCGTATTTTCGACAAATTGCCATCGACACTTTTGTAACATCGATCACATCGTCGCTATTCATATTTAAACGGTTCTGATCATTAATTCAGACGACAAATCAAACAGGATCTCAACTATTGCCACCTGTTACCGGGTTATAAAATTTCATTCGTTTGATACATAGAAAATAATTCGAATATTATCGATACTCATCAGCGTTATTATTTATTTATTTTCGTCGGTTGAAACGGAGCAGAACCGAATTACGAGCACGTTGATCATTCGTACGAGAAACTCTTCGCCCCTTGACGAATTCATCGCGGTCGGAAAGTACACGTGGCGTGCGAATGATACGAGTAATTAGGATTATTGCACCGTTTGCCTATCGCCGGGAATGTGCGGGCGTTTCGTCTTTCGTTTGGACGCGAAGGTACGTTCGAATCGCGCGTGTTCGTGAAAGCAGCACCGATCACGAACTCTCTGGCGTACAATTAGGAAATTTCAGTGCTTCGACCGCGCCTTTCGCTTCTCACTCGTCGTCTCTTTCCATCGTTCTTACTTAGCCATTTCGTTACGATCGTTGCCAACTATTAATTCACATGTTCTCGAATTTTACCATCCCTCGTACGATGCTCCGATCTCAAGCAGAAACTTCTACGATCACGAAATTAAAAGTTAATACAAATAAGTTCATTTCAACGGGATGAATTTTGATTCTTGGAAATATAAATACGGCGTAAGGTACCTTTTACAAAAACGAAAGCGCGCGTAACGAATAGGTGATTCATAAACAAAGAAATTATTACAATATCGCAATTATCAAAAATTATCATAATTCGTCTTACTTAAAGATCGTTTTCGCAAGATAGACTCGCGTACCTGCCATAATCTGGCGTTCTTTCTCAATCCCCCGCCCCCCCCCCCGCGTTTGTCGAAATAAAGAAGACCATCTACCCAAAACTCCAAGACAACGAAAGACCCTCTGACCCTTCTTCGTACTCCTCCAACTTCCAATTTAAACGCCGCGCCTCGTGTTCGCGCAAATCCATAAAGGAAACACGTAGAAACAAAGCAAAGGAGAAAAGAAAGGAGAGGAGGAAGTGAACTGCAGATTCTCGTAGAAAGAACGCCGCTCTGTCTCCTCGTGTGCTTTACGAATCTGGGGCAATTCGTGTACATAAATTCCAGTCCATAATCCTTAACAAACATTCCCGCGTGGGCGCTAAGCCACTCGTCCCTATGTAAACAAACAAACAAATCATTTTGTCCAGTTGAAATGTTGACGGACGATGTTCCGTGGTTCCTCTCTCGTTGGCCTGTATCGTTTGGTTCGCTGGCCACCGTCGTTTTCCTTTGCGGAACCACGGAAGAACCGCTTAAGCCAATTGCGAGAGGCAGCACGGGCGCGCGACGTGTTACGAGGCGGCGTTCGTTTCGCAAATTAAAATAAACTGGCACGATACCACCGTTGGCAGACGGCCAGACACGCTCCCCAAACAAGACCGCGCGACGGAAATCGCTGTCGCGTTTCTACTTCCCACGCCCGAGCCCGTCTTTTTAAGGGCTTTGTACGCTCGTTCATTTCTAACCCTTTCGGTCAAACCCTACAACCGTTTATTAGAAACTGTTAAAATTACACATTACGATTGCTCGAATTTATTGCAAAATTGTTCTCGCGACGAGAATCCTATCTCTTCTGGCCGCTTGGAAATTGAGACGCGGTACAACGTTGTTGGGATCGTTGTAACTACGCTCGTGATACGAAACAAAGGAAGGTTTCAAGCAGATTGTATTAGGGAAACGAAGGATTTTCTATGTTTTATTATCCATTGGTAGACGCACAAATGGCAATCACAATTGCGTATACAGTAGCTGCGAGAAGTATTTTCACGTACCTTCGTTTCTCGCCGAAGCGTTTCGTACGAGGTTCGATATTTAATCTTCATGGTGTCTGATTTTTCTAATGCACTTTTCTAAGGTACCATAGAATGATACAAAATTTAATATACTTGCGCTTGATTAATTAGTACTCGAATGTTATAATAAATACAATGGCGAGTAAATACTTTTCCTAGCAATTTAATTAAAAAACATTTTGCAAGATTATCATCTTTCTGTCTTCTTCGATGTACGATTAACGTGATTTCTAAATATCTCCTTCGCACACGCGCTTCGTAAAAGCTGCACCAAAATGAATTGGAAATCACGGCTCTCTTTGTACAAGAGTAGAAGAAGGCGGAGTACGTTTCCAGATCGAACTACCATATTAAAATTCCGTGGCAGCCGTTCCAACGTAATTTCTAGGCCGGCAACGGGCAAAAGACGCGGAGGAACGGTGGCATCCGGACGCGTAATTCTCGCGGCGTGTGTCTTGCGGGCTTCTCGCGTGTTTCGCACGTACGCGTACGTGTCCCCGGCTAAGCGCACGTAACCTCTTGGCGGGCACGTAGCTGGCCTCTCGTCCTCGCTCCGGTACAGTTACTCGCTACAGCACGTCCAACCGTTACCTACGGTCCAATATAATCGCAGCAAACGCACTTGCGCGTCGTCTGAAATTCGCACGCGATTCCATCGCACCGAAGTTGACTCGATCCACGTTTATCCGCGTTTCGAATTCGGAAGCGACGACCCCGGATTCAGAAGTAAGGAACAACGAGAACGCTCGACCAAATTAATTCAGACCGCAACACGATTTTTCATCGCGGCGCCGCGCGTTTTGAAATGCGATAAACAGCCGGTGGAGAGCATCGGTCCCGATTTGCACCGCGCTCCTGGAAAAAGCGTTAATTGCGCGAACGTTAACGAGAAAAAGCTCGCGAAACTTCGTCATTTTCCTCGTGTTTCGGCCTCGCGTCCTCTTCCCCTCTTTATTCCTTTTTCCACCGCTTCTCCATTTTCATATTTCCTGTTTTTCGCTCGTGTTGAGTTTCGCCGGAAAGACGAAGAACGACGATCCTCTTTTCCCCCAAGAACGTCTACTCTAAATTTACCTTCGATCACCGATCGCTGTTCATCGTTCGGCACATTTTCGAATTTATTCTCCGGATGTTCTTGCGCGATCGAATTAGTATTGCTAAATGTCAGTGAAATTTTGTGTCACAAGTTACACGTTTTATTTATTTACAGAATTATTAAATACCCTTGCGCAACAACAGGAAAACGAGATATTGGTAATAAACGTTCACGAGTGAATTTAAAAAATCATAGGTTATCGGTTTTAGTTATCCCGCTTGACAGAAAGTTGCGAGATTATAAAGGAGAAGTTTACGAACCGTACATTGTACTAATATTATTAGCTGATAAACGATCGCGAAGCAAACCCACGGGCCCACTTGTATAAATAAATTAATATCGTACATAATTCGAGATATCTGTACATAATTTCGTTTCGATACGTGTAATTGCATAATTTAAGGTTTGGTAGCGAAACCAAGGGATTTTTGTTAAAGAAACGACGAAAGGCTAGGTAAACCAGCAACAAATGGCACGGAATTGCATAAATCAACAGATCAATCTAGTTAGTCGTTCTTCTGGTCCACGAAAATTCTTCGTCTCCGGAGGATTCTAACGAGATACGCTCACTGAAAGACAAGATTACGTTACCGAGTTGTCGGAATAGATTCAGATTTTCATCAGGATAGAATCCACGGAGAAATCGTACGGTGAACATCGCGAGTGAATCGTATTTGATCGCGTACGGATAACATAATTTTATCGGAGGCAGCGCACCGTTCAAAATGGCGTGTGTCCCACGCGCCACACTCGTTTTCCAAATCGATTCTAGTTACGTATTCACGATACCATAATGGTTTCGTGTAATTGCGCGATCGATAGAACGGGCGAACGGAGGAAGCTGTACTTTACGCTTAAAATACGCCCGCCGCCGTGTGTTCTTTGGAATTTCTAGCTGGAATTCCACGTGTCTCGTTCGGGAGAACGATCCTCTTTTTCCGGAAGTCGAGGTTTCGCACGAGACAAAATGTTATCGATCGTTTGGTCTACGAGTTGTCTTTTCCTTTCTCTTGGAAACTTGATTACCTAAGATAATATTATTTGAAATAACGTTACTTAATATAGTTTTCTTAGAAGTAGTTGGAATTCAAATAGTTCCTCTTGTATTTTTTATTTTCTGATTTTTAAATCTCTAACTTGAAAATTCTAATTACCAATGTTGGGAATCGAAGGTTAATTAATTTGTTGAGCGTACGGTGAACGTTTAGGTATTTCTGGGAGATTGAAAGACAAGTAAAATTCTCAGAGAACGAAAGAGGAGAACTCGGAGATTCGTAACGGTAATAACTATTAGAATTCCTTGTTACTCTGGTTTATTTGGAGGATTTACTTTTTACGATTGGCATGTGTTGGACAGAAGCGTGGCATCCTAGCTGGGAGAGTTTAAGGCTCGTTGTTTAGAGTTTAGAATTTTCGTTGCCGTGCTGTTGTTTTTATCGGCGAACGTGTCGTAAAACTAGGTGTTTCCCGAGGGAAAAACAGAAATTAGTTTTAATGGTTCTTGGGATCGGCGAGGTTGGGGGCCTGAACGAAACTACACATCCTCCCTAAACTTCTACTCGTTCGGTTTATCGCGATCTGCCTCATAAAAAAAAAAAAATGTTTTTTCAACGACTGTTTGTAAAGTACAAGAAACAATGCGATATAAAAATAGAAACTGATGATTTAAAGTTTAATTGGTTCGAACGAAAAGAATTTTATCTTTCGCTTGCTATACTACTCGAGATACTCGGAATAGGCTGACAATTTTTATCAGTTTCGAACTTCTCTTAATATCTTTCTGATATTAAAACGATCTCGTGTCATATTTTTCTTCAAAATCAGCCAGACCTTTTTATCGGTAGATACTTAGACGGAATAGAAGGCATCGATTATCGTCGAACGTACGACGAGGCGAGCAGGAACAACGTCGGAAACAGATGTTGTCCGGTATGATCTTCCGTTTCCGACATCGCGGAGACATCTTGCTCGATGGCCTCCAATACTTGCGTCTGCTTTTTCCATAGTTTCGCCTCGGGCTCGATGCTGACGTACTAATCTATTCCTTTGTTACAAGAAACTAGTTTGTTGCTTGTTACCGCGTACTTATTGCACGTGAACCGATAGCCCATTGTTCTTGCTGTAAATACTATTTGTCGTCGCTTAATATCGAACAACGTCGGATGGTCGACAGTTCAAATAAAATTTCACCTTCGACTTTAACTCGATGCAAAACTCTGACTCAACTAAAGAACACGTAAGTATCCTGGAATTTTTCCAAATATTTTATAATCGTGTACGCGCGAACGATTGTGTACGACGAAAAGATAAATTTGTTCTTCTCCGTTTCCCAAGAATTCATGGAATCGAAGTCCACGCCGAACGTAAATAGAATAATTTGATCTTTCAGTAGAAATCGAACGCTCTGTTCTTAAGTTGGTCGCAATTTATTCAAAACCACTCTATGACAAGACTAACCATCTCGACCAAGATTAATGAATCAGGAACACGGTGTTTCTTGCGAACTAAACTTCCCGTCACAACCATTAATATGTCCGTGTCACTTAACAAACCGTGACACAGATTATGCCGAAAACTGCAGAAATCTTAAAACAAGCGCCCCATCGGATCCACCGTTAGGATGTTAAATTACGACGGGAATATCGAATCGAACGTTAAGGAAGGAAACGCCGATGATTTATTTAGTTCTTGTTTGGCCAAAATTTCCAGGCCCTGGTCCGTCTGTCTCCATTCCATTTTTCATTCGCCAGATAAGACCCAATCCAATTGGCACGACCACGTTTCCCTCTCTCAGCCTTCTATGAGTTATAGGAGCTTTATAATTCACGGTATTACGGCCCTATGGAATTCTTATAGTCTGAAATATACCGCTCGCCTCGGAATTTTGCCATCATCCAGTGTATTAAGGCACGAGAAAGATTTCTTCTTCAACTTCTTCTTCCCTATCAGCTCGAATCTCCAACAGTTGCGAAACTTACCATTTTCAAGCTAGAAGTCCTTCAAAAATTCCGATTTATATATATATAAAGCGCTGTCTTATTATTAACGAAACGTATCGCGAAAATTCTTACGTATCTTAATATACCCGGCGATCCAAAAATCTCGACTAAAGCCTAAAAATTCTGTTCTGCAAGAGGCAACGCTGCCGGTTCGTTCTTTTTACATCATTTGCATAACTAGACTTGCTTCTTGAGACTGTCACGCTCGAACGATCGAGGATTTCAGCGATTTCCATGACGGTACTACTCCTCCAGCTGGCTAATTCATAAAAAGGGGGAAATTCCTCGACGCAGCGTTGTTCATTCGTCAAATTTCTCCCCGGGCAGCGACACTTGGCCGGCCTTTATTCGGAGCCGGCGCGTCTAGACGAAATTGAATTTAAATATGAATGCGAGCGCGGAGGTCCGCGTAACGCGCGAGAGTTGCAGCGCGGTTATCGGGGACGGTTTATCAGGTATTCTCGACTTCCTGTCGTTGTAACCAAGGGGAAACTGCGTTTCATGGATACGTCCCCAGGAAATTGTTGATTTCTACGACTTTCCACCGTTTTCGCTTTTCTAACGTTCTTCCATCTCTCGTGTTGCGACGTTGCGAGCCACGCGAACCGTTACGTTACGATCTTCTCGATCTTTCCGCCGGTCCCGCGTTGCGTTACGTTTCGAAAATAATAATTGGAATCTTGTTAACGAAGTGAGAAGCAAGTCGCGACTAGCGGGGTACATAACAAATTATTCGCAAGAGAACTCGGATAAATTGGACGAATAAGGAATTATTGACAAATTTAGGGATTCATCTTGCATTTGGTGCGTGGATTATATTACGAGTTGGGAGTAATTTTCTATTTCAGCGAGATATTTTAAAACGAAGATTCTTTACAAAATAATTTGTTAGGGATATCGGGTCAGCAAAAGTTCATTATCGAAGAATTTATGGTTTTCCGGATTATATTATATTATATATAAAATTTAAAGTGTAAACAGCGAATAGCAAAGGAATAGCTTACCTCGCGCGACGTTACGACCACCTCCAACGCTTTCCAAAATATCAATTTACGATCAACGATACTCGAATCGTTCATACCCACGTAAAACGTCGTGAAATGAAAAAAGAAAAAAATAGACGATACATATAATAAAATACGATGAAATTGAAAAAAAAGGAAACGGTAGTGAGCAAATATGAAGTCGTTTTTTCCACCCCCTTGTCGTCCAACCCCCTCGGTGACCCCGGTGATAATATACGATGCAGATCGCGAGGCACGTCCATCTCCCGACTGGCAGGATGATCGAGATCGTTGGTCGACTCGAAAATCAATTATTCGTCGGTGCACCGAAAATGCACATCAATCTTGTCATGACCGCTCGTTTGCTTCTCTTCAGCGGCGCGCATAGTTGCACAATCGGGCGTCGGTATTGGTGTACCTTTTGAAGTGGATCAGTTAACAGCGGCTGATGAGAGCCGTGATGGATGACCCAGTCCACTTTTTTCTCTTCCTTCCTTTCTTTTTTCCCCGCTCCTTTTTAGTTTCTCGTTTTCCTCTCCCCTAAGGAATATTCCATAGGGTGTAAGACCCAGAAAAATTCGCAATTGGAAACGGTCGAGAATGATAGGAAATAAGGACGTTGTTTCGGATCGTCGTACAGTCTCTTTTCGATTTCCCATTCTTCTTCGAAGAATATTTAACAGGGATTAGATGGAGAAAAATTGCTGGAAGGGATAGATGCGAAAGGGTGCGCGAAGAGGATGGCACACGAGTGTTTTTTAGGACAAAGTTCTGGAAATTTGTCATATTTGCTAGCAATTAAAGAGCGTCTAATATAATCGAATTTATTTGAAAATTTAGGCAATTCAAATTTCCATGATATCGATTATAGTAATTGGAGCAACGTTATCGTCCACTGGGCTGTAAATATTTCACGGAAGAGCACGTTGAATTTCTCAAAACAAAATTTTAGAACTCTGTCCATCTTCTATCGATATTTTTTTATTATTTATTAAACTACCGACTTTCGTGCGACTGATTTTCATGGAAATTCATATTTGTAGTAGTAGAATAAAAAAAGGTAGAATATCGGTAGAAAGTTGTTTAATCAAGTGCTATAGAAAGCACAGCATATACTTTGGATATTTTATACGTTTTCTCGTAACGTACGCATTCTGTGCAATTTCGCACTTTCAAATTTCCCATAAACGCACGAGAATTCACGTTCTATTTATTATCAATTTAAGTGCATCCTGTATTAACTTAACTCTGAAAATTGTACACACTTTACTCTTCGATACGATAATAAAATTCATCTTTCATTCTTATCCCGATTATCACGCGCGACACGGAACGCGTTCACGACTCTTTCCTCAGTCAACTGGTTAATTTTCCTTAACAATACCGCAAGATCTTCGATTTCCTCGGTCATATCCGTTACATCGTTCAGTTCCACTCTTCCGGCGGCGTTGATGCGGAAGTTTGCCAGATCATGTGCTTCCTGGATCCGGGAGAAGCGCACGGGAGCTTCGTAAACGACGATATTATCTCGAAGGGATGGGAGCCGACTCGCTTCTGTTCAACAGTGGGAAAATCGATCAATAGTATATCTTTGCTGTTGACCGAAGAAAGACAAGCTACTGTCGCTCCGAAAGACTTACTGGCTCAAGAAAATTGACTTTTCGGTTTGGATCGTATCTTTGGATAAGTTTCGCGTTCGGTACGGATGCTGGCAGGCATGCCTTTACTTAAGTTTGATCGGTTGATCCTCTAAATCGCTTTTCTCTCAACTGTTCAGAAAGAAGAAGTTGGTCTTTTACGTGGAAAGACAATTTATATTGTTTGCGGTGTGCTTTCGATTTAGCTCTTTACAACGCTACGTGACTTGAAAGTCCCGATACATATGTAGCCATCGGTTTATACTTTTGAAATTACGGTTTTTATTTTTCTATCGCTCGAAGAGAATTCACCAAGGTGAAGTCTTTCGATATTTCCTTTCGAAATTTAGATAATTTCAACTCCGGTAAAACGATCGTCGATTTTGTCATATTCCCGTTCTGCTATCTTTTAATTTCTTTAACCGAACAGTGTTGCAACGAACGAGATTCTATTTTATTTCGAGTCATCTTAGCGTTTCGATCGAGCGAGGTCGCACATTTCGAAATTCTTGACAGCTGTAAGCTAATTTTTATCATTGGCAAACTATAAACCGTGTTCTACTAAAGAGAGACGGTAATAAAAATAGGAAAGAAGCGGATGAAATAGTAGCGAATCGAGGCAACAGAGCCGAATCAACGGAGCGTTTTATGCGGTCGGGTGCATTAGCGTAGAACGCGTGGATAATTTACGATCGGCGCTGTTTAGATCCGATGCAAATTACGATTACCTCGTAATTCACCCTCGACGCGTTTCGTTGCGAATTCACGTGATAGAAATCGTTCGATAATTGCCGGAGATGCGACCCCCTTCTGCCGGGGAACTCGTCGCGATCGTTTCTTCGTTTATAGCCGCCATGAATTCTTCATCGCGGTCTATAGGGAAACTTTGTTCTCTTAATGCCTGTAAAACACGAACATTTACAGGTTGACGTCTTAAGATGACGCGAAAGCATTTTGAAGATCACCGTGAACTTCACTTTTGAAGAATCACGCTCGCGTTACGTAATGAAATTCTAGCCAAGCTGTTCTACGATATAATTTACAGATTATCTTTATCTTCCTTTCGACCGTACGTTCTCGTGATTTTTTCAGAGAACGAAAATTAATTAACGCACGATTAACGAATCTATCTAATATCGACAAAGGTATAGTTAGGAAAATAATTCAAGTTGCGGTAAAAAGAAGTTAAAAAGCGAAGAATCTACCTCCTATAGAAATTTCTATAAAAATTCCTTCTCCCTAAAATCTCTCTCGTTTCGTTCTTAATTCGAGAAAGAGAAACGACGCGCGTAAAATTCAGAGAGAAACAAAATGCTAATCTTCCGTTCACGAGTGACGCCACGATCAACGCTGATACGCGATCGATTAAATCGAATTTCTGCCAGCGAAAAGCCGATTCGTCGCGACGAAGTAGCATATTTATCTACGTTTACGTGCTGTTTTCTCGTTTCGCGCTAGTTCGACCTAGAACAGCGTGAAACGAACCGCAAGAGAGGAGAGTAAATGCTTTTTTAGACGCGAGCTCGGCTAACAAAATGAACGATAAGAAGTTTTAAAATGTCGCGGTTAGACAATAACGCGGGAACAAAAAAGAAGAGGGTGAGCTTCATCGTCGGTTAGTTTCACCCCTTAACCGCTATACGTTTTAAGTAACTCTATAGTTTTTATTTTAGTCGGCGAAGTACAGTGTGATATTTCATTGGTACGGGAGATGATTGAAAATGGAACGGTGTTTTTGGTATGCGATTAACGGACAATTTGTCTTCCGTTGAGAATATTCTTATCGTTCCGTAACAGCGGAACAACCAATTTCTAATGTATACTTCGATATCCAATACGATGGAAGTTTGTATATCCGCACCTGGTTTATCCGATTAAATTAATGCCGAGTCTCTATTATCCAAACTATGATCGTAATTTCGTAACGCACGTACAAACATTTATCGTTGTAACGAATACACGTGTGAACGTCTGTTATAGGAACTGTTCGGTTATCCGAGCTGTTTCGTCGACACCGACATGTTCGAACAAACGAGCTTCTACGGTATTTAAAATAATTGTAACTAAAATGGTAGGATGAAAATAAATTACTTGTACATATCGTGCTGAGTAAAGTTTGAATAGGGGAATATTGGTTATCGGCGTCCCATTGACCAAAGTTCCAAATTATTCCAAGTGTTCTGAACTTTACCATAACTTCATTATCATAAAAAGAAAAGAAAACAAAAGTTTATCGTCTGGGTTTCGTCAAAGTTATTGACTATTAATACATAATACAATAACCTGTACGTATCAATGATTTTCAATACTCCGTGCAATCGGTGCTCTACGTCTACGTACACCTAATTGATTCCTCGCAAACAGAGAAGTCCCTAACAATTTACAAAATGCTCTTCCCAGCCCCTGTGTCTTCCTCTAACAGCAACAAACTGTCGATACCACAATACCACATTAATTTTCTCCGAAGCCAAAGCGATTCTTGTCCAGAGGAACGAAGCAAAAAGAAAAAGCCGCTCGATCCATCGATCTGTCGTTGGTCGAGTGTTACCAGGCGACGGGGAACAGAGTCGAGACACGCCGTTCGCTTTTTCCTACGACGTTTCCCGTATAATTGGCTCGGACGTCGGTCACGGGACCGCGAAGTGTCGTTCGCGTCGACGTTATAACGGCAAAAAGCGATCGTGTCTGCTCTTGCTACGAGAGGCAAACGGGTAACGTTGAGAATCGAGCCGACCAGCCTATTCGCGTTTCAATCGTCGACCAGCTCCAGGAGAGAGGTTACGTACGATCGATATCGATTGCCTTTTTACGCCTAGGTTTTTGCAACCGGTGCGAACGCACGGACCTCCGTAGAACGTGGCCGTTTCACTCTATCAGAATAAGGTTCCTCTATTTAATTAACATTTATCGTACAGATGCGACGAATAAAATATTGTATCTTAAATGAGTGGCGATACTACTTTTAGTAACAGATGCAGGGATAAAAAAAAAAAAAAAAAATAGTGGAACGTATAAATAAACCATATTTACTGTGTACAAATATTCTACATTTTCCATATTATTAGACATTTAATTCGGTATATCGTTAACAAAGCTACGTTTCGTAGAAAGAGGACGATATATCGTATATCAATCGATTCGTTCCAACGCGTAGATCAATAAAATATCAAAACTAACCCGCGGCAAGTTGTCGCTGTGATAACATTCCTATTCGATTTTTCAACGATGACCGATATATCGATCGTATTTGAACCAACGAAAGGTTGCGTTTATTTTATTAAATTATATAAGGCGAAAAGAAAAATGAAACGAAGAACGAACGTAACGCTGGATCGCATTAAGAAATCATCAAACTGTTGGAGAGCGTAATCAAATTAACGAATCGTTGGAAAAAGTAACGCGTAACAAAAGAGGAAGATAAAGTAATTATTTGAGAGAAGCGACGTTTCATATTTTACCTCGTAATATTCGAAATGACGCAACTAATAACCTGTTGCAAGAATGATTAACGTTAACATGAAAGTAGAAGAACGTAGTGGGGAAACAAAGTTGAAACGTCCGATAGGCGATCGTAGGCATGTGGTAACACTCTCTCGACAACATCACGTGCCGTGCGCACGCTCGGCTGACTCCTCTAACGCCTTACAGGCTTATGCAATTGATTCCCGTTCGAGCTTTTAAGTCTCGTCCTCGTAAGCCGATCGGCAATCACGAGGAGCTGTTTTGCCTCGCCACGCTATTATCCGCTTCTCTACGTGGCTGGGAAATAATATTATTTGCTCCGTAGCCCTTCGATCTTCCTCTTTTTCCACCCCTATCTTTAGTTTTTCCACCCTTTTTCCTTGCTTATCGAAGCCTTTGACGCGCTCGGACGTCTTATCAGCTTTTCTTCGACACGCGTACGGATGATGTAAGGATCTTGTAATTTTTACTCGTTAATACCAAGCTGGGGTCATTCGAGCATGGGGTCGAGAGACGATTAAAGAGGAAAGGGGAGAGGAAATGTTTAGCGAAATCGGCCAATGTGTGCGAAACTAGTTGAGAAAAAGAAATATACATATCTACACTCATAACCACAGGGAAGTTTTACGAACACATTATGCGTGTTAAACTTTTGAAATTTGATTAAGTGGGATACGAGTATTATCGCTATGTTGATAAAATTTGAAACCAATCAAAACGTACAAAACGTCTATCGCAAACATTCACTTGGTAAAAAATTAGTATACAACGAGAACGTTGATAATACAAATATAATTAGCGTTGGCGATGGTCTCTTTGAATATCGTGGCTACTAATATAACTAATTGACTGAAATTTTAAAATGTTTTATGTAACACACATAATATGTACATTGATAAAAAATTTCTATAAGCATTCGAATACTTTCGTGAACCACCGTATAAAATGGCGGGTGACAGAGATCGAATCGAATCGCAAAAAAGCCAACAGAAGAAAATTCGCAAATTTCCATCGATTACCTACTGTATACACACCTACGCCATTCTCGTAGATCGAATATCGCGATCGATCACCTTGCGCAAGGTTGATCATCCTTTCATCGTGTTACCTCTCTCTTGAGAGACACGTCTCACGATCGCTTCGTTTTCGAAAAATTATCTGTATAACGAGTCTCCTTTCTGTTTTTCCTCTTTCTATAGAATTTGTCGAACGATTCGTGCGATAAACAATTTCAGTCTTTGCTTTATAAAACTATTTGAATATTATGAATGCCATTTCATATGACGCACTGAGACCACCCAAACTACTAATGTACAAAACCTACGAAACTGCTATTATTCATATATATCTTAATGATTTGCGTTCTCTCTCCTTGCCTTCAATACTATGCTCCATCTATGCCATATATGTATTTTATGTGGTTATTATCTCAATGAATATTCTGAATTTTTATTCTGCAATCGAGTAATACAGTAGCCAAAGATGAATACACATACAGGTAATTTGATCAAGCTCGAGACATTTTCAATGGCATTCAAGCAGAATATGGTCATGTTCTTCGATATATTATTGTAACAAGTGAAATAAACGAAATAATTGCTACATGTACATGATAATATACGATAATATAATCGATAATGATGTATTCACAAAACAACGATCACGACGACTACTGCACTTCCTCTTTGTATGAGAGAAAATGCTTTAGTTTTAATTGATGACCGTTTCCTAGGTTCAAACAAGTTGAATGCCGATACACGTGATGCTCACATTTTCCTCTTTCCCTCTCTGTCTTTCCTCGAAATCACTGACAATTCGTTGTACTGCTTGATCCAACCGCACGTTGATAACGCAAACCAATTGTATGCATATACATACACACATATATGAATTCACAAGTATGCATGCAGATACGTGTACCAAAGCTCGCAATGAGAAATGACTTTCTAGGTAGGAGGAACATTTAATATAAAGTCAGACGATACGATCTCCCAATAGACATGTGAGTGTCACGTGTCTGTGGTTCCGACGCGAAAGCATACGAATTATATGTACCTTGCATCCCTTCAAACGCGCGTTTATTTAACACGTGCTTTTTAATTTGTCACATAAAAGCTGTATTGTGACCCTATTTTCTTTTTATCCTTTTTTATTTTGTACAAAGTAAAAAAGCGCAAACTAAAATATTCAGTTAAATTGATGGTATTCATGGGTAGCGCCTATTACTTCCTAGGTGTTTATTCGACGTAATTTGATAGAAAATGAATTGATCGTTCAAACCTACTTTTTGTTTATTGTAATTTTCCGACTCAAAAAATCAAAAAAGCGCGTTCTAATGTTTTAGTTAAAAGAATAGCCTTGATTTTTTAATATTAATTCATATATCGTTGTAGTACGTTAGCTTAGCTTGGAATTGATTACATTTTGAATTCAAATTTCAAATTCAAAATTTCAAATCCAAAAATTCAAAATTTCAAATCCAAAAATTCAAATTCAAAATTTCAAATTCAAAAATTCAAATTCAAAATTTCAAATTCAAAAATTCAAAATTTCAAATTCAAAAATTCAAAATTTCAAATTTGAAATTTCAAATCCAAAAATTCAAATTCAAAATTTCAAATTCAAAAATTCAAATTCAAAATTTCAAATTCAAAAATTCAAAATTTCAAATTCAAAATTTCAAATTCAAAAATTCAAATTCAAAATTTCAAATTTGAAATTTTAAATTCAAAATTTCAAATTTCAAATTCAAAATTTCAAATTCAAAAATTCAAAATTTCAAATTTGAAATTTCAAATTCAAAATTTCAAATTCAAAAATTCAAATTCAAAATTTCAAATTCAAAATTTCAAATTCAAAATTTCAAATTCAAAAATTCAAAATTTCAAATTCAAAAATTCAAAATTTCAAATTTGAAATTTCAAATTCAAAATTTCAAATTCAAAAATTCAAATTCAAAATTTCAAATTCAAAATTTCAAATTCAAAAATTCAAAATTTCAAATTCAAAAATTCAAAATTTAAAATTTCATATTTAAAATTTCAAATTTCAAATATTTATTGCTCACGAGTTTTCTTTACGTTTACGAAGATTATCGTCTTTTACGCGAGTCTTACGGCCTTAGCGAACTTTCAGAACTCGAATTACTCGTTAAGAGCTTACTAACGAGTAGATTACGAATCTTTGTAGGTTTATAAGAAGTTTGAAAGTATAAAATTGCGCAGGATGAACGTAACACGAAAGAGATACGTGAAATGTCCAAAGTGCAATGCTTTCTATAATACTTGGTAGGTAAAACAATTCTCCACCGAGGTTCTGCTTCTTCGATCGTATACTCAAAAATACGAATATACATGGAATTCGTTGATGCAATCGTTCATGTTAAATATCGTTGTTCGAATCGACGTCAGTAGCCGTTTTACGCCTTAGAAAGAATGTCCTTTGTCTGATTCGTTGTTGAGAGACTGTACGTCAGTTTTTTAATTACAAGATGGAAGAGGGGAGAAAAAAGAAAAGATTTGAAAAGCCGTTCGATAGAGTCTGTGGCAATGAACTTTCTACTTTCTTGATAAACAACACCGGTAAGCCGCGCGAGTCGCGCGTAAAAGTGGAACAAGTATTAATTTTTCGCCGCAACGTGAGTCAGCCAGGTAACGGCGCAGCCGTTTTATGAGTCATAAAACGTTGTATCGAAACGCGAGTACAAAGTTTTCCGAGCGAGCCTCGAAAGAACGCAGAATTAATGACGCTTAAACACGCATTTCCACCAATACATTTCCACTCCTCCGTTTTTCCCTAGATCATTCCCAAGAAAAGACTTTCTCGACGATTCTTCGAATCACCTTCCAGAGGAAATTAATTCCACAATGAATTAACCTTTCTTATAACGGAACCAGGCTATTTTATGCGTATCATTGTATGACTCTGCTTCCTAGAATATTCCAATTGATTACAATAGATCGATTACGGCTCATTGTTCGAAGATATATCTACGAGCGAAATTCTTTTTATCTTGCGTTAAATAAACGAAGAAATGTACGAGATAATGGGCAGAACTCTACAAGAATAGTATAGAAGCAAATATCAAATTTTCTATCGTAATTTTATATTTTCGCGGTCGTTTTTATTTCTCTGGAATTAAAAATCCTTTCATAGACGCGATCATTTATTTTTTGAGGAATATCTTCTCTTCTTTTAACGCATCGTAACATTTATATCAGAATCGTGACGTATCGAAGTTTAATTATAATTCTGACGTTAAAATCGTTTCAACCGATTCATCGTTTTAAAGTTCAAAGATATAACTGCGATTCGTGAAATTATTCTTATCTTACATCGCGTAGATGAAATAACAAATTAAATAGGAAAGGAAGGTAAAAACAGCGAATAAAATTCTAGAAAAATAGCTGAACCGAATACCGAATTTTTTCCATTAACTCTATACTTTCGCAATCATTTTCCTTTCTCTGATACCAAACATCGCTTCGCGAACGTGATCGTTTATTCCTGCGAAAATCTTTGCATTTCGATTAAAGAAGCGTAATTATAACTCTGACGGTAAAAATCTTCCCAGGAAAATTTACATTTTAATCTTCTTTTCTTCTTCCTTTTTATCTTATTATCCTTATTATTTTTTTCAATTTAGAAGAAATTGGGCACCGTGTAATCCAACGACTACGCCACTGTCGACCTGTATCGATGTGTACACCGTGCCGTTGCAATTACGCTCTCGAGTGCATCGAACCCGTGTAGGTGAAAGTGAACCAAAGCGGTTCTCGTACGTTCGTTCGTTCGCTGAGGAGAGCTCGTTTCTTTGTTAAAACATCGGTCCAAAGGTTAAAGTCGAAAACCAACGTCGCTACAATGACGGATCATCGTCATTTTCGTTTGGATCCACGTGTATCGATTTCTAAGAAATCGTACTATCTCGCTAGAAAACGTATTTATTTCATCATAGCGTTCAAGGATGAAAGAAAAAATGGATAACTCTTTTTTACGTCTTATAAATGCGTTCTGTATCTTTCTCATAAATTTATCACAAGCGTTTCTTACTTAATCTTTATATATTTTTCCAGGTCTCGTTGTCTTCGGTAGAATAATTTTTTTCTCAAAATATATTTAAAATAATTTTCACGTGGACGAATCTTTCCTAAATTATTACGTTCACCGAGTTTCGAATGACGCGTTTCATCGCGGAAAATAGGAATTAATGAAAATTATGGGGAATCGAGAGGAGTTTCGAATATTTGTACGCGAGAGGTTGTTTGTTCGGATATTTTTACGAACGACGAGAACGAGTTGTGAATCGACGTACGAGTTTAAAACGCCTCGTTGCTTCGGTATCGATGAAATTTAACGAAGAATACACGGAACGTTTCGCGAGGATATGATCGAAGAGAGGTTTCATTTGCCTTTTCTCCGCGAAATGAACTACGTTACGTTAGCCACCTGTGATTAATATCGTTCGAGTGACTCGTGCAGCTGTATTTACAGAATTTATTAATTTCGTCGTTAGTCTCTTCGGGATCTTTTTCGTTCCTAGAATTATTCCAGTCTTTGCTTTCGACGAATTTGTTCGTCCGAATTATCGGCATAATTCTTTGTTACACGAGTACGTGATTTGTAGCGTATTATATTACAGGCATTATGCTGAAATCCACAGAAATCGTCGTGACGAAGCGTTGCAACCAAAGACATAACGACTCGGTTACAAAATTTAAGCGTGCAACAATACGAATTTTTATTATAATTTTAAACACACGGTATTCATTACGAAGCTTACACACGGGATACGCGATATCTCTTCAAAGTTTTTAATACTTTTTAACGACCTTTCGCGTCTACGTATTTCATTTTTCATCTGTAGAGCTGTAATATCTACGAACAATGTACACCGTATCTACTTTTTAAAGTAGTATTATCCGCTTTTGAACAAACTTCCGAGCAATCGAAGGCAAGAAAGTATATGTTTTAACGAATGATCCATAATTATACTTTTACTTCATAGCGTCTACCTCTTCAGACGGTGAATGGTCACGAACGACTATATAGTCATTTTCTGCGGATAGCTGTTTGTTAGTGACTACATGTGACTATAGTTATCGTTCTTACGTAACGTTCCTGCGGTAGATCCGACTGCTAAAAGTGATTCTAATTGCTTCTACATATACGCTAATTGTTTAGCGATAAACGCGCGGTATAACGGTAATCACCTACCTTGAATGAAAATTGGTCATTAACTAGAATTAATTGCCATTATTTTCGCATGGCATTCGTTCGAAAAAAGAACTATACAAGAGAACAAATACGAAATATATTTTTGAAATTTTCTTTCCTTAAATCGACAAATCGTTCTTCCGAACGCTTCTCCAGAAATGAAACGTCTTCTCAGAATTATTTTCTCCTTGTTACATCAAACGAAACTTCGAAACACGCGCGCTTACGATCTCCCTTGGCATCTGTTAAGCACGTGTTCCAAAGGCTGAAATAAACCTGACAATTTCAGCGGCAAACACGGTTTCCAGTACCTCGTAAGAGGTACACCACCTAATATTCGAAGCCCAAGCCGAATGAGTCCGCGATGCATTAAAAAAATAAAAGGGAACGTAACAGACTTTTTAGCAGCACTGATTTCGATGCAACGTTTGTTGGTCGAAGCGGTTGGCATTGTATTCTAAGTCTCGCGACAAAAGACGCAATAACTCCGTTAAAAGTCCACGGCATTAGCTTATGAAAGACGTAATATTCGGTTAACAAGTTTTCCAAGCGAAGAAACCGTCGAGTTACGTCATTGGTTAATCGAAGGAAATTGTCACAGGCTTAAACCGGTGCTCGTAATTATTCGACCGATTCTACGCGTCAACAACCACCAGATTACTTCTTTTTTTTTTCTTCAGAGTTTATACAATTTATCGATGAAATTACAAGGGAAACGAGAATAACAGATTTTATAAAAATTGATCGCAAGCAATTTCGTACTGGGATTTTTTATCTTTTTCTAATTGTTTTGTTTTAATTTTAGCGTCTTTTATATCGAATATCCATTGACTATTCGATCCCTTAATCTCCAAGTATCCAAAATCCAAGTATCTTTTGGTATTTGGAATATTTGCAACATCGAAACGAAACGCACTCACTTAATGTAGTAAATTATCTGACTTTTCTACGAATATAATATTTCTGACGCGAAGCCAAAGAATCAAAGACGTATGGAAGATCGTGAAAAAATAAATCGTATAAAATTACGATGTTTCACGTTTGTTTGTCGTATTTGTAAATATTTTAAGTATCGCTAAATAGCCAAGTGTGCGAGACCTGAAAAGAAGGCAAACCGATGTTCTATATATAAAATTGAAAAGTTACAGACTCGTGCTGTTTTGGAATTCGTGTCCTCGCTTGTACGCTTAATCGATAAAAACGTTGGCATAAATTATGCTACGCCGTTGAACTTTCTGTACGTGGACGTGGACAGTTTTACGTATGTATATCCTGGATCCAAGAATAATTCACCTTTTAAGTTCCACCCCTAATTTTCCTCATGCCCTGTTAGATACTCGGGCCGAAGGAGATGGGGCGACACCTAAACGCAATTAAATTCGCCCGATCGAGCAGCCAAGTCACCGCGAATTCTCCAATTAGGGTAAATGTATTTATCAAAGGGAACGCGTCGCGGCCGTGCATTAATCTTCTAATCCGGACAATGACGCACGTACAAATATCGGCACAAAGAGAGGACGCGACCACTTCTCGCTTAATCGTAATTAAGCACCGCTCGTCCGCCTCGATCGATTCTTGCCGACCGTTATGGCGCTGGTGGACCTTCGTCCCTGCGATCGAATCTTATCGACATTTTCCGTTACAATTTATTCGGCTCTTCAGCATTTTTAGAATTTCCAAACGCTTTTTTTTTTAGTACGACGTACGGAAAGTCATAGAATAATGTTGGACAACTCGTAGACATCTTTTATCAATATATTACGCGTGTCATAGGAAACATTCTGAAATTTCATTAACATTTTTGTATAATACATGTGGACGAAATTTGGTATACAGCACGGTCATGAAAGCTTTCTGTGATAAATGTTCCAATATTTTCGTTCGCTACCTAACGTAGTACGGAAATAAGTCTAACGAATATAAAAGGTTTTTAGCGTAATACAGTTCATAAATAAATCTTGTTCCATACGGGACACAGAAAATTTTATCGATTGTCATCGATGAAACAACAAGCGTTCACTTTGGTTCTTGCCTATACGTTCGTAACAGTGATCGATAAGCCACTATTATTCAGTACACATCGTTCGAACATTGACGTCAAAGGATGGACAGAGAACACGAACACGTTCGTACAAATCTAAGGAATGCGAAAGATATTTAGGAAGATATTCGTTGAACAAAGAAGGAGCAATCGCAGAAATATCGAAACATTTACTGCAAAAGTCTCTTACGAATATATCGTGTGCTATGCGCGAAATATTTTGAAATTTTCGATGCAATCACCTGTTGCCTGCGACGAGGGAAAAAAATGATTTTCGAGAGCATGGCATGTACGTCAAAGGAAGAGAGTGCTTGTATCTTCCGTTGCCAAGGCACGGAACGGAAAGCAGCTGCACGTATCTTATCATCGTCGACAAAAGGCGAAAAATAAAAGCGGACGGTCGATCGCAGGGGAACTCGCGAGGAATCCGAAACAGGCCAGAGCCTTTCGTGCCTCGAAAGAACTCGACGCAGGTGCGAACCGGTGGACACGTGCACGTGCAACTATAAAATTTTTATGTTTCTAACGCGACCACCGAGACCAACAACCAGATACTGTCGTCTCGGAAACGATCGTGTCTATTTCGAGGGAACGCACTCTTTAACAATTCCTCGGCAACAAATTACAGAAATACGATTTCGGGGAATTTTTTGAGGAATTAATTGAATTTTATTCGTCGTAGAAAAGTGTGAAAAATATGAAGGAATTAATAAGAAATTCTATTAACGAGTTAACTAAGAGTACTCACTCTTTGGAGAATCAGATTTATGGAAACTATAGATCACGAATTATTCCCTCGGTGGAGTACAAAGAGTTAGCTTTAATCAGGTTCCAGGTCGAATATAAAAATCGCAATTTATCGATGAAACGGCAAATATATATAGATAAATAAAGAGACGTTCCAATAATGGAAGACGTCCGATGAAGAATTACAAACTTGTTGACTTCTCCTTTGGTTTCCACCTCCATAGTTCTGGTCTACGTTTCTTTCGCTTAATTCTAGAAAAATTTATCTCGCAAATTGTTATTTCGCCTCGTAGAAAATATATCAAAAGTTGGACACTTTTAAATTTACAAATTGCTTCACCCTTGAGATACATAAATAAGCCTCGTAGAGGAAGATGCGATAAGTATCCGCGATATTTTTCCAGAATTCCGCAAACACCACGCGAGATTCCAGCTAACGAAACAAGAATGATGTACGAGGAAAACAGCGCAACAAGAGTGACAAATTTATAGCGCTGGGGTTTCCGACGAAAATTTTTCAAGCGTGGATTATCGATGAATCGACCCATAAGCATCGAGGACATCTTCATAACCGTACAATATCGAGCAATGACGTCTTTAAAGAGTTTCTCCGTTTTTATAGGCAACGCGAAACGACGAATGGTAAACGCCGTGTAACGAGGAAAATATTTTCGAGCAAAATTTTCGTAATAATCCTTCAAATATAAATTTTTTTTAAAAATTGAAGAGGAGAAAAAGAGGAAAAATGAAACGAACGGTATTAAGCATTATCTGAAAGCTTCCGAACTAACATAGAGAAAGTTAGCGTATGAAGATTCATTTTTTAGTTTTTCAGTCGTCGAATTTATCTTTTACTTCCGAATGGAATTACGTCAAGTTACAGTAAGAGCCCAGGATACTTCGTTAAAAAATAATTCGAACTTATATTTCAAGTTATACTTACGTGACACGTTTTTACAAACCGAACATTAAAAAATGCGAAAGTTAGCATCGTGTGTTGAAAGCAAAATTGTAACGGTGATCAAACGATCATAATTAACACCAAATTTCTCTTTCTATAGTAATACGTACATGGATCGCATTATTCCAAAAATACAAGTCTTTAGAAATACGCTCAAGTAAAACTCTTCGACAAAATCGGTAACCTCTAAGAAAACTTCGATATCTTCCTTAAAAATCTCCATTCCTCAAACTACACATTCCGTCGATACAAATTCCTGTTCTTATAAATTTTCTTCTCGACATTGCCTATGTCGTTATTTATTATTATTATTAATATTCCCTACACAAATCGTTCCATCCCTTTCATTTCCAAAAAGCAAAAACGTATCTCCTCCTTAGAGGCACATTCGAATAAAACTCTTCAACATCCTCGTCGTCGAAAAACCTCGATTCGTTAAAATCACACGATTCGATCGATACGAAGTTCTCGAAGAAAACTAGATATTTTTGAAGAAACTCGAGGAAGGAGGAGGTTTCGGGAGAGCGGCAGAAGGAAGTGGATGGTTGGCCCTTTATTTTGGATTACGCAGGATGTGTGGAGGTCTGGAGATCCTAATGAAGGCACGTGCTGGTACATACGTTGCGCGCTGGCCGGGCCAGCCAGCCTCCTTTGTCGACCGCGCGACACGTCGCCCCTTTGGACCAGCTAGACACAGTTTAATTAAGCGAAACCAGAGCGTTACGCCGGCCGTGTGTATGTACACGTGTCGGTGAACACCCACGCAAGCCGTGTACACTTCTACTGCAGGCGGCAGCTGCACACGGCTCCGTCGTGGCGTCGCGGCGCGCTCACCCGTGCACCGTCGCGAGTTTAAATACACCCCTTAAACGTTCAACGTCTGCACTCGGATATCGCTACTCACTCTGCATTCCAGATTTTCGAGAATCTGGTCTCTAAGCTACCAGAGACTCGATTCGAGATTTTCTATGTTACGTTACAGACTTTGAACTGTGCGTTTCTACATTTCAGTCGTACGCTGTGAGTCGTCGATTCTCGATCGTGATCCTCTTCGTTCTTGACCCTTGACACGATTCTTCATCGACGATTTTTTATTTTCAAGCTCGAACGTTCGATTTTTCAATTAGCGATTCTTGGTTCCGCTTGGTTCTCGACTCCTAAACGTCGATTCTCGATCGTGGGCTCTTGGTACTTAGTCTTGGTACTTAGTAGACCCATTCACGATCCTCGATTCTTGGGTGTCGATCTTCGATCTTTGATTCTTCATCCTCGACTCTTGTTTCTTAATTCTCGGCTAGGAACTTTTTAGAAACAAGAATTTTGCTTCGTTCGAACTGTGAAAATTTCAGTGGTCGGTCATATTTAACCTAAATATTTCTAGCTGTGCAATTACACTCGTGACTTCTGTCACGTTTAAACGGATATATATACATAGGATTAAAAACGAATGAATAAATTATGTGTGTGAGAAGTTGGTATCTGGGTAATGAGATTTAGCGTGATGTAGCTTCGTTAATGAGATTTCGAAGCGGCGAGGTGTTAGGAGCTTAGATTCTCTTAACGAACTACGACGTCCGCTAATTTCGCACGGTTTAAACTTTTATTGTTACAAGTTAAAGAAACTTCCTACAAAAATTTCGGCTCGCTTTCCTTTGTATTTGTATCTGTACTGAATATCCTGCCAACTTTATTATCGCTTTAAGTCCATCGTTATCAATAGCGAGCCAACTTTCTCATCAAAGAATCTTCCAAGATAACAGAATTCCAAGCTGAAATACTTTTCGTACACCAAAAAATCTTCCAAAAATTCCCAACATCCCGCACTCTAGTAACTCCTTAACCTTAAATCGACATCTTTCTCCGAAATTTTTCTCGCCACTACCAAAATCAAATTCGTCGCACGCTCCGTCACTTTCGAAACGCAGAGGCGAGCGTTTGCCAAAAGGTTGCAAGACAGCTCGGACATTGGTAGTCGGTGGCGGCTCGGCCGTCTTGACCGAGTGAACGCCGTTTAATTAAGATAAAACGAAATTCTCCGGCCGACTCGTGTAGCTGGTCGTGTACAGAGCCACGGAGAGGAGGAACGTCTATTCGTGACCGGAACCGCGCGAAAGCGCCGCGCCTCTCTTCCACGTCCTTTCGCCTCTTCCCACCCTTTTCGCCTGCAACCCCCTTTACAACCCGTTTTGCGAGCTCGCTTTACGAATGGGCAAGTTTAAGCGAGGCGTAAGTTCGTACAAGTTGGCCTCAGCGACTCGAGTATCCGTCGTAATAAATTGCTAAGCCGTAGCTCCGGCAAGCCACTCTGCGAAACGTCCAATTAATCAGGGGATGTTAATTTCGGATGGCGCGGCCGCTGTTCGAAGGGGATGTCGAGGCTGGACTGGGATTTTAAGCGAGCCCGATTGATTGCCGCCCTTTGATCGCCAATAATTATCACGACCAGTCGCTTCTACGGCTTATTAATCGATTTTCCCTTCCACTTCGTGAACACCGTTGACGCGGATTCCATCTTCCGAGAGGGATGAATGGAACTAAGGGATGTTCGGGATGAACGAAGGTTTCGACGATGTTTGGATAAGAAAGTCTCGGTTGTGGCTGGTTTTTGGGGGAAGATTAGATGGGTCGAGTGTGAACGAAGGGTGAATTGATATGGTATCGAATGATATGATAGGAAAGATGAGGCGAAGAAACGATAAAGGGTTGGTAAATGTTGCTGGTCGATATAAATTGCATCAACGGGGGTCAAGTTTGCTACGATAGTCGAAGCTGCAGGAAAATAAATATATTATGTCTTTTTTTTTTACAATAAAGAAATTGTTGGAAGTCTTATTGATCTGAAAGGCCCAATGGGACTAGCGTGGTAAGGGGGAAGCAACAGTTTATCAGTGTCGATCCATGTCATTCGTTACAGTCATTTTTATTACATTGTACAGCGCAGTCTCGTTTAATCGAATATTATCGAACAATGTTACAATATTATACAATAATATTCCACCGAATAATATTATCGATATAGCTTGAAACGTTTCGTTTCATCTTTCTGTTCTACTTGTCAAACAGAATCGTTCCTTGATAAACAATTAAATTTAACAAACGTCTTACACCATCTTGCTATTAATTCAACGAGGAAGAAGCTTCTCGAGGCGTAAAAAATACGGCGGTAATTCGGTTCTTTAAGGAAAGAAACAAGGAAACGATCGGAATAAACTGAGGAGCGTCGCGGAAACGCGGGAAGAAGGAAGAAACGCGGGGATCAAGATTCCATGAAAAATCACCGCGTGCCTTCATGAATTATTAAACCGTTTTCCCGGCCATCCTGCGCCGCGTAATCGCACAGAATAATTTTCCCTTTTCTCGAGCCCGATACCAAAAGCAATACACCACCGGCATAGACTCGCGTGATGCTTTATCTCACCGCGGGGACGTGTTAAATCGAAATTATAAATCGCGAAAAATGGCACGAAAATATCAGGCGACGATTTATTGGCCGGGGCGCACGCTCGCACGCGCCCAACTTCCTCGCGATAACGCTACGACACGCACTCGCGTGACCGGCATACTGTCTCGGAAAGCTCGCTGATGGATTCGATTACGCGACGCGGGAAACGGAACGCAGGTCGAAGGAAAATCGGAGAGATTCCAGTGAAATATACCGTGTTACGCTCGTGGGACCAATCGTCACCAGGGAACCAACCGAAATCCTAAATTCGATAGGGTAAATTGATTTGGGAATTCGAAGCGGCATGAATATATTGTTTTTTGAGAATGTTTTGTTGAATCGAGATTAATTTGCGCTTTTAATTAACGCTCTATGTGGCTGGAGAGTTGAACCGTAGTTGGGGCAGGACATTTGAAAATTAGACGTTTTAATTATTATAAGCGTTGCGACTTTATTTCTTGAAATGGTAACAGGCTCGAGTTGTTAGTTTGCTTCCGGATTAATACAATGATTAATAAAAAAATACTATTAATCTTATCTTTATTCGTGGAATCACTCAAATTAAATACGGAATAAGGGAAAGTAACAACTGATACCACGGAGATACGAGATAACGACGATAACAGAAACGAATCGTGACATGGGCCGTGTTTAATAATACATTATACATAATACAAAATACAGAACACAGAATATAATTTGAAACTTCATTTTTCATTTGTCTCGAGAACGAAACATCGAAAACGAAAATATAAAAACGTTGTCGCGTTTCTCGACTTACTTTTGCACGTAGAACCACTACCCGATCGCTCGTACCATAATTTCGGAGACAGCCTGTACAGTGACAGGAAGTTCAATATCACAGTAGATAGAATTAAATGCCCTCCTTATTACATACGCAGTAATTGCTTCTTTAACAAACTCGAGTAATTACGATATATTATATTCGATATAGAATACTACATATTATATCAAATTTTGCTGCTTCCAATCGATTTCTCATATAGTAGCAGAATTTAATTACGATTAGCAAAGTAAAAGTTAAACGTTTCGATTATCGTATACGAACGTAATAGCGCGTAATTATTTGATAAGATTCGGTAAGAAGTTTAAAGCAGCTAAGACATGAAACAATTGTATTACTAATTTCGTTTTATTTTTCTTACTACTCGTAACAAATGTAATAAACAAACGCGATATGGACGATACACTTGCCTCTCGTATCTTGGAATCAACGGTACAATCGCGATACTGTTAAACGCCGAGAATCTTGAGACGCGATGTATGAATGTCGTTTCGTCGAACGAAGACTTACAGTCCCCGGGAAAACGTCGAAGTTAACGAACAAAGACCGTTCCCACGGAAGTAGCGCGGCCTGGAATGCCGCCGAACGACTTATGCCAGCCGACTACGAGAAAACGTAGAAGCCGATAATTAGTACATAAAAGCTGAAGCGTTACGGTAACACAGGCGGATAATGTCACTTACAAGGGTGAACGAACCAGAGTACCTCGGCCAGACCAGACCAGACCATACGACACATTGCTTGTTTGTCTTGCTCCGGCGATTTCTTTTATCCGATCGAATTATCTACGTTCGAGAGCGTACGGAACGTAACAACCGAACAAATGCCCGTGTTTTCGCGTTCCTATTGCGCGTGCCATCGTTGAAATTCTAATCGACTTTCGTCGTTGTACGAACTGTATTGTGTGCGATACGTAGCGAGCAAAGTGTTCGACATTGATTGTTCATTGGGAATACGTTTTCTTGGATTTTCTTTCTTCGCGAGTGCAACGTGGATATGTGTAGGTGACTTGGAATTGATTTGTAAGAAAAACGTGGAAGAAAACGTGTACAGTCGGGGATAAAAGTGAGTGAGCAAATAGAGGAAACATGGAATCGACGAAGCTTCGTCGAATTAACACGTTACACGCGTATCGAAGTTTTATTTATTACACGCTCATTCGTAGTTCATGTATTATTTAACGAATAATTCGAAATAATTAGATCGTCGTGTAAAGATTCTTCCACCACTATCTGTCCTCTTACTTTCGTTCCTGACTGTATCACCTGGAATGTAACAACGTTCTAAACTGTAAAGCGCGGAAATTAATTGCCTTTATTAAAATAAATTTTCTCATTATCCAACGACTTTGTTTTTCAATCGATTCTACTTTATAAATACCAAAGTGAAATTTGTTTTCTGGGTCGTACGAGTTGTAAAACAAGTTTTCATTGAGTTGCAACGGAGTTTTCGCTTAACAACCGTTCCACTTCCTCGTCTTTAAATTATTTTGCTTGTCGATAACGTTCTTGGTCAGAACGGCGGATCGAATAGAGACGAAATGGGAAACAGAAGCACAGTGATAGAAAGGAGGCAATAGATGGAGAAAGGAATATGCAACAGGGACGAGGAGATGAATGTGCGATAGAATAGTCGGGAAGGGGTTGATGCAGATAGGAGAGAAGGGGCGGAGAAGTTACGAGGCTGTTTACAGGCGGCTGTTAAACCGATCTAACTCATGGCCGGCCAATGCACTCGCTGCAACCGCGGCGACGGCGTTCGCATGTTGCTCGATACAGTTCGTCTCAAAATTAATTCTTTTCCTTTTTCCTTTCGTTTTTCCGCGACAGCTACATTTCCTAAACGGCTGTTACGAAGTATGACTAAATATGCAAATTGTTGGTACTTCGCATCTGAACGATGTACAAAAAAGAGAAAAGGAGATGCATATATGCGTAGGCTATGTCGGTAAAGTAGTAACTGAACGCGTGTATAGTTCATTGAATATTTAACGATCTCATTTAAACAATTTTATGGTCGACTAGAGTGCATAGAGTCTATTTTCGAAATGCCTTTGAGGTCAACAGCAGTACATACTACAATAAATACGTATACGTGTGTTACATTAGTCGTAGAAACGAAAGGATTAATATGGAATATTTGTTAATATCTATTTACGATACAATTTCTGACGTATCTGTTATTTTCTACGTAGAATCGTTGAATATTATTTTTTTAGATTTTCGATAATGTCGGTGTCTGGTGTTACAATTTTATTTCTCCAGGTCGGAAGCGTTTACGACATAAGTTACTAGCTGGAAATGTTAATTCATCGACGTTGATTAACATATTCATTAACGTTGCTATCCTCGAATACAGAGATTAGCCTGTGAAATAAGTTGACGATTAAATCCATGATACTTTGCGTGTGAAACTTCCAACGAGAATACGTGGAAGCTTAAACGACTTAATAAATTCTCAAAGAGGTAAAACCTGAAGATACGAAGCACAAAGCGAAACCACGTGGATTCGACGTCGAATATTCCATCAGACCGTTCGAACGATCTTCGCTATTCTCTGGGTGTTCGCCAGTCGGAGGCAGGCATCGCGAATTAATAATCGACGGTGAAAACGTTAATGATAACCACGCGTCGCGTCTCCTACCTTCGTCTAGGACCTAGACTCTAGCCTGAGCCCTTTGAACGCACAGCCAGGTACTCTCGACTTGGTCTTCGCGAAGCACTCCCGCTGACTTCGACACGAGAATTCCGCGCGAAGTATTTATTCATCAGGCTCTGGTACGCCTAACAGGCGGGACAGGAATTTCATAATGCCGGTGTCACACGGTCGTATCGATTGGAGGGCCGACCCGTGCTTCCCGGACTCTCGGCCCGCGGCAAAAATGTTGCATCGAGCTGCTCCGTCGAGAAAGGATGTCAAAGAATGATGAGGTTGATAGCATGGGAACGACGAGAATTTCTGACGTGGCTGCTGGCTGTTCCAGATAGAACAGAGAGAGAGAGAGAGAGAGAGAGAGATTATCGTGCTCCTCGTATTTTTCTCGTGTCCGACGAAGGTGGATCGTTGCTTTTTTTTAAATCTGTGGATTCTTATTTGGAGGATCTTTTGCTTAATTGTAAGTTTTACGTTAAGATCACTTTAAGTTTGTATAAATATCGAGAGACGAGAGATTTTGTTGGTTACAAATTTTGATTCGTACGATTAACGTGCGCGCACGCTAAATATTTTCGAAATCGAAGAACGTTTCTATCTAAATGTTTATGGATATCGGCGTGCGTCGATGATAGTGTGGAAATATTCGAGACAATCCTAATAATAAGACGGTTTTGTATCTCGATGAAACTTGCATACGTGTAGATAGTTGGTTAACTATCGGATTGTTTCATAAGTTATGGTAGTCTTGAAGTAGCTTTCGAAGAATCTTCGGAAAACTTGGCGTTCGATGCAGCTGACTACATCGTTCTTGTCAGAATCGTGGATATGAGTTTGCAAGACCTTCTAACGCCAGTTTGAATACTACCATACGTTTCTCCAATTATCCTCAAAAACGACTTTGCATATCCTTATATGATTTTTAGACTATTTTCGTACCATCGATCATAAAACTTTGATCGATCCTGAAGCTACCTTAAACATTCTTCGGCTTATTCGGAATTACGTACAAGCGACTAAAAACTATCGATTCCTTTCCTGTCTGAAGTTTCGTGATACGGCCACGATATTAGACCGAACGACCACTTTCAATATACGGTGGCGAACAGTTTAGAGGTAATCGAGCGGGTATTTGCGCGCGTACACGAGTTGTTGGAGCGTGACGCTCTGGAGGAGAGGAACAGGTAAAAATAAAGGCTGGGAAAAGCGAGGAAAAACAGCGAACGGGGGTGAATTCTGGCGAACGGGCCGCGTATAAGGGCGGCCGGCCTCTTTTAATAATTCAAACGAACCGATTACACGTTCCTTCTCATGGCAACAGCGCGTGGACCTAGTTAGAGGAGGATTACGGGACGCCGCGCCGGAGCGTTCGGTTTTCAAGCCGGCTGCTGCGCCTTTAAGCCGCTTACACTTTCGCCTCTGATGCACATCCACGTCCGAGTTTGCCTCTCTCTCTCTCTCTCTCTCTCTCTTTTTCTCTCCTCCTCCCCTCTCTCTGTGTATGTCACTATTCTTACGCGATCGCTAATTTTCCATTCGTTGTAATTTAAGCGTTTCCATTACAGAAAAAGATTTTTCTTCGGATAAACAATCCCATTATTTTCAAATACTTGGCATGAAAGAATTTAAGTATCTTTTTCTTTTTTTAAATGCTTGATCTAGGTAAGCTTGGCAAAGATAATTATTCTATAGTGAAAAGGTGGTAGAATAAAAAAAATCCTTGGTTTAGTTTTACGTAAGAGTAAATTAATTTTCAATTTAATTAAATTCCTCTTGAAGCCTTTAGAATGTCTGGAACTATGCCTGGATCACAAGGTCAACGTCTTTTTTATCTTTTTGTTAAGGAACATGAACAAATTAAATTTTTTATTTTCTTTCTCGAGTAAATGAATAAGAATTCACTCAGTTACAATTTCCACGTCTTCTTTTTCTGAACTATAGTTTTTTTATATTTGACTAATGTCGTTGAATCGTAGGATCGTTATCATATAGGCAATGTACGATAGCTTTTATCTCACTTTCCCAAGGAAATTTTAATGGTTTTAACTCGATTTTTACGGACGAAAGAACCACCGTCGTGTCGAATAATCGAGTGTCTGGAATCGAGTGCTTGTCGCGAGTTTACGCGATACGACTCGATGCTTGTACATAATTAATTTCGGCCGTTGTTACCGTGTGATTTAGTGGCCTCCGGTGACTGTGGCTGGCCGAGCTGTAAAACTAATTGCAATTAATTGTAATTACTGTGCGCTGTTATTGGCGAGTTTTTGATCGCGCTTCTTTGTCTTCGTTTCGATGAGATTTCCGAGAAAAAGGACTGCTTTAAAATCAGGCTGATACCGTATTCATTAAATCGTTACGATCATTACTTTGATTGATTTTTTATATCATTTTAAAATATTTGCAAATTAATGTCTGAAACGTTGTAAAGTTAAATATTTTAAAAGTTCATATTGCTCTAAGCAATTGTTTTACGACGCAATTTCAAATAGGAAATATAACTTCTACCGAAGCGTGTCTGACCATTGATTGTCTGATTTCCCTTAGCTCCTTTGCTTCGAAGCTGACCGAAACGATCATTTTCTCGATAAATCGTATTACGACGTACATCGTTACGATATTTGACATACCGAAAATGATGCGCTAAATTACCTAATATTTTATTTTAAACTTTTCGTTACTCTATGCATCGTTACTTTGGTTGGTATAGTTCGAAATTTATTTATCATCCACGTTAATTATTTAAATCATTTAAAAGGAATCAAGAGAAAACCAGAAAGTCCACCGTGGAAACTATTGATCGGTGCAAAAGCGGTTTGGTCAACGTTCGTCTGAGAAAATCCGATGGCCACATCTCTGGAAATTGAATATCTTATGGCTGGATCGATAACCGGTTGACGCGTCCGAAACTCGCAATACCTTCGACGGACAGTGTCTTCGTCTGGGAATAAAAAAATCTAATCAAGCATTTCGACCGTTTTGCGAGAACGGAAAATTCCGACGAAATGAATTTATGGTCTATCGGAGAATCGAGTAAGGCGATGATTACGAGCTCGGCCGGCTATTCAATGAAAAATTTTTGTTCGCTTCGAGTTCGTCTTCGTTCGATAATTTAAGTAAAGTTTCACCAAATCGCAAAATAAGATGTAACTAGAAGATAATTCGTGTTGGACGTTCACAAGGGAACATACTTTGTGGAAGTTTGTTAATGAGAGTAGGAAAGATTTCGTGTCTCGTGACTTTATCAGGAGAATAAAAATTGCATTCTCACAACTTTGATGTGACGGTTAATATTTTTAAAGAAGGCTTAATATAAGATGAACTTTAGTTTTAGAAAATATCCTTTTAGCGAGATGATAAATGTCCCAGAGCGTAATCTAATTTGTAAATTACGATAATTACACATAAATTACAATACCCCGTTTCAACGTCCGCTGTAAATATCTCAAATTCCAAAAAATGCAAAACTCTACTTAAAACGAAACAAGAAATTACATTCACAATGATTATGCTTAAATTACGAGTCTCCATCTCGTATTCTTCAACGCAATAGTTTTAATTATCAAGGATTACAAAAAAAAAAAAAAAGAAAAAAAGAAAAAACAGCAAACTTCATTTGAAACAAAACGAAAGAAGCATCGTATTACAACCATAATAATTATACGTAAATCACAGTACTGCCATTACTAAAACGCAAGAACGTTGAACCAGGTTCCGGAACTGGTGGCGAAACTAGCTTTCGTTGGCGCGTCGTCGTCGCTTAAACGCAGAAGCCCTTCTCCTAAATGGCCGTGCATAACGCGTTTCGCGTCCAGAATGCATCCATCCAAGCCCGGAAACCGTCCACTCCGCGGCCCGCGAGACATAATACCGTTTGATGACGTCATTAAGCCGGAGCCAGCTTATTGTTTCTCGTAAAACGTACGTGCAAACGCGGTTGTGCGCGTTTCCAGACGTCTTTGCCTGGCCCGTTTCGTCGCCCGATGGCGGACAACGTCGATGTCCTGAGAACCCCGACGTCGGCGGCGTCTCCATTTTCCACGGCGGAACAATAAACCGGGCATAAACTTATAATTAAATGGCTGTAATGGCGCGTGTTTGCCACACGTGACGCGCCTCCAACTTATTATTGTCGGACGCTCGAAATAAATCTTCGCGTCTCCGACCGTTCAATACATCTTCGTAGTTCCTTTCCGCGGAACTTGAGGGCAGTATCTTCTGGCCGACAGCGTATTTTTATGCATTAACGTTGATCTTTAAATATTTGGATTTCATATTTATCTTAATTTTATTACCTCTCGCGTATTTCAACGTTTTTTATGAATCAAGTTATTCCGAAAAGGGAAAATATCCGAAGAGATAAAAACGTGAATACAAAGCGAGAACAGCGGCACTAAGATACGAGATAAGCAACTTGCAAGTGTAAAATTTCTACTTACAAATTCAAACAAATTCGTCTTAACGCTGCTACCATTCTCGAATTTGTATATCGCAATCTCGCTCTTGTTCCTACGAATAAGAAATCTTCCAACGTAAAATCGCGAAGAGAATTGCAATTCTTTCGTATTTTCCTAAAACGTGACAAACTTTTCGAAAAGCATTGAAAAACGCTGCGTTGCGTCGAGAATGTCCAAAAGGGCGCAGCAGGATTTAATCTCAAAACTTCCTCGTCGATATATAAAACGCTTGGAACCTTAAACGCTTGCAGGGAAAGAATTCAAACTGCGCCGATAATCGAATCAGCCGACCGATATCTTTTCGCCGTACGAAATCTCTGCAAGAGTAGAGAAAAAAAAGAAAAGGATCAGCCCTTTTTCACGTGGTTCGGTGTAAGCCATTCTCGGGCCGAATGGAAATAATTGCCCGCTTTGGTATTCCAGCTGTATGTTTATCGCGCGATTCGTTTGGCTAATGGGCCATGATGGCCGCGATAATCGGGATCTTATCGGTTTCTTCCGGACACTTTCGCGGCGAGCGACTCTCTGCACGAGGTCGGCTTGCCGTGGGGACGCGCCATGGGGATTCCCCCGTTCAATTTCGCCGTCTGTTTGCCGGCTGGATTCCGCTCCATTCGTCGCTGGCCGGTCTACGTGACGCGAAAAACGAATGCCACCCCGCGGTTTTCCCGTGGCCCGTGGGTAATTCGAAAACCTCCGGACAAGACGAATCGAGGCCGCGTGAAATTGCTCCGCGTTGGTCAGACTACCATAGCTTTACTGTCGGAGTTTCGAGAGATAACGTAAGATGGGTTGGCTGGTTGATTCCGCGAGGGTGGGTTTAACGGTACCGTATAATTGGTGGCGCAGTTGCGTCTATTTATTTACGTGGCAGATAAATATTGCTAATTAGTTCGCGTAACTGATTTCAATGTTATTTATAATGTACTCCGTCATGGTGAAATCCATAAATAGGCTACGGATTTTTATGCATTTATGGGAAATTCGAATAGATGTGCACATAGCACGTAATATGCAAAAACTATATGAAACAGCGGAGTGTCCTTTATGAGATTTAGAAGATCTTTTTCTCTAATTGTATTTATAGAAGTATGAACTTTCGCAGAAACTTGTACCCTAGACGTAAGTATCAGGGCATTTATTTGTTACATTTATTAGAAAACGCTAGAATATTCTGTTTTATTTGATATTTTATATTATAAGGTACATACAATGCGAATAAAATAGAAGGGGGATATCATTAGAGGAACACTGATAGAAAATTAGAATATATACTATTAACCGTAAGATAGAATAATGACGTACACTCGTTACATTTATTGGAAAATGCTAACAAATTCTGTGTTATTCGGTATTTCACGTTACAAGGTATATACGACCCGAATGAAATAGGAGCGAGACTCAGAGAGACAATGGTAGAAGATTAGGGTATATACCATCGGCCATAAGTAGTATAAACACTCGTTACATTTATCGGAGAGCTGTAACAAATTTCACTTTGTGCTGTGCGATAAATGTAAAAAATTATTACGGACGTATTAACCGATTATTAATGGACTATAATCTTCTTATAAAATATATATTATTTATGTGTTATATAATTAAATTCTTCTCGTCTATATTCGCTGCTTCTCTGGATGGTTTAAAGTACGGGGAATTTTAAGAATTGAAAGAAAATTACTATAATAAACAAATTTATAAAGTCTGGATATTAAGATCTCTAATTAAGATTAAGTGTTCGCTATAATTCGACCATCAAACGCGTAACGTGGCTCGAGATTACAAATTGTTCTATTAGGATCGTATTAAAATTATATTTCCTATAATAGTTTCGCGGAAATGAAATTTACGTAAATCCTGTACGAGATGTGAAAATTTAAGAATGTTATTTTTTATAAATAAAATTCGGACAAAGCGTTGTACACGGTATATTAAATGTTTTATTGGATATTTGTTGCAGGAGGGCGCACCTTAGAAATTGCCTCGAAAAGTTGAAGGTGTTGGTTCCGTTGGGTCCTGAAACCTCAAGACACACCACGTTGGGTCTCTTGACCAAGGCCAAGCGTTTTATCAAGGTAAAACTGCGAATTTATTATCGTAATTCGTACCGTCAGAAACGAACATTCGTTTTATGTACACATTTTACAATTTAGTACCTTTAAATCGATAGTTTCAAACATTTTACGATTTATGCTCTTAAATCGATTATTGCACACATTGTACAACCTGTACACTCTCCCAAATCGCAGCAGCTCAGATCGAGTTCTTAAAAGAACACATTCTCGCGTCGTTTCCGCCCAAAAAGCTCAATTCCTTCAACATCCAAATCACAAAATGTCTCGATAATCGTCTCGTTGAACACTAAAGTCATTCGAATCTCTCCGCATCGCACGACGCTCTTCCGCTGGACCGCGAAGTCCTCGTCGATGAAACGCGTTATTCTTCCCGACGATCTTCCGCCTCTACCTAATCTCCGCGAAGCAAGTTCGTGCAAACAAATACACCAAAATTGCCCATAAAACTGTGCGAGAGGTGGGGTACGGGTGGTTTGAATATTTCATGCGGTGTTCCGCGAAGAAGCCGCGGTTCGCGAGAATCAACGAGCAAGAAGCACTTACGGAAAACATCAAGCTGCTTCTCCGCTGTATCTATGCATCTTCGCCTACACACCAGTCAAAAAGAAGGAGAAAAAAGCGAAGTAAAAAGAAAGGAAGGAAGACAAGAAAGTGGGGACGGGGGGATGGGAAGGGAGGAGAGATTTCTGGGTGGAAAGGGGGTCGGGTAATTAGCAAGAAAGATGGCGGAAAAGATGGCCGAGTGTGAAAAGAATCGCGGTCGAGCACGGTCGATAAAGAAGAGAGATAGAATGAAAGAAGTCCAGGGGCGGACAAATAAAGTATTACACCGGTCGTCTAGTCTCTACGAAATACGAACGAGATGCGCCCCTTTTGCCTTACCCTTAGGTACTCGGTCTTTTTTCCATCGTTAGAAATCGGCCTGTTCTTCGTTTTCTCTCTTTCGTCTCTTCAATTTTTGTTCGTTTCTTCGACTTTTTTCTGCTCTTAGATTCTCCTTCCTTCCTTTCACTTTAGTTTTCACGTTTGATTTCCTTGCTCTTCCCAGTTTGACTCTTCAATTCCTTCCCTTTCCTTCGTTCTCTGCCCTCGACACTCTTCGTTTTTTCGTCTACTCTTATCTTGCTCCACGATCCATCTTTTTCCTCCCTCTTTTCTCCCTTTCTTCGATTTTATTCTTCGTTCTCGGAGTTTGACTCGCAGATTCTCCTTCTTCTTTGTTTAATATCAATTTAGTCGGTAGCTGACTTGGCTTTGTCGCTTTCCTTCGTTGCTGGGTCGACGATAAATCGCAGCGTTAACGAGCAACTGGCCTTAGATCGCTAATTAGTAAATCTCACCGTTTGAACGCTATATATATATATATATGAAGGTACCTATAGGTTTGTTGCAGCTTTCGATAGGTCGGACTTTAATGTCTACGCGATCCAGGTTTCGTGATATGTCAGGTTTATAGCAACTAGCAGGGAAGGCTCTTTTGGTTGGTGAACGTGCAGGTCTGCCGTGAGACGTAATCGATAGCATGGGAAGCTACAAGCGTTGATCGTGGGACTGGAGACAGTGGGGTTTTAATAATTAATATATTTTATTGAAGCAAGATATTTCCTGTACTTTGCGTAAGAAAGTTGATAGGAACTGCTTCGTACAATTCAAGAGTCTATTCGATACATCAGGGACACGCGTTCTACCGATATTAATTTTAAAATGTACAAGGTGTCTCGTATCGCCGAGACAAATTATAGCTATAAATCAACCGAAGATAAGGTAAAACCAAGGATGAACTAAAGAAATATATCGAATGAACATATTTTACTATATTTTGAACGATTTTCTAAATTCTCTAGGTTTCAGGAATTTGTTCGATATTACCGTGTTCTTTTGCTCATCTTCGACGCATTGCCCGAAAGAATATTTTAAATCCGAAAAAAATGTGCAAAATTTCCAGTTGATTCGTATAATTCCTATGTTTACAAATTTCATATTGAACATCGTTAAAACGTTACAAACATTTCCCGTTTATCGAAACGAGATCAAGATCGAAATAATTAAAATAAATATTTGAAGATCGTACTGCAGGTTAATTCTGTGATATTACTCAGCCAGCTAATTAAGCCAGGTCAACGTTAACGCAAATATTCCACTCGAAACAAAGGTTCCACGTAGGTGGAATATTTGCGCAAAAGCACAAAGAAGAAACGGACAAGTCGTACGCATTACCATGGATCGTTCTAGATGAAGGAGATCCGGGGACGTGGATCGACGCGAACAGAGAAGCGAGTGCAATAGGAATGGAGGACAGAGTGAAATCTTGGCGCGGATATCTAATGCACGGCCGCGTAATGTACAGGTACCTGCAGCGGCTCGGATTGATGTATACCGAGAATCTCCCACGCGGACTCTGTATGCATGGGCGAACGGTGGATACGCGCCGTTGCACGCTGTTCTCTGTGTAAACCGTGGCCTGCAGAGAGAAACGGAGCGACAGCGGTTGCGCGGGCAGGCGGGAGACCAGGGAACATAGACAAACACGCGTGCATAGTCATAGGCGATGCACGCACGCACGCCACGCTGCACGCCATTGTGCTGGCCAGCCTGTAATTTACTAACTACGCATCCATTGTCCGTCGCCACTCTCTCCTCGCCGCGACACCTTAGCCGAACTTCCTCGTAGACCTCAAGGGGAATGTCTTGGTTTCTCTTTTGGCTCCTCCCGACCCGCGAAAGTTCTCGTTGCGTCTGTTCGCATCAGTTTTCTGTTGGATTTTCTGGTTGCTTCGATCGATGCGTTATTAGCGTTTACGTTGTAATTGCATTTATCGAAACTATGGTTTGGTTAAATGTATCGTTACCGAACGAATTTGCATTTATTTGGACGTGAAGTTGCATTACGGGAAGGCAAAGACCACTACGTGCATGGACGCGGCAGTTCGGTTAGTGTCGGACTGGTTGAACTCGTATCGACCGAATCTACCGATCCGAATGCGAAGTTCTATTTTGCGAAGGAGAAATAATAGCAAGGAGAATTGGCGAATTGTAGTTGTACGACGAACTGTTTCTTATTGGCAGGTTTAGGTAAACCGAAAGTCGAGAGATTCGAGATCGAGTTAAATATGTTTCTGGGAAAAATTTGTATTGTGAAGTGGAACGAACGAAAGCAAGACTTTAGACGAGGCTGTCTTCAGACTGAATATGTCTGATCGTGCCTTCAGATCTGTATGGGAATACAGCGAATAGATAAAGATCCAGGTTCTAGGATATTGAAAACGGCACGAACTCTGCACTTTTCATTAAATAATTGGAAAAATCCTGCAGCGTACAGCGTACCACCTGTTTCCATTCTATCCTTCTCCCGCGAATATTTTTCCCCTTCCGCCTTTGTCTCTAACCGACCACCTCTCGCCCTCTTCCTGTTCTTCTTTATTATTTTCTCCGCTGAGAAAGATTAAACCTCGCCCTATCGCATCCACCGTATCCTCACCTTTCACCCTCTTTCATCTTCCAACTATTTATCTTTTTCCTCTTATCTTCCTTCCCGTGTCACTTCCGTTCTCTTTTATTTAGGGCAATATTCCATTGCGAAAAAAGATCTCCATTCTCGCGTCTGTTTCTTTATTTTTTATTTCCTGTTTTCATTCTCTGCGAAGAGAATTTATTTTCCATTTGTTTTCCATACTTTCCAATTCTTACTCTTTTTTCTTTTTTTTTTTTTGTTTAAGTAATTAGTGTTGTATTATTTTTCTCTCTTTGCGTGTGTTTGCATGTTTCCATATTTGTACGTTGTATGTTTCTGTGTTTTACGTTTGTAGAGTACCGAGCGAAATGGAATAATAAGATGATAAATATTCCTTGTGACGCGTAACCAGCACGATACAGCTGCATCGAGCACGATGCACCGGTGCGACGCACCGAAGCTCGCGGAAGAAGAAAAGTGGGACTGCGATTGCGTTAAGGAACACGACAATGGTTGGCTTCCGTTTCACGAATAATATCGCGAGCCTCCGTAATAGAGGTGACAACGACTCAGCCGTTCTTGAAACGCTGCTTCAACTCTACGAACGATAGGAAGCCACGTACTTTGAAACAATTATAATTCGAAAGATAATTAGTCGAATAATCGTTAGATGATGTGACCACAAACGTCGAATAGTTAATAATTTCCTATGTCACGCTGATTTATTAAAACATTTATCTTCCTTGGTTGCGTCGCTTTTTTAGTAAATTAACTTAATACATACTTATAGATTAAACGAATAGATTTTGTTTAACTTATTTTTCACGTTCATAGGATCCGAAGTTAATCTTTAACAAGAAAGCATTCGTCTCCAAGAGGTATTTTTTCGTTTTTATTTCACTATCACGGCCTAAAATATTGGTTCTCATATTACGTTAGTATGCTTGTAAATTAGCATCTCAAATATTGTAAAATTACATATTTTAAACGTTTATGTTTCTCTGAACAATTGTCGCTTGAAACAGCTTCGAGTAAAGGGAATATCGAGACGCGTCTGATCATTGACTGTCCGATTCTCCTTATCTTCTTTGCTTCGCGTAGGCGGCTCGAACGCGTAGTTTCCAAATACACAAATTGTCTCAGACGATTTGTAGATTGCTGCGACGTTTGGTACACAAAAAAAAAAAAACGTTATAAATTATCTGATATTTTATTTCTAATTTTCATTTCTCGCGCATCGCGAAGGTTACTTCGAAACGTTTGGAAGCTCTTTTATGGTATTCTTGGGTAATTACCATCTAAGACAGTGTGAAACGAAAAATAAACTAAGTTATCGATCAATATAAAAGGTGTTCGATTCGCGTGGAATTTTTATTTCGTTATTACGATATTAATGTAGAATCTTTCTTTCAACCTATCCTCGGTTTACCATATGTATAAAATTCGGCTAGAAATCGCATCAAAATCATTGGAAAACCGGAGGGCAATCCGTCAGGGTATCGCGATGGCTCGGTGACATAATAAACAGTGAAATTTAACGTGGCAGCTGCATGCCGTGATTCGTATTCCGCGTGGCACGCCGCGAGCGTACGTCGTATCAGGCTTTATTGGCCAGTGGGACATATACGTAGGTTCCACCTTGCGTCAAGGCAGGATACAACACTACGTGGAATATAAACTGGCGTTATTCCATCGAAGAATACGCACGCACTATCGCATAATGCCTCTGTGCCAGCATTTTATCTACATTATTCAACCACCATACGGATACGCGTTTCACCGTATTAGTGTCTTGAGATAATTGCAGGAAACGCTTTCGCACCAACCAGAATCGTCATGATACTTCCATGGGAGTCATTGGCCCGCTATTATCGTCGTTTTTATCTAACTTTCTTCGCTATTTCTCTTAATGTTTAAATGCCTGGTGTTTAAGATCAATTCGCCTCCTAGACAAGATTAAATAATTACGTTAGGTTAAAGATATTGTTTCACCTCTGAAATTACACATCTTTCTCTTATCAGAAATGTCTGCCTTTTAAGCGCGATGTTTGTGTCAATACACACGGTGCGTTGCTGCTGAAACACAGGAAAACAAAATCGTAATTATTTGTGATAGCAGCCTTACCTTGATCATCGAAGCTACGCATCATATGCGTCACTAGTGTTGGATACGTAATGGTTAGACATAGACTACATATTTTTCAAGATAATCTCGTTCTCCTTTCATTTCCAAAAAATGAACGATTGGTCCAATTGAAATATTGAATATCGAAGTTTTTACTTATTGTTGACAATTTTTCCAAAAAATAAGTTACTTTCTTTTACTATGTATTTTTTTTTTTTTTTCTAAAGTAAAAATAATAAAGTAGTCGAAACGATTAATTGGCTGAAAGCGTTATTATCATTTCTTATTTCAGATAATCTATATTTTCGATAAAATTTCTCCAAGTCAGCATAGTTTCCCACTACATTACGCAGAACAACATGTATTTCAATAACACGAAGACTCGTGAAACGTGCCTAAACGTTCCACATACTCGGCACTAACGCAAAGTTTCTAATATTTGAGTCACTCGATCGTCACCTCGACTTGCTAATTGAAAGATAAACTCTCTGGATCGTTCGAGGGCCTATCGCGGTTCCCATATCGAAAGCATGTTTCTCTCGGCCATGGCATTGTTTAAAACTGATTGTGCTATCGCACGTGTGCGTCATGTGCATCCTCTGTCCCTGCCTATACTGCAAGCTGACCAACGTGGACACGCACATGCATATTGCAGCGAGCTGCACAACCCAGAAACGAACGACCGTGGATGCATCAAGTAATGAATATTCCGTTTCTACGCGTTACGCGCGCCCCGGCTCCGTTCAGCCGCAGCACATTAATTCGAAAAATCTCCATCGATTTGGAGCGAATATATTAGCGTTGTTGACGGACCGTGGAGTTTTTTGCAGGGAAACTGTCAGATTATGCGATTGTGTAGAGAATTCTTCTGAATTCAAAAGTCGAAGGATTCTTATCGGTAGATCGCGGGCTTTTGTGCATTTACAAGAATCTCGAAGGTGTAAAATTGCATAGATCGTTCATAATACGGGAAAAGATATAGAGTTTAAAATATCACGAAGCTTTTTATAATACTCGAATGGTAAAGAATAATCTTCTATCCAAGCTGTGCTTTTTTAATCGTATTCTCGAAAATCTAAATTTGCATAAAACCCTGTATGAAATATAGAGATAGATATAACGTATCATAGCGTTTTCTGTAATACTTGACGGATAGAATAATTTTCTACCGCAATTCTATTTTTTTAATCGTATTCTCAAAAATCTAAATTTGCATAGAAATTTGCATAGAAATTTGCATAGTAGTCTATATATTTATAAGTTTTGTATAAGTTGTGTAACAGTTCCAAGTTATATGATGCAAGGCTGACTGATTCGTTCATCAACTCCTAGCACAAGCCAGGGTACTTGGAAACGTGAAATTGTTGGGAATAAAAAACCTGGAAGAGTAAAAAGGATACATATGGCACGAGTTGCTAAAGTCGAGAATGTGAAATTCGGTGTACGAATTTCTCGTTAACAATAAGCGAACAGGTGTTTGGGTGTTTTTTGAAATTTAACTCCTGAAGGGTGTTTAAACAGAGAGTAATAAACATAAATTAAAATACTGTGCGGACGAAATCGCGAACGCGCAGCTAGTTATAAAACACTCTTTTACTGGTTTTAAATTAAATACAGCAGCACCGCGAATCATTGAACGCTGATTTCTGTGAAAATCGTGAAAATACGGATTGAAAACTCGCAGAAATTCAGGCGTAAAATTTAATTGAATTTAGTAGATGTTTCATCCGAAAGAATACAGTCGATTGAAGGAAACTCTGTAGTTTTATACTTACGCACTGCGAGGGGTTATTCGATCTTATCGAACGAGATACTCAAGAACCTTCGCCTCTTTCCAAACATAAAAATCCTTTTACAAAACGTCGCCACGTTCGTCCAGGTAATGAAAAATCGAACTCCCGGAGCATCCATCGATCTGTTCGCAGGAAGCCAAAAAACGAGCCACCTAATCAGACGAAACACACGTTCCTCGAGCGAACTCACACTTCGACAAGATCCAATTTGTCGTTGGAAAATTAAGGAACGTCCTGATGTCTCCCTCGTCTCCTCTCTTCTCCCACCGATTCTCTTCGACCATTCGAATTATCTAACCTTTGACACAGGCCCGGGACTCGACAAACGCGAGGCCCAGCAGAAGGAAAAAGAGAGCAGAAGCAGAGATGCTTTTTTCCTGACAATTAAACACAATTGTCGCTAAGCGGCAGCGTCCGTTCCCGGACATTAAATATCCCCCGAACGAAGAAGGAGGTAGAGAGAAAACGAGAAAGAGAGAAAATATATAGCAACGGCTCGGGGATACGGTTGAGCCGTAGGAAGAATTTATGTTCGCTCGTCGCAGGAAAGTCCAACGAGTCGGTGCGAGCTGATTTCACCGAAGCAAATTACTTCTTTAAATCGAGCAGACGCACGCCTCGACGCGATCCATTTCACTTTCCTTCGTGGCGGAAGCGGCCGAAAAGGAAAAACTCACGTGCCCCTTTCTTTTCCAGGCCCGTTTTACGGATTCTCGCTCGACACGACGTCGATTCGATTTGCCGTCGCGCAACATTTGCTGCCTCTGCTATCTCTACATTACTTTAATCTCGCAATCCTGATTTTCTAAAAGCATTCGCGGAGATTTTGCGAAGTTTCTTCCCTCGGAATCTGTTTTGTTTGGGTCCGCGAGTTTCCCGCGAGTCGCGAGACATTTTGGAGTATTCGGATAATTTTTCGAATTAAGAAATAGGCGATTAATTTCTTCTATTTTGGAATTAATCTTGGAACGATTTGGTACTTCATCTCTTCAGGATTTGTTCGTTGAATCGTGTTCTGCGACTTGTGGCAGGTTTCAGCGTGTTTTTATGATTGTTGGAAGTTCTTGAACGGTTCTTTCGGATCGAAAAGCGAGTCAACTGCTCTCATTTTGAAGGAGATTCAATTTTAAAGGGAAAAAGAAATTCCTCGATCTTCGAGGTTAGTGGATCAACTTTGTAGTAATTAAAGTATATAAAATCGGTTGTTCGTTTTAATCAATTTATCATGCAGACCGCACATACTCGAACGTCAGAATAATCGCATCAACATTAACTTGGTTAGAGAATTTTTAAATCTTCCTTTGTCTATCTATTTGTAATTTCATAATGAAACCAAATTCAGCGAAAAACGAACGAGCATTTAAACACTTTCGCGCGATAATCTACGTATCAAAAAGAGTTCAAAATTGGCTCGAAATATCCTTACCGAAAGACATTCTGTGGCCTGAGAAAAGCCAGCTATAAAAGGATCGAAAGGGTGAGGTCACCAGGATTGCAGATAAGAGACAACGTTCGATACGCGCGTGTGTGTACTGTCCTGTGCTTCTTCCTTCGGCTTGATATGAGTTTACAACGTAGATAAGGTTGGTTTCGAAGCGGTCGAGCCCTGGCTACTGTCGTAAAATGCGCGGAAGCCGGCTTAAAAGCGAGGCTTCCACCGTTTCGTGCCGGGAAACTCTAATCGCGCCGCTTTCTATCCACCGTCTCGCGCGTTCTTCCACGCTCATTCACTCGAGAATAAATTATCCGCGTAATCGAAATGGTAACTGACACTTTCGACTGCTGTTTACGGATCGTTTTGTAAATATTTAAATCTTTCGATCGAACAATTGCAACGATCGAACGTTTGACGAATCGCTCGATTGAACGACTTAAATATTTAACGAATAGTTCGATCAAACACCTTACACCCTAAATCCCTGTTAAAACTCATCCTCTACTATACGTCGTATCATGTACTGTCAAATTAAATTTAAATATTGTAAGTTAAATTTAAATTTAATTTTTCATCGTGTGAAAACTGTAGATGTAGAAAAATACATAAGATTCGGCGAAACGTCCACCGCGATAGAAACTTTCTTAACCGGTGTAATTACCTCTCGGCTAATTTTCGAGACATAATCGGTCACCGAACGAATCTTTATCAGACTGGAGCTCTCGAAACTTTGCAAGTTACCCTAATCCCCAAGAAACCAGCAGCAAAATGAAAGGGAACGGAGCAACGGACGCGCACCAATTTCCAAACTATCCCCTGCCAGCGTACGCATTAACTCTACAATTTCAACGTCGCAACACAGTATCCAACGGTATCTTTTGTTCCGCCCCCTTATCCAGCATTTTTTCTCATCAGCGACGCGACCGACCGGACGCTTCCTTTGTCCCGTTGGTCCTCGGTAAGTCGCAGACAATTTTGTCCCGCTTTCTAATCGCCACCCTCGCCATTATTCCCTGCCATTCCACGGCTCGCGCCAATTGCTTATCTTTGTATCTCCTGCACCCTGTCGACTCGCGTCTTAGCTTTTTCCCGGGGCTCTCTTGTTCCCAGGCGTTTCTCTCTTCTCTTTCGAACAGAGAAGAAGTGATTACAGGGGAGCCGAGCAACGTGTAGTGTTCTGGAAGGGTGTCATAAATCGCAGACGACTCCTTCAATTCCTCTCTCTCTCTCTCTCTCTCTTACTTTTTTTCTCTCTTTTTTCCCCTTTCTCTCTCTCTCAGTTCGTCTCTTCGATCGCGCACGCTCTATGCAGCGCCGTTTTCCTCTTGCCTCGCGCTTATTTACGTGCTACCTTCTTCTTTCGTTTCTCTTTCGATTTCTTCCGCCCTTTGTTTCTTTTGTTTCGCCGGGTTGTTGCGGATTTTCTTGGGAAAAGGGAAAGAACGAATTTCGACGAAGAGTAGGTGGACGAACGAAATGGAAATCTACGCGGAGGTTTAATTTTGCGGGGATGTTGATATCGAAAGCGTCGAATTCCTGAAAATGGCCAGACTCATTTTTAACTATTAGCGAGTGATATACCGGTGACAAACTTTAACGGATGGTACTGGCCTCTTGTAGTCGAACCTCGGAGAAGTCATTTTCAGGTTCGACGTTTCGTACGTACCGTCCTAGTAAATAGCAGATAATGCACTCTTCTCTCTCGTCGGTTCTCAATTCTTCATCGATTTCTCTCGGATCTCAAAAGAATCGTACCGCTATAATACGTATGTACGCTCGTTCCATTTTCTCCCCTTGTGTGCAGCGTAGGCATTTTTAACGCTCGCAAATATATGTCGTTTTAAAGGTTACGCATCAGCGATCATTTTGACAAAGATCTGGCAAAAATCACTTTGAAAAATGAAACCGAACGTGTCGGGAAATAAAGAACGTATTAAGTGCACAGTGGCTACAAGTATTCGCCCCACCCTTGCATCTATTTTAGTGTCTATATACCGATTAATTAAATTCAAGTAGATACGAACCCTTTCACTGCTCTAACCATCATAATACATTCTGTGAGATGCGTATCCGCCATGCTAAAGTCGTAAATTTACGGATCCCGCGTAGCATAGTCCCACGCGGTATAATCAATCAGTTGGAAAATTCATCCATTTTCGAACACCTTGTCGGCAGAATAAATATTCAACGTCGTATTGCTACCAAAGTTTGGTACCACGAAAATGAAATGTACAGAACCTCGGTAAAAATCTTCGTTGAAAAAGAAGGCTGTGCCCATGCGCTTCTCGTAGCTCCTCTAATTTATATACAAAAAATAATCGACTCTAACGAGTACGAATATATAATCGCTAACAAGCAGATACTACAAGATGGGTAAATAAATATTTTTGCCGGATAGTCTTCGATTCGCACGAATGAAGGGTGCTCGAAGCTACTTTGCTCTAGCAACCCTTGCTCGATTGCTCGTCGTGGACAGCGTTCACTGTGGTCATTCGGTGGTTGCTAGTGGTCACTTTACCCAAAATCGTTTCCGACGACTACTCGACTACCGTGAACGTTTCTGGTGGTTCCCTTTCGATTCCAACTACTTTCGTGGACAGTGTCCATTCCGGATCAGTGGTGGGAAATAATCTATCACCTTACCGGCTTCCCTTGGGCGGTACCTTGCCGAGGTACACTCTACCGTGATTAAATTGCGACTTAGAAGAATTTCTACGTGCTGGCAAGCAATCCTATCAAGACAGAGAGTATTCCGAGGTGAATTCTACGAACTAGAAATCCCTAGGCTTCCGAGGAAGGAATTTCAGAAGCGAGGAAGAAGCGTGGCGAAGTAAGACACGTTTTATTTAAGTCGAGAAACCAATATCCGTAATTCCATATGTAATTGTAAGCCGCTGTGATCGTAACAGTTGCTCGTTTATCCTCTGTCGAGTCTCGATTGGCTGTTCGGGTTCAGCCAGTAGCTCGTAGACAATCGTCGCAACCGAATTTAGTCCGCAAGATGTACCGTAACAGAAAGAAAGTCTCCGCTAAAGCGAATCGGTGTACTTTGTTCTTAATCGTCAAAAATTCTCGGAATAATTAGACGCATAGAATCGATACACCGAGACACTGCGTTTGTAGCATCGTGAGTTCGACGTCGATCGAGGAAAACATCACGAGGGAACGATCGTGCGTACGTAGCTGACGACGTGTAAAAAGGAAATTTCAACACTGCGATCGGTGCAAGGACAAAGAGGAAGTAACTTTAGAAATAAAAAAAAAAGGGGCACAAGGAAAAGAGTCGTTGCGAGAGAAATGGAAAAATGTATCGAACAAAAGGCGCTCTAAGGATAGTAAAATAGTTCGAGAAATTCGCAGTGTTTCTATTACGAAATTCCCTCGAATTTTCTCTATAAGCTAGATGCAGAGGTGGAAAGAGGAAATTTTGAAATACAAAGTAACAACGTAAAGACGTTAAAAGAGAGATTTCAGCACTGATAAAGAAAAGGGAAGAAGGAAGAAGAGAAAAACGAGAGAAATTCCGGGAGTTTCGACGTAGAATCGATTTAAGCCCCGTAAAAGTCCCCACCTTGAAACGGTTAATCGGATTGCCAGCGCAAATATACGTACGTATTCGACGTTCACACGTCGCGTCGTCGTCGTCCGCGTTAATTGTATTTCGAATGAATTGAACGCGTTCGACTCGATTACCGGACAAAAAGAAAAAAAAAAAAAAAGAAGAAGATGGGGTGAGATGGAGGGGAAAAAAAAGAAGACAGCGACGCACATCGATGCTTCTTGCTGCGTCGTTGATGCAACGGGAAGCCGTCCAATCGCGTTCACCGATCGTTGCGCCTTTTACACCGGAAGCGGATGGCCTCTTCCTCGCGAGTGACCACAGTTTTCTATCTGCGAGCGTTGCGTAAACATTGGGAGGTGAATCTTGACGGATAAATGGGTGGATGTGAGAATTGGATATCATTTGTTGAATAACGAAGTTTGTGACTTTTAGAAAATACACCGACTCGCGGAGGTATTCGAACGCTTGTCGTACAAAATTTTCGTACGTCGTTGGCTTGCTGCACAAATATCGTACGTCTACTTTCTATGAAATTTTAGTTCCTACATGCAACGAATAGTTCTCGACTGTCAGCTTATGGGGTATAATGATCACATCTCTATGCTATTTCGTAATAAATTCGTCAAAAAGAACATTTCCGTATCGACGCATTTATGCAGATATTTTCTGGAACCATGAACAAGCTTTGTTATTTTGTATTGCTGAAAAGGGTGCGTAATTTGCATCGTCAATTTTTATAATACCACTGATAAAGGATAAATAAAAATGGTTATTTAATTATAAAGTATCGTTGGAAAACGCTAAAAGTCGACACGACGATATTTGTGCAGTATGGAGTCGGTGTGTTATATAAAGTATTCTGAACTGTGATTAGCGCTATAACGTAGCGCAACACCGTCGTGATTACATTGGTCAAATTTGAGAGTTTGGTCAAGAGAGTTGTACAATGTTTATTAAGGGAATTCGTAATTATTTTCACGTTTACATTCACACAATTTGCAATTGTTTTCGCCTGTACATTCACACAATTTGCTGTTCTTCTCGCGTCTACACTCACACAATTCGTAATTATTTTCACAGTGACATTCACGCGATTTGCAATTGTTTTCACATTCGCCTTCACACAATTCGCAATTATTTTCACATTTACCTGTGCGCGCATTGTCACGATCAAACATTCTACATTTTCATTTTGCAGGCACATTCACAAGCGCATTCTCGAAATTCACAACCGCGTTCCAGTCTGATGTCTATCGACATTTATTAAACTTTTCAATTATATCTATACGAAATTTTACGAATATAAATATTACGAATATAAATGCTAAACGAAACGAGCAATATTAGAAAATAGTTTCAAATGTCATAAATTAATATTTTTTCGTTTCTAGTTGTTATAAATTAATAAAGACGATACAATGAAAAAAAAAAAAGAAAAAAGGAAAGAAAGCAAAGAGGGGATAACAATCGTAAGATGACACGAATAGATGAAACTCGATGAATATTCGATCGATATCTGATCTTGAACGTATAAAAAGAGCAGGAAAAAAGGGCACGAATCAATAATCAACCGTTAATTTCGGATCGCGTGATACGTCGCCTTAATTACTCGGAGCAGTCTCTTCTCCAACACAAGATACATATCTCGTGTCTTCTTTAATTGAATCTAGCCCGACTAGTTCTTCCGCGATGACGCTTTTACGCTGGTTGTTGTTATCGTTCTGCTCGATCTTATGTAATAGTTCTTTAGCGATATCGACAATCCGTCTGGCATCCTTTTTCCGTGTAATAGAAAAGATAGTAATACGTTCTCGTTCGTACAAGATAGTTCTCAAGCAAAATTGCGTATGATGTTTTCAATGAAATTGAAGTTTGCCGTATCTTCCAATGGAAACAGAAAAGTCGGATTCTCAGATGTCGAGGTAATTCTAAGAGCTAGATTAATGGTTCAGTAACATTTGTTTTTATTTCCAAACAGTACGGAGAAGATAACACTCGATCCGAAAGTAACAGTTTACTATTGTAGTTAGTAGCATTAGTTGGTAGCAATAACTATCGTTTAGAAATGTTAGCTTCCACGGGATTATAGATTGCTGCATTTAAAAAATCGCTAACAAAGAATGTACTTTCCTACCGAAACCTTCTCAACGTGGAATTACAAATGTAAACAGCGGACTAATTTATTTCAGTTAGACTCTAATCTTAATCTTAACGTTAAAAGTATAATTGTAATAATGCGTTCAAAGGAGGATAGGTTTCTAGGAACAAAGAAAAATTACACGTTTAAAAAGTTGGTAATGTCTGCGACGAATTAACGGATTAATAATCCCACAACGTGATTATATTTTCTTCGGTAACGAGTTTGAAATTCCTCGTGTTTGATCAAAGGGAAACAGTAGTATTATTTCGCGTCATTCGTTTAATTTTCCGTGCTCGATGGAGAGATCCGATAGTATCGAAGTCGCTTAAATGGAGCATCGCCGAGGCAGGAAACATTTTTCATTTAAGTCAAAGAGAATCGCGTTGGGTCAGCCAGGAAGTTGCTTCTTTTCCTTCAACAGTAGCGACGAACCCCTATTGCGATGGGAATCCAACGACTGTTGTTCGTTCGAAAGCGATTGCTTCGGATGTTCTTCAACGAACCGACGGTCTACCTAATTATAAAGTTAAATTAAGTATTGATACACCGGTGTTCTTCCCTTGTCTCGTCCAACTCGAAAAACCTTTGTCTCGTGGGCTTTTGTACAAACCTCTCTGGATCTTGTCATTTTATTCTTTGTCATCGTTCGAACCGCTTAATATTTTTAGTACTTTGGCCGATCATACTCGTTGCCGAGTATTTACCTGGCATTATGGTTAACCGTGGCCAGTCAACGAAATTTTCCGTTTAAGCTTAATTGTATTTTCCGCAATCGTTATCGCGTAGTTCGGTATCGTAGCTTTAGTATCGCGGTCAACGGTGATAAATTTATCTAAACGCTATCGAAATTGTTGGAACGTGACCATGGAACGTCCATGTGTTTCTGCGCGTTCGAGGAGTGCTGAGTGGTAGTTGACCGGATCTTGATCGTAATTGGACCGCGAGTGTAAATCGTGTTTTAATATAGCCCAGACAACGAACCTTGAAGCTCGTTGCAGTCGATTGCTGAGAATTATTCCCTCTACCTTTATCGCGCGAAAAGCGTGCCCTCGTATCCTAAGAGCTGTGCCCTTCGTACTATTAAATATTTAATAACAAGAATATTTCTCTGAAAGGATTAACAATTCTGAAAATTTCGATTACTACGGCGTATTTCACACGATTATTCGATATATTTCTTTGGAAATAAGAGGATTTCATAATTTTTATTTCGATAAAAAGTTTTCAATCCCGTTGCGTTCTTTTGCATCATATTAGATCGGATTATGAATTAAACGATAAATGATAAATGGTAGGCTTTAGATAACGAACGATCGTGTCTTTTAATACTCGAGGAATTGTTTAAGTTTGGGAAGAAAATACGCACGGTTGTCTATCTGCGATGTAGCGCTAAAATATTTCTTAACTGAAGCTAACTCGTGCCTGTTAAAACCAAAGTAGAACTGGGATATACAAATTCAAGAACAAGCATTCGTTTCAGATTTCTCAGATGTCACAAACACCGGAAATATATTTCCCACTCGTACGACAAATTCCCTGATTAACGAATCGAAAGCAAGCTCTTGTTTCTCGATTTAATTAACGGAATGTCGTTCATTTGGACGTTCCCTTCGTTATTCAGAGAACGTGAAATTCTTTGAACGATTCCTTGACCAGGCAAAATGATATCCCATGTCCGGTTCATTAACACGAAACGAACATTCCCAATGAGAAGTTTAAATTATCTAAATCTCATGTCAGAGCCCTCGAATTAGCTGCGGCTTTATTGTAATCCTCGCGAGCTTAGCGAACTGTGTTCCAATCCCCCTCTCCAGCCCATTAATTCCGCGATTTTTCAGCAGTTTCGTATCCGCTCAGCAGAATTAATCTTCGAAATGAAGATGGAACAAAAGCAGAAGCCAATTGCCGCGAGTCCCGCCATGAACAGAAACGCGGTTAACGTTGAAATCCTTTTGCGAGCAGTTTCCCGTAAACGCATTAAAAAAATACTCCGAACCCGGGCTAACGTCCAACGGGATTATCTGTAGCGGAATTTTTTACAGGAGCATGATAAATCAGGGGACGAACGTTCGAAAGATTAAAACGTCTATGATATTCTCTCTTTTTTTTTCTCCTCGTTGCTTTTTTTCTCTCTTTGAAAAACCACGTGGCAAATTGATTTTGTTGGAAGCTGTTCGTTCTATTAGGGTTTTATGGTTAGTTGACTTATGGAAGTTTTATCGAAATACATTAGAGTTTCAGGGGATGATATTACGTCGTTTGGGCTACTTTGTTTCTACTTGCTTTAGAATTACGTTAAGGAGGAACAGAGTATTGGGATAGAAACGCGGTGAAACATAATTTAGTTCAAAATACATTTTCTAATGAGAATACTGACATTGCTGGGACAAGTATAGAATAATCATAGAATCAAACGGAGTAAAAAATAATAATGGATTTCGAAATTAATTCTAGATTCGGTTTCGTATAGTACCTTCTGCGTTTTATAGTCACTTTCGACCGAATCGTGTTTTCTCGCCTTTTAAAAGTTCTCTTTAATTTAAACAAAAGGAAAAGATATACAAGAATATTCAATGATATGCGCGAGATTTCTCCTCTCAATTCTACGTTAAAGTATCTTACCCAACTAAAACCAAAAAGTCAAATTAAGACACAAATCTCGTTGGCGGATCGCCAGATTAAAATTACACGCATTCAAAAATATAGATACTAATTTTTAAATACAGGATCCACTGACAGTTCAACTGCCTGAACATCTTAATATCGACCTAATATCATAATCAACGAATATATCTATATTAGGGATATACGCCTCGATGATATAACCTAAAGGGATTGAATCGAGATTGCATGATGCATAATGGGGATGAACGTTGGGTTACAGAGCCTGGAGGAGCGTGAACGCAAGCACGCCGTGCACAAGGAACAGCTGTCTCGCGAGCAGAGGTTCCTCAGGCGACGGCTAGAGCAGCTGACAAACCAGACAGGCCTGCACGTGTTGCACGGCCTCCACGGCCTCCATGGGCTAAGCTCGAGCGCTCCAACCGGTTCCTCTTGCGGTCCTGGAGCTGCCGCGGCCGCGGCTCTTCTCTCCAAACGGCGCAGCGTTTCCGAGTGTTCTCTCGGCACAGCTTCGTCGACCAGCTCCACGGCCAGCTCCAGGAACTCCGACAGGTCTGCAGGCAGTCCCTCCGTCTCGGAGTCCGGTAAGTGCTGCCTTGCCTCTATCGCATGCTATCGCTTACTCTTTCAAATGATCAATCGATGTTCCACGCTAGAAGGATCCGGTCATTTTCATTCGGCTGTCGGCCAAAATTGTTATTGTCGTTATTAGACTGTGGATTTTTATGCAAATTCGTATGTTTGAAAATAGAATTCAAAAAGGTGGGAACTCGGTGGAAGATCGTTTTTCAAAATATTATAGAAAGCCCTATACTTTGGATATTTTACAGCGGAGGAGGAAATTTGTACAAAATTTAATTTTCGCGAAATGGATTTATATTTAACCTTCTATTTGCAACCTTATCTTTACCGACGTCGCCTGCATACTGGATCGTTCCAGTTTGTGTGGTTCTTCTCACGTTTTCGCCTTTTTGAAAATCACTCGAAATTCTTGAATACACTTTCGAGTTTCTTCACAAGTTTCACATAAATACGATGCAGTAGTTTTTATCGCTACATGTTACCCTAGTTTTTCTAAACAAAGCGAAATTTAAACAGAGGTGGAAGTGGAATGAATGAAAAATTACTTCGATATTACCGATCGGAAACGACTCAGTATGCAGAAGGAGGGTTAATGAGAGCAATGAATAAATATAATATCTGTATAGCACGGAAGAATGACTACATGCCAACATGGTGAACAATTTTTAGTACGAAAGTTCCTAGATTTCATAATGTATCAATTTTAAATATCCTTTTATCCATCACTACAGTGCCTTGAATAATTATAAACTGAATCCTATTTTTATATTTTTCATGATATTAAAACAAAAATTGGCAAACTCGTTTATATAATTTCATATTATAATATGCGACAGAACTGAAGATACAACAAACAAAGATCTTGTTCTTTCGAAGTCTGGAAAAGATTAAATTTTTTCTTAAAACGTGTTTTTCACTGTAAGAAAATATAAAGCCAACGTTAATTTTGTTACGGTTTCATTAAATATTTAATGAATTCTCCTTTATCTCTGATTGCTTCTATTAATCTGTTAGGTACGCTATCCGCTAAACTCATTTGGAGTTTCGTTTCGAATATCCGTCCACGTGGATTTTATTCTTTTCCTAAGTTCCAAGATCATTTTTATACGTGGCTTCACCTGATCGTAAACTTTTCTTACTACAATTCTTCGCAAGTTCTCGATGGGATTCGGATCGAGACCCAACGCTGGCCACGGTAATAACTCTATTCCGAAATCTTGAAACCGCTTTTTTATAGTGGCGGCTGTACGAGTAGAAACATTGTCTTGCTGAAAGATTGACTTTTCGTTCTCCATTTCGACTATGAGAGCCAATGATTCGCTATGTAACATCTCCTGATATCCTACAGCGTTCAATTTGACTTTTTCTAAAACAATTTCCCTTAACGTATCCAGGCATGACCGGTGGTCCCTTGGAAATATTGAAGAAATAACGCAAAAAATGTGTTTGAGTCTATAATTATCCACGGCACTGTATATATCATTCCATGTTACGTGCATTGCGCGTAGTTTCAAATTTCCCATAAATGCATAAAAATCCGCAGTGTAACTATCATTTTTAGTAACGAGAACGATCGAGCCGCTCAGGAGTCACATTGATCAACTGTATAAATCGAAATATTCAGGAAACCGATATACCTTACAGACGCTATTTTTTCATTTACCTTAGAATTTACAATTACTTGTATCGTCTTCTTGCGACGAACAAACTTATGGAAGCAAACGGTTCGTTCCTCGAGAACAGAATATTAGTGGCGTGTACTTCTGCAATGAAACTAAAAGATGCGTTAAAACTGGAGTTGATCGGTTTCGCTTCTGCGAGGCTCAAGTTACTTGCAAGTTTCAGATTTTTAAAGAGAGATAAGCGTTTTATTCACAGTACGTCTAAAATTATAGCGGATCTCGAAGCGTAAAAGGAATATTACAAAAATGGTCACTTTCTTTTATTTCTAGCACTTGGACGAGTGGTTAGCATCGCAGATTATGCGTTCCGCGAGCTTTCTATATCGTGATTATCGTACAATTTTTCGTGAATGAAAATAATACGTGTACGAAGATAGGAGATTGGAACCTCGGAAAATAAAACCTTAAAATCGTCGATATCAGTATCGTATCGGTAGATTATTATACCGATCATGGTCATGTGAAAGCGACATAAAGTTGGCCGTAATATGGACAACGCTTTGGTCGTTGCACCCATGGAACGATTTTAAGCCAGGGATTTCTAATTCCGTGATTTCCAAAGCGATGAAGCAGCAAGGTTAGCTGAGTCAGCTCGTTAGGAGAACTTGGATCGAGCGAAGCTTGTCCGTATAAATATCGTTCGTGGTTGAGGGTAAAATTGGAACGATCCACGAATTATGAGTCAACTGTTGCGACTCATCGCCGCGATGCTTCGGTTTCAATGTCACGGCTTCGAGTTCGATATCGGTAGAGATAAGAATGACTGCCAGAATTGGAATTTTCTGAGATATTGGGAAAATTAATACGAACTTGAAATTACCTAGCTATGTAATAAAAGAGCGAAACTTTAGGAATTTTAGATTTACATGAAATCTCTTTAGAGCCACCTTCCGTGTCAAGAAATTGAAGAATTCTAAATCTGTAGGTAAGTAATTATTTGTACATTCTTTTGAAAATTATTTGAGAAAAGGTTTTCTTTAAAACCAGAAACCTGAAATCTTATTTTGAAACGCAGCTTTCTGCAAGACGCTGAACGTTATAGAAAAATAAAAAAAGAAATTACAATTTATATATTAGATAATAGAAGATTCTAAACTTGTTTCTAAACTTGTGATATTTTGAAATTCGTTCGAATTAAACAATTACGATTTATACGCAGTTTCGTTGAAACAGAAAATTCGAAGATTCTAAACTTATTATATTTCGAAATTCGCTGAACTTCCTGGCTGGAAACATTTTTAAACAACAAGATTGATACTAATCGTGAACAAGTATGAATTAGTTTCGAAGAGTTCGAAACGGTCGATTAGCTAGCGGTTGGTCGTTAATTAGCAGTTACAATTCTTCGGTTTGATTTTAAAGCCATTAGAATCGAGAAACGATTAGTATCGCGAATCTTGCAACAATCTTTGAACCCCGTTGAGACCCGGAAGAGATATCACTGGTACAGCTTGGCAACTTTCTTTCTGGTTAAACGAAAGTTGCCCTGCTCATTTAAATATCGTCTGTTTACTAGCCACTCTGATGATCAGGGCGATCGCGCATCCGAGAGACTGGCGCAAAATTTTCTACCAGGCACAAGCTATTTCGCGGAGGAAGTTGAATACTCGCATATCAATATTTAATTTAACTTTGTAATTAGCTAAGGCTTCCCTGTGCATTCGTTTAAGAACGCGTAGATCGATGGTCCTCGGTGTTTGCAATACCAAGATGACGTTGGATCTTCTCGTTTTGAAACCAAGTTTATCGTTTACGCGGAAGAAGAAAACGAATTTAAGAGCGAACGAAGATATCGTTTCATTTGGAATGGATCGATCATTCAAACAACGTATCGTCTTGCTTGAGAAATCTCGTTATTTGCATATGACTTTTGCGATAATTTTTTATTTTATCTTTTACCGCAAGAAAATTCTTTTCTATTTCTTTCCGGCTGTCTGATATCAAAGAGGAGATACAGATTTTCTTACGGTATATAATTGGCTCGTACACTCTTTTATTCAAGAATAATAGAAACGTGAACAATTCTATTGCAGGAGTTACGTTGTGAAAGCACAAATAGAAAGATATGGATAAAATATAACGATATTAAACGTAATAATAAACGTAATAACGAGAAAATCAATATGAGGGCACTGCGTATATTTTCGCAAGTAAGAAAAGAAATGTTTAAAAAAAAGATTCGTTCGTAGATTTACAACGAATATAATAAATCTAAGTGTACTTGGAAAAATAAATTCATAATCACAAATTGCGGTCTTTCGATCGCGATTCGGAACTCACGTTCGTTACTAGTTGCTTCGGTCGCGACGTTTGACGAGATCTGCAGGAGAACGTGGAAGAGGTCGAACATTTTTACGAGCCCTCAGCAAGAATCGTCGTTGCGTATTACCGCGAATTCGCCGAAGACGAGAGAGGGACCGGCTGAGTCAGCCCGTTAGCAAACTTCCGGCTCGTTCTCCGCCGCTTATGAAGTTCTGCTACGTAAGACAGGCCACGGAGTTGCAGGCCGACCGATAAAAAGTTGCACGCGACGACACGTTCCCTCCACGATCGACCAACGTCAATCTCTCTTTCCATTCGATCGATCTTTTTCATTCGTCGATTAAACGAAAAAAAAAGAAAAAAAGAAGAATAATGTGCGCAGATTGGCGATGAGATTTTGAAAATTTTTATTTGCCAGATTTTCTCGATTAACGTCGAATAAATGAAATTGCCCGTTCCTCTGTTAACGTATTCGTTTCATTTGAATTCTATATTCTCTTTATTGCTGCAAAATCAATATTGATTTACGCGAACATATTATTGTATCTCTATCACGAGCAGTAAATGTGTTTGATATATTACATTTAACAAATAACCACCGATAAAACAAATAAACATGCATGATATTCGATGACAAATCAACGAAACTATTATATAGTGACCCATGGTATAAATAAATAAAGAAATGGAATCAAATATATATTCGTGTAACATCACGATCAATAGTTGTTGCTATTCGAACAGTGTAGAACATTTAAACCCTACGCGAACGATTCAGGTGTAAACGCTAACTTCGAAAATCGTTTTCCTTTATTAATTGATAATTATTTTATTTGCTTTATTTCGATTACCTTGTTAACCGATAATACTAACTAAAGACTAATTTTAAAACGCTTAATTTTATAATAACAGTTCTTATAGAGGAAAGAAACTGTCTTATTTGTTTTGTATCTTATTACTGACAGAAATCGTCGTAGCACAAAATATTACCATTTCTTCGTGACGAGCATACTCGTCAAAAACAGGTAACTGATCAAAAGGTAAAAGAACTAGCGCATCCAGGTCTGTATCGCGGTGTTGGATACGAATCTGGAATAACGCGTCCCAAGTGTAAAAATAACAAGCATCCAACCTCTATCTGGTTGTGGAGTTTATGACTCTGGCTTCCATAGAAAGATACATCCAGTCCTCCTATCGAATTTTGCCCGATTTCAATCTGTGAACCTGCGCGAATGTAACTCGCGAGAGATCGAATCGAGACGATAAGCCGACCGAACCGTACGAAGGGGAACGTTTTAAACTTGCCACCATCCTTTTCTTCGCTTCTTCCTTCGTTTTCTTCTTCTTCCTCTTCCTTTTCTTATTTTTCTACTTCGGCTCCCGGTCATCGTTTCTTTCGACGAGGTTCTCCTCCAACCACCTCCCGAGGGATCGTGTAGCCACGGAATCGATGCTTGAAATATGCTGTCGTAAATTAGACGCGACCTTTCCACTCGATTCTTACAGTCGGACCTCTACTTGCATCGTTTGCGGAAGGGCGAGGTACGGTGACGTAACGCTGAGAAACTAATTGTCGAGATTGGGATTTCGAGACGTTCAACAGAAATTTCGCTAAATTTGAGGTTCGACTGTTTCCAATCGAGATACAGAAATTTTGATAAATTAGAAATTTGGATGTCTCGAATCGAGATGGTAGACATTTCAGTTTTGAAATTTCCGTATTTCCATTTGAGATATAGAAATTTTATCAGATTTGAAATTGTTGCATGTTTCGGATTCAGATGTAGAAATTTCAAATTTAGATGTGAATGGAGATATGGAAGTCTCGGTAAACTCGAAATTTGCATGTTTCGAATCTAAATATAGAAATGTTGATAAGCGTTAAATTAGGATATGACGAATTCTGGACGAATTGCGACGGTTTTTTTCAATTCGAACGTAATTCCATTCGTAATCAATTCAAAGTTTCCCAGCGTTTGAGTTTAGATCTTTCAATTCTAATAGCCAACTACAAAATACTTAGCTCGAATGGAACGAATCTTCTCTCTCAAAGCGGAATATCATTCGGCCCGATGATCATACGCTAAACACCTTCGACAAACCTCCTCATCCAGCGTTCAAGTTCAAACGCAGAAACCGCGAAACGCATTTACGCTCTCCGCAGAAAACAATCGCACGGTCGAAGGGTTAATGAACTGCGACCGCGTTGCGTGCCGGTGGTTTGTCCGAGAAGATAACGCTAATAAGGCGCGGAATAGCGGCAGCTAAATTAGCACTGGGAATGATAGAAGCTCCTTTCGTGGACAGGATCGGGTTCAGCCCTCTCGTCGTTCAGAAATCGAACACGAAACGAACTTCGAACAAACAGGCTGCTCGAAATCGTGCATCGAATATATTATTGGCTGACGTATAATGCGAGTATATGGAATGTTCTTTGAAGTAAAACTTCGACTACACTTATACTTTCGTATAACTGTATCAACGTATATTCGAAGCCCGCAGAAGGGAAACTGACCAATTCCACTTTTTATCAAGTCCTCAATTTCACAACCAAACTGCGGATTGTTACGCAAGTTTATGGCTACGATTAAGAAAATAAAAGTTAGACAGAGATTCGTATCGTACACTTTCGCGTACTATATGCATTCTGTGTCCTTTACCACCTCAGAATTCCGAATAAACGGACAAATTATCCACAGTTTGTTCGTCGCTTAAATACTCGAACGATCGATCTATACGATTTTCGAGAAACGAATCTTCTCAGGATATCAACGAGCCTTATCTCCGCTTATTGGACGACGATGACAAAAAACAGTAGTTGAGAAAATGAGCAGACAGATAGATAGAGGTCAAACTGGCCTTTTCTCTAAGCTCAAGACCATTCAAGAAACGGAGCTTACCACCTGTCACATGCCGACCTACTCTTCTCAACCTGTTATCACGAATTTCCTCGCGATGCACGCTGCGACGGTTTGTCGATGTCTTCAAGCCGCTTGTACGCGTTTGACACGACGAAGGGAAAGTTGGTGGTAAACGGCCGTTTAATGGCCGAGTCGTCGTTTCGTTTTGGCGATATGCAAAAGTTTCTTTCGGACAGACTTTGGCGTCGTTAGCCCGACGAAAATGGCGTGGGCACGTGCAACGGAAGCCAGCTCGCGCTCCGTGGCCGTTCTAATCCCTTTAGGAGCAAAATTTTGAGGGTTAATCGCGTTACCGGTGATATATCGTCGGTTGTTTTCGGCGGCGACGAAGCCTCTGAAAGGATTGAAGCCCGGCAAAAATGAGCGAACCAAGCGCAGCCGAAACCAGCCGCTCTGTCTCTTTCCTTCGCCGACGCCGCGACGCCTTTTTCCTTCAGTGCCGCTTACTCTCACGTCGGTTCGCGCAATTAGGGGCTGAATTGTTTCGCTCTCTCTCTCTCTCCCTCTCTTTTCCTCTTTCCTCTTTCTTTCCCTCTCTTTGTCTCTTGGCGTCGACTTTCTCGGTGGCAACCTTGTGGCTGGCTATAGGAAAAGCTGAATGGTTCCCTGACTGCGTCTTTAATGGAGTATAACGACAATTGGATTTTATTCCTGTTCTTTTTTTGGGAGTATTTTGCTTGGAAAGAGAAAGGGTGTTTGTGGTGTTTGCTTGGTGATCGATGAGTGGAAGTTTCGCTGAATAACTTTTGCTGAATTTATGATAGCGGTGAATCGAAGAGTTCATGCGTGATGAATTGTTGGAGATTGGATTAGATTGGTAAAAAGTTGTTTATGTGAAACGAGCTACTTGGAAGATTAATTCCGTCGAAGTTGGTCGTTTCTTTCCTGAAGGACTAAATAGTAATAGCGCGGTGTAATACGATAGAATCTCGTTTATACGAACACGTTAACGACGAGCCTTCGTTATCCTACGGTCGAGCGTATTCTTATAACGAATATATATTAATATCTAAACAATGAATATCCAAGTAACTAATATTTGATTTTATTCCAAATAAACTCTATACGCTTCTCGAAGAAAGAGCAGCTAAAATTGAATACTTAAATTCTAATTATTGAACCAATAAGAAGCTGTCTAGCGACCCTCTGTTATCAGAACCAAGTTCTGCTATACCAAAATTAAGAAAGACGAGATTTCAAGACGGACGAGCTTCTCAGGAATGATCATTCTGTCTGTCGAGAGTTTCATACAGAAAATCTAAACGATATCGATTTTCGAACGCAAGAAACACTTGACATCCGATACTTCAACAACGTTTCATCGTACGGACAGAGGGAATTTTGTAAAATTAGAAAGCACAGCCGTGTCATTAGATTTCAGCAGAAACGGTGCAACCTTTTCATCTCATCGTCAGTGAGAACAGGAAGATCTCGCGTAGAAGAGATCTGGCAAAATTCCTAATACGTGGGATATTGATGTTCCTGGATCTCGACTGGTCCCAGATTCTCTCCCTTATCTTGATTGGAACGCAGAGGTCGCCCAGTGTCTTGCATGTTATCGAAGCGATTGGTGGGAAAATCAAACGGGATTCGAATACCGTTTGGTGGAGGATTGTTATGCCGCGGGTAAATTGGCCGTTCGCACGGCTAATTGCAAGTAGCCGGCAACAATGAGGCAACGTGACGGCCGCATGGCATTACGTCAATGGCCGATGGCTCTTAATTATGAGCCGCGACCACTTCCATTTGATCTGCTCCCGGGCAAATTGCGAACGCCTCCCCTATCGATTATCCTTCCCTCTGATCTTCTCGTTTCTATCTCGATATCCGTCTCGATTCGCCTGACCCTATCCATTCTACTCTTTCTTGCAAATTCGATTTTACAGTTACAGAAAGATTTTAGTTGATCCTAGCGACGAAAGCAAGATTCAACTTCTATTTACAGACGAGTGATTCACAGTTAAGCGTTCGAATATTTTACTATATTACGTCGTTTACGAATAGTTGAGAATCGGACCGCGAATGTCATATTTAATAGTTATAATGCTCTTTATAAAATTTGGGACAATTTTTGAAATTATTCCGATAGAAGCATGAAATCGTAAAAACACCCGCGGTTTGGTAATTTCCAAATCCTTCCGTCTATCAATTTTTTAAAAGATCGGGATATTCTTAAACATTCGAATATTTTCCTGAAATATTTTCCTAGTTGATCCAAGCGGAACTCCACGATGGTTGCATACTTTGGTCACTGGAGATATCTCGATCGATAGTAGATTACAACATCCGCCATACTTAATCCACGGTGGCTTGCAGTGATCCTGTGCCACTGGATTGTCCACGTTTTCCTTAGTGGAAGCCGATGTTGGCTGCACACCGGTTCGCTCACGGAAGCACACCTCGTGGCTCCAGGTGATCTGATTCGTCCGCGTTTGCCTATCCTTCGGTTCTCGATGTTAGCCATACACTCCACTGGTTCGTCCGATCCTTCGCTACAATCCCAGCTTATCCGTAAACCTAGACCACGTGCTTGACCCAAGGCCCGCTCTCGCAGCCGTAACAATTATTTGTGGTCGAATCTAGGGTTTGTACCCGGAGGTTCTTTCAAGTGGCCGCAGTCACAATGCGGTCTACGATTAAGTTACCAACATACGTACAAACGAATAAAAGTAGACTAAAATTTATTTATATGCAAGCATCGGCTACATCGATCGACCAGAACAAATCAATTATCGAGAAAATAAATAAACGTTGGAATAAATTTCGAATAAACGTATCGTCGGTGAGAAGCAAAGTCGGTAAATAAGAAAAGCAGGAACGCGTAATTACTTAGAAACTCGATAATCTTCGTATCAAATCGATATTAATGAAAATTAATACAACGTTATCGATCATCAATCTGGAACATAATTGGTCGATGAGATTTCTTGCCTAAAAAGACTGCGTGCACCATGACAAAAATAGCGCGTATTTGATATATTATCCTTCATAAATAAAACACGATACACCATCGGAAGATTAAATTTTCTAAAGCTGGTCTACGCTATTATTACCGAGGGATGATCGATCGTCGATATAGAGGAAGGAAACGAGAGACGAGTAGAAATTTTCAGTAGAATTCTACAGGGTAGACTTCCTCGGTTACTTTCTCTTTCCGGTCATGCATCTCAGAAACCGTAAACGCGTGTCGTCCCCAAGTCGTATCCCGGGGGAATTGCCACGTAATCGAACCGATATCCTATCCGGCCCCCTCTGCTTTAATCGCCTGCCATCGATTGTTTCTACTTCCAGGGACCGGTTTTCCTAATTCCTCGAGGTAAGGGGACATTGTCGGCGAGATGAACAGGCTGGAGGGTTCCTTTCGGGTTGGTTGAGGTTAGCTACGAGTCCAGTCGCCTGCTTGCTTTTTCCAACTGTTTTTCTCTTTCTCTCATGGATTGTTGGTTTCGTTGGAGGTTTAATTGTCACGATGGGTTGTAAAATGGTTTTCAAAAGCGTAGAACAGAATTTTAAGGATGTTCTAAGATTAGAACGAGAAAATTATACAATTTTAATAGAACAGATAACAATGGATTTTAATATGTCACGCGTCACACCAAATATATATAACATTGGTATGATAAATTTTATATTTTCTTTCGTTCTTTCAGTCGTTTTCGATACAATTACGTGCTTATAACGTTAAAAAGTATTTCAACGTTATAAATCTCTTTTATTTGATAAAACGAAAGCGAGATTGAAATATTTTATACGCAACGTACGAATTAGTTACGTATTATCAATTACCTATTGCTGCTTGTTCTATCGGGTGTATGCAAAATGTTTAGTCTCTTTTGCCCCGGCGTTCGTGTATAATTACTTTTAATCGATATAATTTCCCGACTGTTTGTACAATTGTTCGATTGGCATCGGTCTATGTGAGATGTCAACTTTATGATCGATCGGTGACGATAACCTCGGAAAATAACGGTGAGCACGATGAGCGACGACGACAACGCTAGGCCACATGTGGCTCCAATCGCTATCCTTAACTTGGACTGGGAAGCTTTTTCGCACGTGGCGTACTCTCCAAATTTGACACCGACAGATTATTACTTATTCAGATCGATGCAGCACTCTTTAGTCGGACAGCGCTTTCGAAACGTTGCAGAAGTACGAAAATATCCTCGTGTTGTATAATATTTTCGCGACAGAATCCGATACTCGACAGAAAGTCATACAAAATATTTCGAGCAAAGAAAAAAAAGAAAGACTGAAAATTTTGCATATTACTGTTAAATCGATTATAAATTAATAATTTCACCGTTATTAAATTATATGATAAATTCAATTAAATTATACAATATCAATTGATCCAATGCTAAATTATTATATTATACTCTTAGAACATTTCCTACCATGGAATTATCGTAAACCTGATGCAAAAGAAAAAAAAGTTACGCGTATAATAACTCTTGATCAACTCACACAACGATAAGATCTTACGACATTCAATCTTCGCACCATTCATCTTCGAAATTATCCTGAAATCGAGTACATCGATGCGATGGAACAATGCGAAAAGTGTCTGGAAGAAACAAGGGTGAGAGATGCCGGAAGAAAACGGGGGAGAGGGTGGAGGCGACAGAGGGAAACGCGGTCGTTATCGATGCGTTCCCTGGACGTTTTGCATGGCGACGAATCGAGCCGAATTCACGGGGCTGGATCGAATCCAGTGTAAACTCCGTTCGCCGCTCTCGATCCGGATTGAATGTCAATTCGATCAGCATGCAATTCTGTCGAGCACTCGACGGGTTTTGTGTCGGCGCGTTGATCAGATCGGAGAATGGACGTCGAAGGTAGCAAGAGGGATTCTTCTCGAAATCGTTCGACGCTGTTTTTCGTCGTGATTAAAGGTCGACGTGTGGAACGACGACGTGGATCGATCGATTCTAATTTTTCATTTGGCCAACGTTTCATACGATGGGACGAAATACACGGGGGTGTGTGGGGGGTTGTGGCTGATCGATGCGTTTTCTTCTTTTTTTTTTTTTTTTAATCTAACTCTCTATAACGCTGTGTAACTTGAAAGTCACATGCTGATATATCGATATTCTTTTAGCCTAATTTCATCTTTGCCGCCATCGTGGCACCAATGTCGTTCATAAGCCGCTTTATTCGTAGTTAAATCTTCGAAAATTGTAAACTCGCATATGTAGCTTTGGAGCTTGATATCTGCTGTTTTCGGTTCGTGTATATTTTTTTAATACACGAGAGAAAGATTTGGATTAGAAAGGACTAAAGAAGGCTTAGACGAATGAATATCAATCTTGTAAGTTTAGGATAAATCCGGCAAAAATAGAGTCGCTCTAAAGCCACATCGAAAGTGGAGTTGATCAATTTGGTTTCTCAGATAAATCGAGATTTATCGTAGTTTCGGAAAGAGTTTGAATTGTTCTCAAAAGGACTTTGCTGATAAATGGAAAAACAGATTGAAAACAGCTGGTAGAAGTAGTCGTGTTAAAGTGTCGTTTTCTTGCGCTTGAAACGCTGGAAAAGTAAATTGTCATGACTATCCATTTCAAATATTATTCGAAACAATACATCATCTGTTATCCAGTATCCGCGAGAACAATCGAAACTTTTTCGCAATCGGTTCTACATCAAACAGAACATTGTTATCCAAACACCTTAAACAATTCACAACATTGCAACATTACAACGTTCAACGAGCGTTAACAATTCTTCATTGTTCTGGCGGCCTAGTTTCCACTGAATAAAAACTCAACGCATGCAACAAAAGTGCCAAAAATACTATATATATATATATAATTCTTGTTTCAACAATAAAAATAAACAAATTAATAAAGATACAAAGGTAAAAAAATGTACACGTGTTGAAAACGTTTTCTATATCGCGTGATTAATTATTTCACCGATTGTTTGACGACAAAAGAGAAGAAAATGAGAGATAAAAATAGGGAAAAATATAGCAATGGACCGATCGGTCTGTTCATCTCCGCAAGCATACTTTTCAGAGGTTCTATTCTATAATATCAACTATTGTTTTTATCGATATCTACTATCCGTATACGATCGTCTGAGATAGAATGAAAGACGAAATCAGATTAAAAAGTAGCTTTGTTTAAATTCGTATTCGTATATGTGCAATAATTTGCAAGTGTCGAAATACTCACGGCACGGTAGTGCACATAGTGTAACACGTATCACGAACGACGCTCTAGAAACGACTAGAAAATCCAGTATGAACGATAACAAACGTGTTGAAGTAGATCGTCGAAGGTTCTACATACTATAATGTACATCGTCGTTCTCGAGACACATAGGACACGATACTTCATCGTAGAGCGATGTTTTAAGACAGCCAGACGTCGGTGATTTATCGCGTTCCCGTTTCGAAGGCTTTCCATTCTGCAAGGAGAATTGTAACGCGCTCATCGATTATCGTCCGCGTTGCTCTCGTTGTCACGCGGTGCTTCATTCGGTCAACAATGATCCGTACACGTAATTTGCCTGTTATTGATCATCCATTTGTCATGTCACATTGTTCTCCCCCCGCATCGTTTTTACTCCACGCTTTTTGCCGCGTTGTGCTTTCGTACGTCTTGTCGTTTTCACGTTCGTTTCGAATCGAGTGGGCGACTTTTGCGTCTGCGAGAAAAGTTTACTACTTTTGGGCTATGATTCTTGGAAATGTTTAACCACTGTACTTTTTAGTTACTCGTATGATTGAAATATATAATTATTACAGTGTATTATTCCGATATATAATTGTTATAGTATTAGGTTGTCCGAAAAATGTCTTTCTTTTACACACCCGTCTATTACAACGATGCATCTTTATACAAACATGAAACCTAATCTGTCGAACGTTGTGATCTTTATTTCGATAGAACAAAATGGATCATACGTAATTCGATAAAATAATATAAAACGGAAAATATTGTGCACCCATTAGTTCCTCGTAAAAGGAAAGAAACTTTTCGGACGACTTAATATGTTCTGATATATAATTATTAGGCTAATTATTAGATATCGATGCAAATTCATAGTTTCAAGAATAGAAATAAAAAAGTAGAACCTCGGTGGAAAATTGTTCTACCTAGCTGATATCACAGGAAGCGCTATATCTTTGATATTTTATGCATCGTTTCGTATTACTTGCATTCCGTACAATTTTTCACTTTCAAATCTTCTATAAACGCATAAAAGTCCGCGATAACCATACATATATGATTAATATATTCTACAATGACGTATGATAGCGTTTAAATAACAATTGTAATTTTCTTTTTTTGTTAAATATTCATGATAAAGATAGGGCAGGAATTTTCGTTGCTTTTTTTTTAATGGTTATTCTTCCGATTCTGAATGAACTATAGACAGTATATTTTGAGAATTCTGAATGCAAGAGAATTTATTGTCAGCGCTGCCAAGTTTCAGACGATATATTACACCGGTGATGTTTTGTGTTCGTTGAATCGCACGGACTGTAGTAATCTACATGTTCGTCAATTTAATCTTGTTCGACTGACGAGTAGAAAATGTATGCACGATGAGATTTCGGTTGGGGATATTGCGCTGCCCGCAATGACGCTAGATCGCCGTAGAAATTGTTTCTGGATGACCTTAATAAGTTTTTGATTCCTGCGTGTAAATTTATCATAACTACGCCGAACCAATGACATTTAGTATATGATCGATTTTGAATCGAAGAAGGAGATTAAAACGAAGCGTAGAACCACGAATTCGATATTCATATAAAAATTCCCTCTGGCCTTTAGATTTATCACTCGGATGCACGATTTATTACTAGGACGAGAATACAATACAAAAGGGAATAGAAATGTATAAATTTAAAAAACTGTAATTTCATTGGATCCTAAATTCTCGTAAATTCTCATAGGCGTGGTAGTTTCTCATTTTGTATACAAAACCCGATATTAAACGTCGATACGTTTAACGTTTAACGTGAAAATAAAGCCATAATTGAAAAAATAAATAAATAAATAAAAATGTAGAAGTTAGTCAAGTCAAAAATTTCCTAAGCTCTTCTTACAAATTGTATCGTTTGCAAATTTTTGTTATACGTAAAGTTTAGAGTTTATTTAGCGCGAAATAGCTGTTTCTCCGAAAGCTCTGCCATTTACTAATAACAATAGGAAACAGTCCTTTAGCAACACCAAAATTTCCTCTCATTACACCTTCCTAGAGCACCATATCTTATCGCCTCTACGTCAGAAGTTGTACCATTGCCCTTCCGGCGCAACAATTCCATTTCCAAAAGGCACTTCAGCCAACCAGAACAAATAATCGTTTTGCAAGTTCAAAATTTCCTAGTTTAGGTACTCATTACATTTCCTGCAACACCATATTCCATCACTTGAACGTCCGAAGTTGTACAGTTACGCCGTACAACCTTGTCCTCAAAATTACCTCAATCACCATTAACAATAACAAATGCTCCTTCACCTAATTCTGAAATTACCTAATTTTCATTACACTTCGCGCAACGCCATATCTTATCAGCTATGCAAGCTAAACTTCCACCATTACGCCGAACAACACCATTAATAACAACAATGGCTTGAATTTCAATGTAGAACCCATTCAAAATTTCTGGTTTCTTCCTTTAGTTGATAAACTTTCGGTCGAGTTAAATGTTCAATTAATTTTCTCTGATTTCTCTGTCGAAGCGTTTTGATCAAATTTTTCAAATCGAATATACAAATATTCCAACAATTATCAAATATCAAGCTCTAGCAATAATAACAACTAAACGAATAAGCTCTGCTAGAATGCAATATGCAGCAATAAAACGTTGCTGGGAATCCAATCTCCGAACGATCATATTTGAACTTGCAAACACAAAATTTTATTAGTCTACGTTCGATCAAATAATCAGTCGCGATGATTAAGTAGCAATCGAGAACACGATATCGAGCATTAACCGAAGCAAAATTCGTTCAAACCGATCCTTTTTGCGACCATCCCAAATTCCATCTTCGCCAATTAACCGAGCGTTGCGTATTAATCCGCCAATAATAGAAATGACGATCGAACGAGCAAAAGTTGTAGAAACGCGATAACGATCGATGCGATGTCTTTCGAAGCTCGAGAGGTTCGATCGCGAAACTCTGAAAACACGAACCTCTGGAGTATAATAAGTTCCTTAACGCTGAAACATCGGTTCACCAACAACAACGATAACGATCGAACCAGCAAAGCCTCTATAAAATACAATAGCGAGCGATGCCAAATTTTCCTTAGGCAATTCCGCATAATCGTGACGGTTCATCTCGAAAACATTCGTCGGGCTGGCGCGTCTGGAAGCAATTCGAGACGCGTTTCCACGTTGGTTCCCAGGCTGGGTTGTCTCTGCTCGGATCGTTCCGCTGCCAGGTCGATTCTCACTAGATGGATCATGATCGAGTCTGGCCGATTGAGGGATCAGATGGGCCAGAGACCGGGCGAGGGGAGGGTGGGGTTAATCAGTGCAATCATGAGATTAGCGAGGCAGGGGAGAGCAAAGGCAGGCACGTAGCGTTTCACAGGAAAGGGGGAACACGCCAGGGTGGGCGGCGGGTTACGAAGGGGAGGGTAACGGAGTTCGTATATCGATTCGATATCTCCGTACCTCAAGAGGTTCGCTTTGACGCATAATCACTTTGGTCTCACGTATCGGTTCGTCGAAGGAGACTGAAATGTTAGTTATGAGAAATTTACGTTTCATCTTTCACAGAATCGATTCGCGTTCTTTGCGTTTCTCGGTGCTTTCCTATTGCAGGGTAAGAGATTGTACGAGGTAGGAGATTGGGGGGAAGGAGGAGGGAAAGAGAGAAATCGTGCGTAATCGGGGAAATTGATTAGCTCGTTAGAAGATATTGCTTTGATCGTGGGAAATTGGAAGCGAGTTGTTCGATACGAACGAATTTAGAGGATTTTGAATAATGCGATGGTTTGATAATTATTTCGGATGGAATGCTTGATTATTGAGCTGTTCCAACTATCGTCTATTATCCTTCATTTTCTGCCGTCATATGAAATAATCAAATACTTGGCGAACGCGGTTGAACCTCGCTTATATGAACGAGTTAACGCTCAGCTTCCATTATCCGAACTACGATCGAGCATAATTTCGTAACACGTATAAACGCTTCTTTATTCTTGTTACGAGTATACCGATATATACAATTATTTGTTTCTATTAGAAAAATAAATGGTACGTGTCAAAGGCGGCACGGTTGAAATTAATCTTAAAATGAAAATGTTTCGAACAGCGAGAAGAGCTGCAGAGTTTTATCTAGGGAACGTCTATTATCGGAACCGCTCGGTTATCCAAATTGCCTTGCTTTGTTTCCCAACCTGGCTCGATAAACCGAGATTCTACTGTAAATCATTTAGAAATAATCTGCTTCTAAAAATAATACTTGGAAATTTATTCCCATTTCGAAATATCGCTTACTCGTCCTTATTCCGTTTAATTCTCTCGTTCTCTTCGATATTCGTTTCGTTTCTCTGTTTGCGATATTCATTTTAAACCAAAAGTATAGAAATTCCAATGTGCCGTTACGATTCTGCAATATTTCATCTTCGATTATCATTTTCATAAACAGTTTCCCACTAAACGTTTACGGGACAAAACGAGACGCGTAGGGAGCTGCGATATATCGCGATCGACGACAAGGAGATGGTTCGGCGTCACCGACCAGACGACAGGAACTATTACCAACGCCTCGGGACAGAAACCTTATCCGGACGGTCCTTATCGTGTTTAGTAATTCGCCTAATCGCTTCGGCCAGCAGCTTCGAGGCATTAAGGTCTTCCGTGGAAATCGTCCCGAAATAAGCAGCCTTATGGGCTCCGATTTTCCACCACCAAGAGCCTGTCATTATGGACAACCCATTACGAACCGATGCAAATTGAAGTCTAATCGCGGTTCTGTATCTCGCGATGGGACACCAGCTGCGTCGATATCGGCGATGTTGAACGATATCGGCGGAATGATGGATTTTTCGGACAAATTGTTGCTTTTAACGCGATATGTCCAGCTATATAATTGATTGGATTTTGATTTTGGAAAATATTAGGTCACTCGGTAAGTAATTCAGTTACTACAAGTAAAAAGTAGAGCGTAGCACTCGAACTATCAAACTCGTCGAAATGATGGATTTCAGATTTTCCTTCTTTTTTTTTTACTATTACCGAAAACGTGTAGGAATTTTTGCCAGAATTAATATTGACTTTTATTTAGATAGAATTTATCTATTTATCGGCTCCATTTCTAGCTTCGAATTTGTGTAAGTAAGATAGGATAGGACTGTGGTAAACGGAAAACTCGATAGAAACATGACAAGAAGATTGTAGGAAATGAAGGAAGATGTATCAATGATTGATTAATGGTAAACGGTCATTTATTTTCGTGGATGCTATGGGTATCAAAAAGGATTGCGTTACTTATGGGATAATCTAATAAATATTTAGCTGACGCTCGTATGGGAACAGATGAGAGTTAGAAATAAGCCAAGTTCTATTCCCAAACTGTGAACCTAAAAAAATTAATAAAACACGTAATATACTTTGCGTTTCACTCCTGCTCTAATAAGTCGAAGATCGCGTTTTACGTTCGATGAACGAGCAATGGATTTACGTGATATCTTTGAGAATTTGAAGGCGGCAAGCGTGTTTCCATGGTGCACGACTCGCTAAAAGGTGGAAAGTGGCCGGAAGAGACGCGAACATACGCGACAGAGAGAATTAATTCCGGCCTACGGCTGTCCCTGGTCTACCGCAGACGTTCTGCCCGTGGTCCGTGAATTTTTTATGCGTCCTTTCGCAGTCACGTAATGAAGAATGAAAGTTACAGCGCGGCCAAGTATGTAGGAAGATAAGCGAATGTAATTTTAAAAGCGGCGCCGACCGAGTCGCGTCGTTTAATGGTCGGCCACGACCACGCCTCGCGATTACGTCGAGAAACCGCGAATTTCGTTGTTGCAGGACCAATAAGAAATATCGTCTCAGGTAGCAATACGTAATTCGTTTTTGTATTAGCCAGCTATAATTAAAATTTTATTGTAGGTAATTAAGGTTTTTCGATCCGAAACTCCAGCTGCGGAAACTTCAACACCGATAATAATCTCAACACCAAAGTACGATACCTTTCATTGCACAGAACCAAAAAGAATACGCTCGTCACGTCTCCATTTAACCAACACGTAAATAACCCAATACCTTTTTACATGGAAACCCGATAAGATATCTGGCGAGTTATCTTCCAAGGCGAAAATTCTTTGAAAATTCCATCGAATACATTGAGCGCGTGACAGAACCTTTTACTGCGTATATGAAAAAAAAAAAAAAAAAAGAAAGAACTAAAAAGCATACTTGTCATACAAGCAGCGTGTAAACAGCTGAAAATCAACCCCAATCTCTCCTTCCAACCTCTATAAAACATAGAGTGTACATCCTGGAAGACAAAATCGTTGGAAAATTCCTTGGAACAGTTTCGAATGGACAACCCCTGAAACGGAAGGAAATGGCGCCATGGATTCCGTGGAAAGCGCGGTTAATTCATCGACGTCGCGCATCTCTGTTCTTGCGGCCACGTAGCGTTCGGTGGCCCCGGTGTATCGATTACGGCATATCCGATTCCCCTCGTTCTTTTTGCGCGTGCTGTCGTCATCGTCCTTCCTCGCTCTCGTCTACCAAGTCTACGTCGTCGTCTGTCTCGGCTTTGTTCGGACGGTAAAACACTAACGTCGACGTAAATGCGAGAGACAGCGTTCAGTTTCATCGTATCGGAGCAACGACGGCAGGCGAGATAGAATACAGAGGGAGAAAGAGAGAAGGGAAGCGTCGTTACGCGGCTGAAACTCTGTATTCACGATCCTCCGAGCTATTGTCGAGTTTCGGAGAAGAAAAGATCCGCTCGTGGCGCGGGATAATTAGCTCAGGTATAAATGTCACCAGCCTCGCGTCCAACCCCCTCTTTACGCGCATAATCTTTCGGCTTTGTCGCATTTCCACCCAAACCAGCGTCCACGTAACGCGTGTTCACCGCTGGTATATTCTTTCTAGTCTTCGAAATTGTTCGCTAGAAGTTAGAATTAAACTTGGTCGTACGTTTAAACTTCTCCACGATACAGGAACTTTTTCCTCTTCTTTTAGTTGCTCAAGAAGGGGCGGTTCTGGATGTCGAATCAAAACTAAGGTATTCCTCGTGTTGCGACAGATAAGTTGCGGTTCGAGCGAGCTGTCGCTTGGCTAACTAAAACAGTGAATTAACACGGTCGACCCTTTTTGAAACGCCGGACGTAGTTGGGAAAATATCAAGATAGGCGTGTGTGGTAATCAGATTTGTTAAAAGTGCGTGTTTGCTCGAAGAAATTCGATTACATTGTGCGTATACGTACGCTATACATTACGTTGGACACGCCGCTGTTGCTGGATACTCGAATTGTCCGATTTGCCATTTTCTCGCGACGAACGAGCGCGGAGAGTAATTCACTGATAAGAACGAGACTTGTGAAAATGGGAAGGTCCAAAGCTTGGGCTAGCGACAGACGCCGAGATGAGCGCGCTCCGCGATCGAATGTCCGGCTAATAAAATTCGCCAATAAAACGACGAAGCGCGCTGAGTTCCAGGAAAGGAAGAGAAAAGTACGCAAATCCAAAAAAACGTCTGCAACGTTAGGTTTTCTCTAACGTTAAAGCGGTCGTGGATCGCCTAAGAAATATCTAAAGGTTGCTTTACGATCTTATTGTTACAACACTTGCAGCAAATAGAGATACAGCCTTCTACGAAGAAATAAGAAGAACGAAGACGAAGTCGTAAGATGGAAGTTCAAGTTGAAATAAAAGTATCAATTTTAATCGTGGTCCTTTCGAAAACCACGACACCGCAAACTCTACACAAATCGAGATACGAATCTACCCTTCGACGGAGTCAATTAAAGCTCGAACAGCCCGGTTCTCTAAGAACTACCCCTCGAGCCACGGATCTTCGACACGTTCCACCCTAGCGGGGCCATTAGCGACTGCGGAGACGCGGCACAATATCCCGGAAGTATCAATTGTGCTCGCTCTCAGAAGAGATTCCCCGGAAAGTCGAAGTGCTCGCTTCGCTCCCCTGACACTTTCCACCGGCTCGTCTCTCAGCGTTTACCCCGCGTTCGACGAGGTCCACATTCCCCAAACTATATAACGCGCTGGTGTATTTCGACGAGCCAACCAACCAACCAACAACAACAACAACAACAGACGCGACAACCAGCGAGTAATAGCAGGAAGGGGGTGTGGCGGTTTGGAGATGAGAATGCAGCGATGGTAGTTTCTCGTCGACGCGACGTCGACGACGCCGCGTAATGGTCACGACTGTCACGCGGCGTCGTTTTCACGGCGAAACGGTGGGTCGTCGTCGTTCCTCTCGCGTGTCACCGGCACCCAGCTCGTCGGATTTTCACCGTGGAGGTTACAAAACGACCCGGAGAGACGACGTTATCCGTGGAATGGGGCGACGCAGAGGGATGGGGTGGAGAGAAAATTGAAAAGGAAGAAGTGGCGAACACCGGATACGACGTTAGAGATAGCTGAAGACGCGGTCGAAGGGTAGAATGGAGGAAGACTGAGGATTCGTGGAGGAGGAAAAGAGTAGCTGCGAGATGCACGGGGTGATTGATTGAGAGGAAGACGTGGAAATGAAGGGGAAGACTCCGAAGGATGTGGAGCAAGATGGAGGTGGTTGGGAGAAAAAGTGAGAGTGAGACTGGCTCGGGAATGAGCGTGGAATTGGAAGTCAATGAAGATGAGGATTGAAAGCGTGTTGATGTTGAGACTGGCTAAGGGGATGACGAAGGAAATGGTATAGGATTGCTCGTGGTATGGTGAAAAGATACGGTTCGGAGTGCAGGATAAGTCCAAAAATTGATGAATGCGGGAGAGAAATTTTGGGGAGGGTTGAAAAAGGAGAAATTTATATTATGATTCATGGCTGTATTAATGTGTGAAAAATGAATGAATCAACGATGATTACTTCATAAATTCTCTTCCTCGACTGTATAAGTTGGAGATTTTCCTAAGTTATAACCCAGCCGATCGCTGTACTCTACGTACAATTGCATCGAATCATCGGGTTGGTTCAAGCGGAAGAGATCTATATCGAGATTTGTCCGAACGATAGGTACGTGAATGTTAGTAAAATAAATAAGTTGACAGTAACGAATTAGTAAATTCCTTTGTATGACCGTATAAATCGTATATCTTCGTAAGCTCTGTAAAGTTATATAAAGCTATTTAAAAGCACCTAAATCTTTCTAAGCGACTAACATAAAACAGCATGGCCAACGAAACAACCGAAAACAAGAAGAAAAGAGGAAGCAGTAAAAAAGACTCGGGAAGAACAATACGGAATAAGCATCGAAGAAGCGGACCACCTTCGCAATATTCCGCGGAAGGACCCTCCGATGCACAAAAAACACCGTCCGAAAACATCGCTTTAAACCGCTTCACGAAAACCACGATCAAACGAACCGGCAGTAGATGGCTAGTAAAAGAAAGGAAAAAATGGCTCGCACAGAGACAGCGAGGCGGCTTTATTAAAAAGCACAAAAACTCTAGCATCCAACCGGATAGATAAAGTTCGTAGAGGGGCAGAGTGATAAAGAGGGAAAGAGAGAGGGAACGTGTGCGGGCTCGGGATTGGAAAGGAAAAGCGCGTGGGCGCGGGTGGGTCGAAAACAGCAGGAAACATTTCGCGAAACGGTTCTCCACCTTTCCATCTTCCCCTCCGCCCCTCTGCGCACTATCCACTGGCCCGTTCCATGCCATTGGCTGCGTGCAAAGTGATTAAAAACATGGGAACGGGCAACTCTCGCGTAGCCACCACCAGCGTCGCTCTCGGTTTCCTCTTCCATGGCACCGCTCTATCGGCCTTCCTGTTCTCCAACCCCTGTTTTCGGCCTCTGCCGGGATAGCCACCGCAAATGCCCGAGGGATTTGCCGCTCCCGGAGTATTTTATCCCTTCGGAGACAGAAATGGGCAAAAGAGGCGGTGGCTCTGGGTGGTGTTGGGTGGTCACTGCAGGTGGAGAAAGAGAAGAGGAGAGGAGAGAAGCTGTGGATATTTGAGTTTTCCATGGCTAGGCTGAAGGATTTTCTCTCCCTTCTACGAGCCATAGACCAAATTTCCGGCCACGATCTTCCACCCGTCGAATTCTCCTCGGTTTAATGTTTTAATACGCCCGACCGGTGGCTACTGGCCACACCGAACCTAGTGATTTATTCGTATTTATGGCCGGCCCGGTTAATCCTACGGATGGGCGGATGAACGTCGGCGTTCTAAACGATGGATAACGCTGCGTCGCACGATTCCCAGGATAACCTTTTTCCGATCCAAGTCCACCTGTTCGGTAGCTGATTTTTTATTTGCACGTTACCGGTTGTTCTTTCTTTTCCCTTTCCGTTCCTTTTCCTCCCCCTTTTTAAGAGGATTTCTCGCGATTCTAGAAGCAGAAAGTCATCGCGGATATATATATATATATATATATATATATATATATATATATATATATAGATGGATATTAAGAGAGAACAAGTTTTAGAAAGTTTTGAGTAGAAATTGGATCGATGAATCTCGGAGAAGTTCCATGTGAATTACCGTAGGAATGGTTCTATCCTGGCTAATACTATTTCGTTACGGTTTACCTTGTTTATCGATGTTAGCATTTCATTGGAATTTATCTTTAGTAACGACACAGTTTCTGGTTGACGTTAGACCGTTTTGTTCTGAAGGACGTGGTAACATATATTCGTTTTTAATTTATTCGGTCAGGTGGTGGCATCGATTTTACTCCTACGCAGTCGGATCGTTTATAAACGCATTCTACTGTTATCCCGTACATCGTTAATAATAAATGAATAAGTCGTTCCATAAATTTAGGTATAATTAATATCCTTTATGCGTGAATAAACTTGGCCAATAAATTCACTAGTAAATAAAATTTACGATTCCACCTTTAATCCGCGAACCAACAAGCCTAACTTCAAACGTGCTATCAAATGTTTTATTTGCAGCAGATGTTAGATATTTAGCAGACTTAAAATTAAAATACGAAATTGTACATGATATCGTGATACGCAAAATTTCTATCCTTCGAGATAAATTACTATCCTAACAAAATTACCAACAATTTATAAAACTTAAGTTACGTAGATAGCTATCACTTCCAAACACTGTGCACTAAACTAAACGAGATTAATCTGATATAATTCGCGTAACAGACGAGTAAACAAAATTCAACTAACAGCAACGTAACACGCGAACACCGCGCGAACCATCGAATATAGAATAACAAATTATACGCATTCCACCACTAAATATTAACTCACGAATCAATAGACATTCCTGTGTAACATTTATCCAACGTGCGAAAATAATACATTTTGTCTCTTGGAAATTTAAATTTATCTAAAGAAACAATTCCAACTTCGAATCGTACGTTTCTATAGATACGACTACCGTTCCTGTGCAGCTTAAAATCATTCTGTTACAATCTCTATTACCCTAATCGACATCCAAAGCAATCGATATCTAAAGCGTTCAAATTTTCACTCGAATCTTAACGCTTTACATACAAAGACGCTTTCATATACGTACAAAGACTTTACATAGAGAGACTAGAGTGAGCAATCGCAAACATATTCAAATTTTATCTTTCAAATTGATGCTCTGACATCGCTATGAAAAGATATATCGAACATCCTTCGACCATTACTTTTACCTTATCTTCGTCAACGTTTCTTCAAATTTGCACGCTATTCGAAAAATGAACGTCTGGTGTCGACACTTTGCGACGTATCACTTGACGCACAACTCCGATTAGCTGAACCCATCGACGGAATATTAAAGACTTGGAAAACCACCCCTCTGTCTCTTATCAACTTCATCGTATATTTTACGAAGAAAGTTGCGAGCGTCACGCGGTAACAGGCGAATAGGATCGTTGGGCCGCGTGAAAAGTTGGTGCTTCCGGTCTCGCTCTCGGGAATCTATTCGGCGTGTCGGTGAACCGTGCCGTTGATTGCCCAGGGGAATTCCGCGCGCGATCCCGCGGATGGGAAACGCGGTTGGAAAAGTTACCTGGCGTGCGCAGCAGCGACGTGTAACGCATCGCGTTTTAAGCGGTAACCCTCGGCCATAGTTGCGTTCCGTGATCCTCGAACCGACGCGACGTCTCTTTTCTATTTCGAACGTAATCGCGATCCCTCGTGGGTCCTCCACGGTTTTTATACACGGTGGCTGTTTCGTGAAACGCTCGCTGCCTGTTGGCTGGTCTCTTTGATGGATTTTTCCGAATCGTTTGAGTGATTGGTTGAACGATTGGTGAGGTAGTTTCGATCGATTGGCGGAAGGGTTTGGTTTTAGGGGAGATTCGGTTGAAGCCACTCGGGTTAGAAACATCACGGTACAATTTCATAACTTTGACGTTAATAAAGTGAGAACGAACGCGGAATCCTGGTCTATTTAGAACGATTTTACGCTGTGTCGGATTTTTAACTACAAACTACTCGTTTCGAAATTTCTGTTCCGTTATTATCGTTCGGAGAAAAATTTTCGAATCTATAAGCGTTTCATTTGAAACAGGTGCAATTGAGAGAATTCTAAAGGGACAAATAAACGTCGTCGAATAAAATGGTTATATCGAAACAAGTTTTATGAAACGATAATCCAACGAATGAGATACAAAGTAGTTTGAAAGGATACGCTCCTAGATAAACGAAGCGACAAATCTGCATTTAGGTTTCGTTTGTTTAATTGCATTCGCGAAAATATGAGAACTCGTAGAAATATCCATAAACCAGTACAACTCTAGGTATTCTTACTCCATTGAAATCGATAAAAAATCGATAAGCTTGAAACGTTTGACAGATAACAAGGATAAAGAGAGGACCAACGTCATAAGACGTGCTGTTCCGTGCGTTTGGAGGTGGTTCCCATCTTGAAACCACTGCTGTCGGCTGTCCTTTCTAGTATCGCCTTACACAATCACCCTGAAAAAGGGAAGACAGGAAGAGCCTCTCGAGGGATTTTAAAATGCTAGGATAGTTTTTCCTTAACAGTTTCCCAACTTCAACTTTCGTCTTTCCTCTTCTCTTTCCCTTCCTAACAGTCAAGAGTACGTTATCGCTGGAAAGTATACGGACATCTTTGTAATGTAATTTACGTTACAAGGAAAAGATATGTGCAAGTTAGGTACGTCTACTATTATACAGATTAGAAGGTCACGATAAACGAACCAATACGCGTATGTTCTAAATCGACGAATATGTTCTTTAGAAGTGCATTGATCATAGAGTTGAGCGTCCTCTGGAAATGAATAAATTACGCTTGAATCTTTATCTACAAACTCCAAATTGAATTAATAGTTCGGAAAATGGAAAAGTATGTGTTGAACGTTAGCCTCTTGAGAGGATGCATTCCTACGGTTGTTACTCTAAAAGGAATATTATCTTTCCACCTAAAACCTGCCATACATCTTTCCAGAAAACCGTGAATCGCTCTGGAACGTGGATTCGAATAGATCACCTTGCGTTAACTTGAGTATTTTAAGCACGCGCGGAGATAACCGTATCGCAAGCTCGGCCCGCCATTTAAATCCGTAGAAAAGCATTCGACCCTCTCCGTTCCAAATTATTATTGCTCCGAATAATATCTTCTCTTTCGTGGCCGGCTATTCACGACGATACTTTGGATTTTCGAGCGAGAAAATTTTTCAGAATTTACTCGTACAAACATCTATTAACCTGAATCGTTTCTTTATTCTTATACCTATAACTTCAAATGACAGGTACACGTTGTACCCGAGAAGCACGATAGGAAGACGAAACAGACGACGTTCAAATACTTTATAATAGAAAAATTCGACGTATTTGCTATCGATATTGGCCTTAGAAAATGTAAAAAATGATAGCCTCTGTAAAATTCAGAAAGTACGTAGAATATTATCCAAACAGAAGCTAGGGAAAATCCAGGAGCAATAAATATTTCATCGAAGAATGTACAATAGAAGGACAAGAAAGGAGGGCAATATTCAAAGAATTCACGGTAGAAAAACGAATCATCGTAGGAGTATCCGCGATATTTATTCTCGACGCTCGTCTTAAAGTCTCTGAACGAATTCTCGCTGAAAGAAAATACAGAAAATACCGCGCAAACGAAGATCGCGTGAGATTTATAAATATCCAGCGAATGACCATCTTGTGCAAGAATATATAATAAAGTAAAATCGGAGCACAGTATCGAGCCAGTCTACCAAGCCGAAGGGTTAATCGCGAACCGACTAGGAATTTCGAGAGGGTCCGGAATATCTTGGTTATCGGGGCCGCTTGGTCGCCTTGATGGACCGTAAAGTATCGTAACGAGTAATAAGTCTGGGCCAGATTAAAAACGATAAATGTCGTTCGGCTTGGTAGCACGATAAAGGCTGGCTATAAAAATGGCTCGTTCGAAGGAACCGGATGGAACGTTGCAGGGACGGTCGCAGAAACGTAGCTGTAATTGCAACGCCAGCTATCCTCTAATTCCACGAGCGATTATGCTCGTAAAATAGTCGTCGTGAATCGACGAATTTCACCGCGCCAGCTGCGACGTCCGAGAGTCTAACACGCGATCTTTGATCGCGCTACGCGTCTCGTTCTAAGATTAGAGAGCGCGCTTCCGGCCAGAATGTCGTTCGCGAGAATGTCGTTGGATCGAGAGCCCGAAAAGGAGAAGATGGAATTTTACGCGGATCGTGATGAAAACGACGAAGATCGTTCGCCGTAAAACGAAGGTGAGAAACGATGAAATGGTTATTGTAACTGAGATTCGTCGTTTTATGGTTCGTGCCGAAGATCGTCGGAGGTTACCGGTAATGATATTTGGTCTCGTCAACGCGCCTTTGGTATCTTTTATAAAGGTAAAGACGATTTATGGTTATACACGGCTTTCCTTCACAACTTTCTACGACTTTTATACGAATTATTTACACAGATTATCTCGCGATAACCAACGAGATTTTCGCTCGTAGTTGCTGCAATTGTCACAAATACGTTGCCTGAAAACTAGGATTTATAAAGACACCAGGGAAAAGGTGCTTCGTTGTAACACACTTTCTTCGTGCTAATTTTCACGAAGAATCGATAAAGCATCTATAAACCCTATGTTTATATAAGAAATTCGCTATGACGAGTTACTTTATTCGCCTTTATTCGGCTAGGACAGCGCTAGTTGCAAATCGAACGAAAAATCAAACGGAGAAACTGGCTAACGAACGTGCTCGGTGGTTAAATAAATTTTAAGAAGGTATTTAAGCGAGAACGAGGTTACCTCGTGGAATATTATTTAAAGACGTCGTTAAGTAGCGCATGGAATCAGAGAGAGGTATTCACCGAGGGCTGGACGCGTTGTTACGTAGTAATAGCGATTCCATTTACCACGCTTTATACTCGGTCCCTACTTTCCAGTGCTCCCTCTTTCTCCCTCTTTCTTCCTGCATCCCTCTTCTCATCCCCCGTCTCTTTTATCGAACAGTTGTTTTCATTGCAAAGCTCGGCACGATCCATTAAACGTCGTTACCTACGTCAACAACGGAGCCATTAGGTTTTGTTCATCGAGCGGTGACCAACTTGCCGGCGATCGATCGATCCTAGACGGCCTTCTAACTCGGATAGGCAAAAACTACGCTTCTTTCGCGCAAACTACGCGCATTTCGTTTCATTTCTAGTTTAAGGAGAACGAGCTTCCATAATTGATTCCGTTGAATTTGTAAACCATCGAAGCACGTTGTGATGAATTACTAGTACGTAGATATTTGTGTTAGATCAGTAGATTACTATCGCGTGGTAGATCCTTCGTGTTGAGATCGTCGGACGAAACTATTCAGGGGTTTTCGTATGAATTTTTGGCAATACAAAAATCGTACGTCTCTCGCGAGATAATATTCTCGAGGATGTTGGATTAGCGAGATTAAGACTGATTTTGCATATTCTATGAAGATTCTAAGAGCCCGAAATTATGCAAAATCTATCTCGATCAGTATAATATGAACGACCAATTTATTTCTCACTAACATCTTTTTTATTGACGGACATTTATATCCAAGCGATGAAGTTCTTCGAATAATTTTACGCCTCGTTTTATATCAATTTTACGATACAAAAGTAGTCACCGAGGGTCGGCCAATTAATCGAAATTAATTGCCAAATAATTAATACCATTAGCAAGATTCATCCGCGATATACCCGTCATTATCGTGTACTCTATATTAACAAACAACTTTTTTACATAAAATCTATTTCTACAGTGCAGAACTTCGCGCGCGCTCGTTTTATTACAAAAGTTTCTCTCAAACTTTCCCGATTTTTAATTAACATTCCACATTCAAATTTTTATCATCCTGCATGCCGGTAGATGTACGAGTGCAATTAATATCTGGACCAAAAAATATAAAGCCCGGTAAAATCCGAATTCTTCATCTACGACAATTCCTTCGCCTCTGAAGTAAAATCCTTGATAAACCAAAGAGAGATGCAACAAATAAGAGAAAAAAAAATGGTACAACGAAAACACAGAGGAGCAAAAAAGCTAGCGCTGAATAGCAAATATCCGCAACAAATCAGTTCCATGCAATAGAGCAATCGAACACCGGAGTCGTCGATCCAGGAACTCTTTTATGTCTCGTGACTGGGAGCGGGGAACGCGCGAGTGAATCGTCGCGCTGAGCGTAAATCTCGTAACCTTTGCGGCGAACTTTCGCCCGCTGGTAACAAAGAGTGGCGCTGGCTCGGTCATTTATTCGGATTGCAATAGCTGGATGCACTCTGGCGGAAGCAGATGAAAAGGTTAAAAAACGAGTGGAACGAAGCTTTCGGAGGAGCGAAGGGGCGTAAGATCCTCGGGTTTAGGGGATCGAAGGAGGGTGAAAAAGGGCCGAGAAAGACGAGAAAACTTTGAGTCGTCACAAAGGCGGGAGCATCCTGCGACTCCCTCGCTCTCGCACGCGCCTTCAATTCTTCTTGAAATCTTGACACGCGGCTGGAAGCGAATTTTTCTGAAAACACGGGGCCGTGTATACCTTTGAACCATCGTCGACCCATTACTTACGTAGGCATCGTCAATCTCTTTGTTCCACCGTACGAATGGGGTGCAGTGTAATTAATGGAAACGCTTGGACGTTACATCGTAATTCGAGGATCCTGTTGTCTTTGTTTCGGCGAGGTTTGATAACTTTTTAGGGACGAGGGTGGAGGAGATTTACAGGATACGATAGTGGTCCTATAGAAGTATTATGGATGGGGTGTGACGGCGAGGTTTGGGGTTAGTTAACGCTCTATAACGTCACGTGCCTTCGAAGTTAACGAACAATGTAACGTTCTAATTTACACCGTCATATTTGGAATTCTTAGATAGATTATATAATCTATCGACGATTATGAAAAAGTAAGACACAAGGAATCTATTGCGAAAGAAAGAATATAAAGTATTTTGATCCTAATGCTGCAAACATTAATACAGTTTGATTATAGTTACATAATAACCAATTAGCTAACCTGTTCACCACGCAATGATTTTTTCTTTTGTAGGAAGATGCAGAGAAAAGACAGACGAACAGACAGGATTGTTATCGACCTTATTCTTTATATATCTATACAGCTTACAAACTGACTGACCGACTAAGTTCCTACAGTTTTCTTCGTTGGCATTTCCACGTGTACTCCGGCGATCCACGTGGCAGCGCGACATCGGTCATCCAACACCTTTGCTGATCCGATGCCGAACGGCCAAGTTGGAAAATATACGCTTTGTCGATCTTCTATCGACAATTGTACATGAAAAATCTCCTACGCAGCCAATGGGCGACTTTATCGTACAAACCACTTTTCTTACCGCTCGTTTCTGCTATTTGTAGACGATTCGAAGCTATATCGTTTTATCGATAGTCCTACTATCGTAGCCACAAATCGATCGAACGTGACACATTCTAAACGTTGAGTCTAGAGTCTTGGTACATTAACAACAGACTGCAGCTGGATATTCAAGGAATGCTCGATTATTCGATTCTCTCGTGCGAGTACCGCTACATTTTGTAGTTTGTAACTACTCCATCCGTGTCTCCATTCTTTCTTCTGTAATAAACATTCGTGACCTCCGTGTAATGTTTTCGTCCAATCTTTCTTCCGCATCTCACATAACGAACGTTACTAGCACCGCACTAAAGACTCTTGGTTTTATCTATAGATCGTCAAAGTTGTTTAAGAATGTCTATACTCTTAGGCTCTTATATCGTGCTCTGGCTAGAACCCATTTAGGCTACTGCTCTGTCATCTGAGCACATTACCATCATTATCTCATAAATAATCTGGATACATATGGAACACGGATTCCTACGTTTAGCTGCACGCTTTCTCGATTGTCCGATGTCCTTCGACGATCGCGATTATTCGCGAATCTCGAACCTTTTAAATCTCAAGACGTTTGATCGTGATCGTTCGCTGCTTCATCTGTTCTTTTCACGTTTCAAGATATCGAACGGCTTAATAAATTGTCCATTTTAAGGCATTTCGATCTTTGCAATTATCGGACTTCTGTTCGACACCGTTCCCTTTTCTGCTAAAACCCGCTACGACCAACGTAATTATATTAATAGTCGTACGTCATTACGAACGCAAATTTGTACTGCAACGAGATCGATCTCTATTTTCTCCAACACTTTCAGACGTAGTTTTCTTTCTCTGCTTTCACGCTGATCTCTTTTTCTATTTTATCGACCGTTATATACTGTAGAATGTATCGCCCGTAAATAAATAAAGGGACAAATAAAAGACCGTCTCATCGCTGAAAACAAAAACTTTCGTATTCAAAGCGACAACCCCTTCTCTCTCCCCCTATCTCTCGTCTATGGGGCTAGTTTAAAAATTAAAGACGCGCCGCTGGCGCGGCAAAATTAATCCGCACCGTACTGCCGGGTGTATTTGTCGTGGCTGCCTGATCGATGTAATTAATCCAGGGTAATTAACGATAAAGCTATGCCAGAGATAGGGAATTCGAGCGTGTATTCCCGGGCACGCACCTGGGTGCGTGATCCCGCGTGCCGGAGGTTTTAATCATCGAGTACGGGCGTCGCTTGACTCGCTCCGCGAGGGAACGAGAGACGAGGAAAAGACGGCGAGGAGAGGACACAACCGCCATTTTCGTAATTACGAGCGTCGGATATTAATCAAAAACGCGGCGCTGAGGAGTGCTCGCGCGTGACTCGACGCTAGTCATCGATACGAATTGGGTTCATTGACAACCGATAGACCTCGTTTCCATCGCTTGAGGAAACGATTCGGTCGTTGACTCCTTAAAAAACAATCTCCTTTTTCTCGTTTTTCTTCTTTTTTTTTTTTTTTTTATTTTTGGTCTCTTTGAAAGAAATTATCGACAGCTGTCTTAACACGATTGAACTAATATCGGTAGCGATAAATTATCCTTGCTTATAACAGCAACAAGTTTCGTCAATAAAATAAATGTAATTCTGTGAGCTAGTTTTACAAATTACGAGTTTCGTTTGACGAAAAATTACGAACTCGTAAAAGGGAAGCCCATAACCAGCAATTTGTAATTTGTTTGTATATCGATACTGTTAGTTGGTGAATTAAAATTTGATGGAAGCGTGACTCGTTCCTCGAACACCCCGGAAATCTCAGAGGTATTACGAACAAGAGTAGATCAGCTACGATAGCGTAGGAGAAAATTGTCTGATAGGGAACTAAAGGGACGCGTCGAATTTTATGAATATCTTTCCCCTACTAGATGATCCATCTGGACTATTCTTAGAATTAATCACATTCAAGGAGAAAATAAAACATTTCTTTTCTCTAATATCAAAAAATCGAATAAATGTCATCATCTTTGCGACTCTGGTCTTTTGATAAACAAAGAAACGAACGAACGATGAATAAAATTTCACTCGTATCGTGCTCGGTATCGTACCAAGAGGTGAACGAACTTATCACTCCACCTGATACATCTTATAATTCTGCATCGTCTCTTGTCGCTATCGATACTTATAAAAATACTCAAGTATAATAAAACTCTTTAAATATCCTTTCCTTACGTAATGCTTAAGGCTTGGTGAATTCTCCCACACGCAGTTTCGATTGCTCCATTCATGGAACTCTAAAAATACCAGCTCTCGGAAGGAGGGGAAAAAAGTACAAGAGCAGAGAGAAGAGAAGAGAAGATGATCGATCGCGATCACACTATGCTCGCGACCAAGGCGATCGACAAATTACCGGGATAACGACGCAGTTCCGTCGCCCATTTATATTCTGCCAGCCATAGCATCTGCCGTCTCCTCTTGATTTCCTCTTCGTTCGCTCGACACGCGTCGAGGAACCGAACCGCGCGCGTCTTTCTTTTCCTTTCCTCGTCGTGACAAGATACATCGAGAACGCGATATATATCTCTCTCGTAGATACAGAAAGCTTGTCTCCGTTTCTCCGCGCGGCCACCACCGTCGATGGCTTCGAAAGGGGTTGCGCACAGAGCGAGAAGGGGACAGTTTCGTTGCGTCGATTTATCGTTTAATAAAAGGTGATACATGGCCCACGAGGCGACCGTTTTTATTTTCCGCGACCGACCGCGAGCCACCACACCCTTTAATCTTCGACGCTCTTGTCGTTCGAAGCTCGTTAAATTGGAATTTCCTCGATTCGACCCCCTGTTGTTCAACTACTAGGGTGCATCGTGATTCAGATCGTATCGGATCTGATACCAAATTGGTTTCGGGTCTGGACATCTTGATTCCTAGGTCACTCCTGGATATGAAATTTTCCTCAGCGTTCGAAGGAAATCTATGCATTTCGGTTGTTTCTGTGGAACGTCGAATGTTCGTAAGAGCGTTCGTTTTAACATCACGTAGATGCAACGTTATTCAAAAATGTAACTAAACTTATTGTTTTTTGATACGATACCAAAGACGTATTTAGACAATAGACAATACAGAACTTCGTTATATAAAGATTTCCAGGATGGTGTTAGAGATACTTAAATTTCTTCAAACTTTATAGAATCACAGGATATGAGAGCAGATTTTTTAATTTCTAGATACTTATTCCTTGTCTACAAAGGACGACTTGGAAATTTTAAATCAAACGATACAATTCTGAAACAATTTCTGAAACAAGGCAATCCTTCCCATAGACCATGAACTATATAGCGATGATTTAAGGCTCGATGACACGATCGATTAAAAAAAGAAACAGAGAAGGGAAGAAGCAAGATACACGTTCAACTTAAATCGCAAACAAAATGGAACAAAAAAAGGATCCAGTGATATCTTTATTAAATCAAACAACCTCCTCCTCCTCCTGCTTGACAAGACTCGGCAAAAGGCTCCCTCCGCTCGAACAGAGCAGCGTTTTCCCGATCGTCGAATTTTCCCCTTGAGAGATAGCATCTACGCCGGTCCTCTTCGGGGTCGCGATAAGGGAGAGCAGCTCGGCCATTGGACATGGACAACACCTCTCGACAATACCAAGTTCTCGGTGCAACCGACAGCTCGACGCGTTCGAGCTTGCATCTTGACGATAAGTGATGGACGAACCAGCCGAAACGAGAGAGTCTAGCTACTGCATGGGATTGAACAACGGGGTGGCGAACAGCGGGGGTGGTCGTATGAATAGCAAAGCGGGAATCGACATTTCGGCGCTACGTGTTACCGACGACTGACGTTGGTCGCGGAAGGAAAAGAGAGAACAACGGAGAGTAACGAAGAGATGTGAATAGTAAGAGGGATACGTCGGAAGGGGAGGAGGGTGGTCGGTAGGGTGGCAGATACGGAAGAAGAGGCGACGGAAGAGGGTAGAGCGAAGGGAATTACTATGGTCGATGTCGGACAGTACGAGACAGAGGCGGGAAGAAGAACCCCTAAAGAGACGCAAAGGCAGGCCGAAGCGGCGGTGGAGAGACAAGGGAGGGGGTGAAGCTCTTTGACAAGTCAAACATGCGCTAACGCCCTCGTAAGATAGTCACTTTCAACATGGCCGACGAGCACACGGACCCTTTCTGACCCTCGCCAAAGGAGAACAGCCTCCGGGGGGATAGTCGTCGAGGCAAACGAAATATTTGATTCCTCTCTTTTTTTTTACCCACCCTCTTCTTTCTTTCTTCCCGCTTCTCCCTTCTTTTTTTCCCCCTCCTCTTTCTCTCTTTCTTTTTTTTTCTTTTTAACGTCGACTCTGTGTCTTCCCGTGGCTCGATTTTTGTTTAATTGGCTTCTTTTGGAGAGCGAGTGGTCTCTGGTACACACGCCTAGCCTGGTCTTCCTCTTCTGGTCGACGACGGGTGAATAACAGCGACGAACCACCGGGAGGCGATTTTGATGAGACTCTAACGACGCAGAACGGGATCGGCAGCTGTTTGACTCGCGCTGATCGTGCTAGAAAATCGCGCTAGGCTTGAAAATATGTTTCGTTGGCACGATGTAAGGGTCTATTGGGAGTTTGTGAATACGTTTCGTGTTACTGACAGAGAAATTGATGGGATAGAGTGGACAAAGTTGTAATTGGAGGACGTCTATAGGCAAATATCTAAATTAGAAGATATTAATACGTATCGTTCTGAAATCATCCTGTTGTAACACTTGCTTGCAAGAATTTTTATTAAATATGTCTGGTAATTATCGCTGAAAACAAATTGTTAAAGGATGAGAAAGCGGGAAGTGTCATTGATAAATTCATAAGCGCGTTGTTTTTCGCTAGGCGAGTCGGAGGGCAATAGCGTCTGGACGCTGTCTTCCATCGCGACTCGACGACGCGTAGCGTCGTTTAATTGGATTTGCAAAGGATTATTAAAAGGCTTATCCTTCGTCGACGGTCTGTTGTTGACTTGTCGCCGAGCCGCGTTCTGGTCGTGGACGTTTATAATGCAAAACAGAGCCAAGTTGTATTCCGCTTTGCGACTCGTGCATGATAATAAAACGGCTAATGAAACACGCTAAGCAAAAATATTACAATTGCTACTCGCTTTGTAAGATTATGTTAATTATACGTACACCGGAAATTTCATTTTCGATTAAATTTAATGGATGGAAGATTAATTGGCAAAGTTCCCTCGTTACAAGCAACAAAAATTTCATCTTTCGTTTTTTCTTCTCACGCCAGTCACAAGAAAAGTTCCGTGTGTTCCACGATAACGCGATCATAATTCCTTTCTAAGATACATACAATTGCCGGAGAAAATTATTTAACGAGGAAACTCCCTTCTTATATTATACACGCTGAATTTTTTTGTCGGAGCGTAATCAGTGCGAGGCGAAATATGCCCCGGCACTTTCCTTTGCGTATGTATTAATCTTTCTCCTTCTTTTTTCCCCCAATTTACATGTAAAACTTGTTATTACGGTAATGTTACGATAAGGTTATTGAAAATTAAGGCTGTCGGTCTGTCTAGCCAATTTACGTTTGGAGAACGCGCCCGGAATGCAAAGCATTATACTCTCGCGACAATAAAACGGACTCTTAACATAAAGTACGGTATATCTAGCGTAGTATGCACTTTTTTTACGGTCTTGCATTAATGATTTTACAGCTAGAATAATGAGAAGAATTGATATACCGTATAAAGAGAGAGTACATTCCAAAGTATCCTGAAGAAACGTATTTTGCAAACTCTTGTAAGGATCTTCTATCTTGAGAGACGATTGTAATCTATGGTAATTTCGAAGATTGCCTTATACAGCTTTTTTAGAAGATAAGATCTAAAGTTGTTTGAGAAAAGGATAAAGAATACAGAAAAAGTAAGAGTATAATATAGATTGAAGCGTAACATGATAAAGAATATAGAGCAAATAATAAGAATAAAACGGAGATAAATATAAAACGTAACGGAGTAACACGACTATAGGATAAAGAATAAATAACAAAAAGAAAATCGATGGAATAAAAAATAACCAACATGAATATAGAATTCTCTTTCGATAAAACTATCACCATGATTTAAGTTGAAATAAAGATTCCTCCGAATTGTAGGTGCAATGTTTAGTAACGCGTGTGATAATCTAAGAAAATAGAACAAGCTGATAAAAATATATGATAATAGGAATAAGCCATGCTTATAGACTATCAAAAACACGTACCAACGAACGAAACATGCAGAGTATAGCTCGCTGTTACATTCTCCTGTTAACAATATTCCAGCCTAGTTATAAAATGTAATAAAAATGAAAAAAAGATAGCCATAAAAGAGAGAAGAGAAAGAATCCACCGTGGCAGAAATAGCCTTAAAATTAATCGGAGCTCGTGACCCGCGCGTAATACGTATCAATACCACGATAAAAATGAAGTAGCCCAATAATTTCACCACAAATAACCACCTGACTTGGCAACCCTCTAATCAATCGGTAGGTCCGCAACAGTCGGTCGATATCGTTCGTCGATCGATGCTCAGGATAGATCTTCCCTCTCCCCTATAAAGGAAGAATAACGGGGTAAGATAGTGGGTGGGGGAGGGTGCAATTTGCGACAGGGGGAGTTGCGACGATCGCGACGGGAGGCCGGGCGGAAGTTCGGGCCGGGGAGTTATTAGGCGGAACGGAAAGAGGGCTCGGTAGCTCGCGACGAAATGTCAAGCTCTCTCGGCGCAATTACGCTCGATTCATTAAGCCGCGGCTTGGTTCATTGCTTCGAAGTTTCGCGGCGAAACGGTGCGCGGCCGCTAATGACGTTCTATCCCCCCTTAGCCGACCTTACCGACCAGCCCTTGTGGCTCGTGCTCGTCCCAAGGAAACGATCTTACCTCTTTCATCCGCTTCTTCTCCTCGACCTCTCCTCAAACAATGGCGATGCAATTTTTACGAGGAGACTTCCGGCAGCCGGTCCGTTGAAACCGTTGAAAAAGAGAGAGAGAGAGAGAGAATGAGAAGAATCCAGTCGTCTGCGGAGAGACGAGAAGAAGAGGCACGATGGTTGTACAGCAGCTAGAGAAGAGAGGCCGAGGGTGGAAGGGATGGAGGGCAGGAGCACTTTGATCGTTTAGAAAAATTGCAGTTTGCCAAACAAAACCCGCTTTTCAGGGGGCGGTCGCGGCTCACGGGAGTGGGAGAGACGGGTCTGCAAGACGTGAAGTGGAAAACCGGCGAAAAGTTCGTTAATTACAGGAGTTTTCGACGGTGGACGGTAGCTCGTGAGGTCGATATTCTTCTTCCTGCCGCTACCGACTACTACCTCTTCTCCCGAACCCTCTTTCTGAACCTCGGTGTGTTTCACCCGCCCTATCTACCGACATCCCACCCCATCGAGCGAGCGTCCCCCTCCTACCCCTTTTTCCTTGGTTTCCGAGAGAGCGGTACCCCGTACTCGTAACTCGACTAACGACTCGAAATCTCTTTAAGCAGCGGGGCCCTCGTGGCTTTTGCGACGGCCCTGCCACGTTAACTCGAGCTTTAAGCCGGATTACTTGGGCTTAAAGCGTTCGTTGCCGAGCTGACGAGCGAGCTCTCGTTCAGGTTCGCGCAAACACCGAATGCCTGAGTGGCTTTTTCACCGGACCATGACGGGGGTAGCTTCCCTTTCGACCACCGATGCCGATCGCGCGTGTTTCTTCAAGATCTCCATTTTTCGTTGAACGCCGACTGTATTAGTCCGTGAGATTTCGGAGACTGAGCATGACGCGGGCTGAATCGTGTGACGGATTAGGCGAATACGTCGATGGAAAATGATGGTGGAGGGGATTGATGAACTTTTAAAATTGTTCGATCGAAGATTCGTGAAACTAGAGAATTTTTCGAGCTTGGGGGAGGGGGTATTGTATCAATCATTTAACAGTCCTTCTATAACGCGCAGCTTGGAAGATACGAGTCGTTTAATGCAAAAGTGATGCAAGTCGAAAAATTTGATTACCGGATAACGAGAAGTAAAGTGAAAATTCTGTAAGAAGTCGAGTGGGCGATCCTCGCTTATCCTGCTGCTCACCGAGAAATTAACGAAGATATACCTTACACCGCTTCTGCACAAAACAGAATGAAGGTTACGCTTTCGAGATGTAGCGTTAAACCAAACAGACTTACACTACTTTTGCATTAAACCATGCTCATATACATATATATCTTTCTTTCATTTTTTTTTCTTTTTTTTTCGTACAGTAATTTAGACGACACTTTGAAAGTCTTCAAATGGAATTGAGAAATTCGAATTGATTTCGAAATTTAATAGATCGAGGATAAAAGAGAAAGTAAAACGAGTTAACTGTCGTAACAAGAACTGTAAGCGTGGAATTCACGGACTTAAAAACATTCAGCGCGTCCTTGAAATTCCACGATGTTGTAAACCACGAGTACAACTATAATTTAAACGAAAGAGAATTGCAAATAAAATATTCCAATTACCGCAACATTGACCCTCGCTGGATCGAGGTAGATTCTTTCAGATGCTTCAACCTCACAGTCGACTGGCCTCGATTGCAACATAGTTGCAAGAGTCATGCATCCAGAAGAGAGTGGACGTCTAATAATTGGCCGTTTCCTGTCAGGTCTTCTCTGTAACCGGTACATCCGGTCAGTGAACGGGATGATTTTTACCACGAGTGATGCGAAACGAAAATTGTACGTTTCTTCCCTGTCAGAGCTGTCTCTCTAGCTCTATCTTCATCTCTCTCTCTCTTCCTCTTTCCTTATTGCCTTTGGTTTCACGTTGGTTTCACGATCGTCGAGCGCACGGAGCCGTCGCTAATTCTAAGAAGACAGCTCGCGATCCTTCATTTCTCCGTTCGGTGCAGTCGTTGCCCGAAGATGCATAGGGAAGACGGTGTAATTTGTCAGGCAGCACGCCGAATCTAATGGCGACCACGCCACCAAGACAAACGACTGTGATTAGGAGCAAACAATTACGATTACGAGATCGTTCGCTCGTCTGGTTGATGAATCGCGACGTTGGCCGTGATTTTTTCCTGCAGTGAAAGGCTGCTTCTTGCCTTCTTATTGAAAGTAACGGGACGTTTACTCGTAATGTAAGAAATCCTCGTTTGGATTTTTTAGATTGCCGGAGTTCTCGTTCATTGGGATGAGTTTTTAGTCTTGAAATTAGAATTCTTTGTTTCCGATATTTCCTTACTGATTTCTTTAACGATAGCATTCTGTTCGCTATGAATATTGACGTTCAAGTCCGTATCCTTTTACGGTAGCAAAGTTTTCGAGATTTCTTCGATGTTATAATTTGTTCGATCGTGAACGTTAAATGTATATTATTTTGTAGCGTCGGAGACTTTTCAACGAGCACGCACAAGTTTATGATACACGTGAGGCTTTGAAGAGACGCTTGAAACTGAAATATACATTTTCATAGAAAAGTTTTTTTAATCGACGAATGGAAATCCTACGATTGCAAACATTGATTACAATTGCGTTTGGTGCTTATATCAGTGAGCCATTTATATCGGCAACTTGCAATTCCTAGAAGTCGACGTCCATTTCTAAAAGTCACATCCAAAATTCTATTATCTGCAAACAACTCGATTCTACGTCTAATTCGTTCCTCGCCAATTCCGTACTGACCATTTGAATGTTAAATCGCGTGGCCAGCTGGTTTTTCATATTTTACACAAGCATTTAATATGTACATATATAATCGCTAGCGGTACACGGTTTTCCACGGTCCAATTTTCATGACGCTCTCACATGACAGATAGCGATCTAAGTTTCGCGAAACAGCTGTCCAGTCGTGTCACGAGGATGCCTTCAGCGGCTCGGCCACGTATTTATAATCTCCGTAGGAAATTATACGCTGCCCCCGTCGCTGAAGACGGAAACCCCACGTATATCGTTAACGCGCAACGGAAGCATTCGAGAAGCGGTCCCCCGGGGATACACGCCATCCTGGCGACGTAATTTCCTCCAAGCACACGATTATCGTGGTCACTCGTTAACCTTTGATGAAATTTCCTCGACATTTTCTTTTATTTTTCGTCCTTTATTTCGAGTAAAATAGCGGCGTCCGAAAAAATGTTTCCTTCGTTCGAGAGAAACGATTTAGGTTGCGAAGGGTTAAGGTTAGGTTAGAAAAGGGTAAGGTTAGGTTAATTATATATTATTTATATTATATATATATATTAGGTTAATATACAAGGTGTGATATTAAATTTGAAAAAGGAATAAAATATAAATAGTATAGATATAGAGTTACAAAGATATAAACATAAAAGAGATAACCTATAAGTAATTTTCTTAAGTCGTTTGACCACGATTGATTTGGTTTTCTCAATTTCTTCTACATTAGTAAATTGTCGGATGTAAAATATTTTCTGGGACGTTTTTAAATACCACGAAATTCGTCGAGATTCATCCTAGAGCATTCTTTGTACACTGTAAATTTTCTAAATCGCGGTAGAAGATCTTTCGCTGGAAGTCCATTACTGCTCGAGCTCCATTGAATAATTCCCAGTTGTGCCATCCAATTCCACCGGTGAAATATGCGCACGATACAGGAATAAATAAACGATGCTATCAGAGAGTAATAGAAATAAATAAACGATGCGATTCAAGAGCAACGCTCAATCAACGTTCAAAAATCCATCTTCAAGAAATCATTCTTCTATCCTAGTCGAGGAATAAATATCATGCTATATCTATGAATAAACGACGGGATTCAAGAATAATAGAAATAAATAAGAGATGCGATTCAAAAGCAATTCATAACCACGGAACCACGGAATCCTCCTTCAAGAAACCACGTTTCCAAACCAGATGGAGCACGAAAAGACGGACGGTAAAATCCACGAGAAATACAAATGAGTAAACGATGCAATTCGAGGGTATTTCGCATTCAGCTCCCTAAAATCCTTCTTGGAGGAATCATATTTTCAATTGAGATACAGCACCAAACAATAAATGAAACGATCCAAGAGTAATTCACATCTGGCATAAAGAAGCCGGTTTTCAATTTAGATAAGAAACCAAATAATACGATCCAAGATTCGTGTCTTGCGCGATTTCGCGCTTCCCATATTTCTTATAAATGTATAAGAATCCGCAATCTAATAATAAACTCGTTACAGTAAGCAAAAATATTCGGGCGTATAAGAATAATAAATATTACGTTTGTGCGATGAGCAATCCTATTATCTCGGAGTATAGATTGTGTGAATGCTTCGCGGAGATGTTATCTTGCCTTCGAAATAGCTCGTCATTGATCGTTTCGTGTAATGAACCTAGCCTTGCAGTAAAATTTGTTGGAAGGTCTTACTTGAAGGAAGAAAAGCAACCTTACAGGTTGTACAAGGAATTTCATAACCAACTAACTCGTAAAGCTTCGATATGCAAAGAACGATATTTCCATGAAGTTGGAAGACTAGGCAGACCGCTCTAATCTTCCCATCCCACTCCTCTTTCACCCAGAATTCCCGTTTATCTTTCAGATCGCGCGAGAGAAAAACCGTGTATCGGACACGAATTTCAATTCGAAACACGGAAGCCACCGTTTTCGTCCACCTATTCGCTCTCCACGAAAGCTCGCTGCCTCCGTTCCGTATATTTAAACAACAAGTGCAGCATGGGAGGGACTAGCGGGTGGAAATACTATTTGTCAACACTCGTGCATTTATACCCGGAGCCCGTGGACATCGCCGGTAAATCATGGCATGGTGAGCGAGAAACAATTGACCACGATGTTCACCAGTCCTCTGTTACGTCGTTGGCGAACACCGAGATCGACAAAATATATTTTGTCAGCAAGGTTGTAGAATGCATGTGATCGCGTAGCTGGCGTAAACCGGGCGAAGGAACAACTATTGACCAGTCACGGAGTTGCCATAACTAGCGGTAATGGTCGGCTCGTTTCGGCTCTCCGTTAGCTCCTCTGCCTCTCTTTCTCTCCCGCTTCTCTCGTCTTCCGCCGCGCTTGTTTATCCGCCCCTTGTTCGCCACCCTCGTCTTCCGTTTCCAGCTCCGTCGTTGCCACACTGACGTCACGTCTCGTCACGATAGGCCGACTCTGGAACGCCATCGGTCGCGTCCGAGATTAAGAAGCGATACAAAAGGTTGCGAGAGTTTCGAGATTTTAAGAAACGCTTGGTCTCTGGGTTGTGGATCATAATAGCTCGCGAAAGTATTCGAACGTTTACTATAGGAAATCTTGCACGAATATATAACCTGCGTTATGGAACATTTGTTGAAACCTCATTGACATTAGTAGGCTGCGAGACTGCTAACGAGTAGACTGCAGATTTTGTGTGCATTTGTAGGGGAAATTGAAAGACGCAGAAATGCACAGAAGATACATAAAATGGAAAAGTTGGACGAAATATCAAAACTAGAATACTTTGTGACGCTTAAGGGATGAAGTAAATTTCTGCTTAGGTCCCATTTCTTTAATAGCGATTGCAAGAAAATAATTTGCATGAATATTCGCTGTCTGGTAATAAGACGCGATGGTCATGACCATGGTAAGCTAATCTGAAGAAGCTGGAAGCTGTTTGTTGCGAATATACAGTTAATAAAAAAATTAGTGTACACTATGAATAGTTGACTGAAACGTATAATTGGCGTTAAAGCTGAACCCACTAAATACTGTGGCTTATTGACGTAATAAGTAATTTTGTGACTTTGACGAAACTCCATACGTTCACGTATGCAACAAATAAATATCTCGAAACGTGATTCAATTTTCCACGCTCTGAAAACTCGCTATCGCCATCGCGGACTTACGCTCGCGGAACTGCTTGCCCCGTTCGAAATCGTTTTATTTGCAAACGCATGCATCTTCGTAAACGTCGACCACCTACCCCTTTAACACCAGGAACAAAGGTGGCACGAAGTTGGCCGATAAACAAGCACGCGGAAGGAGAGGAAAGAAAGTAAAAGAGAAGAGAGAAAGGACAGAATAGCGGCACGGGAAAATTAATAATCCAGGCGAGTAACGCTTTCGAGATATTCCGCGCTTCAAACCGGAACAACCAGCGGCGAGAAGGGTGAAAGGGAAAGAAAAGAACGGAAACCGGAAATTATAGTTACGGCTGACGTTTTAAACGATACGACAAGGCTTGAAAGTTAGTCACCTTTTCCTTCTTTCCCTTTCTTCCATCCTTTTCTTTTCTTTCTTTCTTCCTTCTTTTTTCCTTTTCGTGTTCCTGGGCGCGACTGTCCCCCCTGTGCTCACGGGTCTCTGACTTTTCAGTCAGCTCGAATAAACCTAGGATTAATTACCACAATCCCGGGGAACATTATCGTTATCTACGGCCACCCACCCCCGCGGGCTTCGCGCGCCTTCTATCTTCGCGATAAATAGTATAACGCCGTGCACACGCAACAGGGCTACGTCACAGTGTTTATTATCATCTGATAGCGGGTTGATTAATCATGCGAGTGGAGGAAAGAACGAGCAAAACGAACGAGTGGCAAAGAAACGGTGGAAACAAGAAATGGACGACTAGGATTAGCCTGCACGATAATTTGCCAATAATATTAATGGATCGAGAAAGACGAGTCGGCAATTTGCAAATTACGTGTACATCGACTTTGTAATTTTGCAATTTTATGCTAAACGGGGCAGTCAGTTGGCTCGTACCTCGTAAAGTTCACTCGTTTAACCTGCTACTGTTACGTACGAGAATTTATTAACTCTTCGTAACTCTAAGTTTAACTGGACACGACATTCCGTTTCTCTTACTCTTAACATGCAAGATGGATTCGTTGTACGAAAACTTACTCGACGTAGACACGCTATTGTCACGAAGATTTATAATTATCAATTTACGATTTACAATCGTTGCCGTTAAAATATATAAGAAGAAACTAAATACCTCGCCATCGACCGGTGACACGTAAAATTTCATTAACCATAGCGCAAGAGGGTACTGACGAGACGAAAACAACGAAAGAAAGAAGCAGCCGAACGCGTACGTGTTTCACCGGCGGCAGGGGGTGTGTTTTGTTCTTCGCCTCTTATTTCCCTTTTTTATTTCGAAACGCGCCGCTGGAAACACGAATTTCGATCCTCGAGCAGGGCCTCGAGCCGTCGGTGTCGACGGAAGCGTCGAATGTTTCGGGTATTTTTTGCACGACGGTTCACCCCTTCACCCCGTAAGAGGAGGGAAAGGGTGGAGAGATCGACGCTGGCACACCGGCGAATCGGCGGGGTCGGGGACCAAGCGGGGGTGCACACGGTGCTGGTTTTAATGAACTCTTTCACCCGCCACTCGTGCCACCCTTAAACCGCCGCTTTCACCGGAGGTTCTCAAGCGGTGCGCGGCCACTCGCGCCACGATCGATACGCGTGCACGTGCGTTTTCGCGCACTGCCCCTTTTTCTGAAAAAAAAACCACCCTTACCCTGGCCCACCTACACTCTACTCTCACACGCGGAAATAAATAAAATTAACGACCTTGTAACTTTTAAGAATTCCTAATCAAATCTCGTACGTGTACCGTTCGTGATTGAAAATTGGCCAATGAAACGATACATTTTTCGATCTGTAGATCGTAAACTACATATTTGTGGATGCGAACGTCGATGACGAAGAACATGTGCTTTGTTTTTGACATTTTAGGATAAGGGAAGAGTTCTATTATAATTTGTAGAGTCGAAGAGCTTCATAGAGAAAGGGCTCATAGGACAAAATGGTGAATCATATGAAAATCTTTTTCCATTTTAATATTACCTGTGTCGGAAAGCTTCTATAAATCCTCCTTCCCTCAAAAAAATTCATACGCGTATATCACTCCTTCGCACTTCGCATAATTTAATACATCATCGAGAAATATTAAAAAAGATATTGAAAGATTGATACGAAGAACGTTAAAAATCTCTGAACACGTTGTTCCAAGATAAAGAACACAACGAGATACCATTTGATAGGGAAGAAAGGATTAAGGGAGCGGGGTTGAGCGCCACTGTCACCTGGACAGGTTGGCGATGTCGAGAGGGCGAGAGGGTGAGAGAGCGTGGTGAGGGGCAGAGCTGGCTCGGTCGGTGTGACGAGAATAGAGGCATGTTATTGATTATGGAAAAATACCCTTGGCTCAGGGGCGGAAAGAGAGGGTCGCAGGGGTGGCCGGCACCCCCTCATCTTCGAAGCACGGTTCCCAGCCGGTGTCATGGCTACTGTACACCGTGCATTCTCTCTGTCTGCCACCCCTCCCCCCTTGTCGTGTTCTTCGCTCGCCGCAACACAGCCCGCCCCCTTCTCCTCTATACCGCCGCCTAATCACCCCTTCTGCTACGTGCTGGGGGTCGTCTGACAGTATGACGTCATAATAACGACATGTCCTTGTCGGCTGTTACCCTCTTCAGGGGATAGTCGATAAGCCAGATCGGCGAACTCGCTTATCGCCAAAGGATACGCATCGTTTTCCTATCGTACGGAAAAGTCGATTTTACGACCAGTTGCCGCGGCATCGTCTCTTCGAGAATTGCGATGGGGTAGTTTTCGGCCGGATGACGATCTTTCGTCGTCGATGTTGGAAGAAAGAGTGGAAGGTTCCCAATTTTTGATGGGCTGTTTCGAGTAGATGAACGACGCGCGCTTAAAAATCGGAAACGATGCCGATCAATTTTATAGATTGAGACGTAAAGAAAAGGGATGACTTAAATATTCTTCAAAATTTACCTTGGCATTTATAACCATTTATGCCATCCGATTCGCTAAATGAACATATGCAGGTTAGTCAGCTGCCCCCTTTTCTTTTTACAGCTGGATACTAATCACGTGTTTACGCGGATAATGAGATTAAGAAACTTTAAGCGGGGTTGATCGTACGAATTGCGACTGCAAGTTTGTAAAGAGCGAGAGATGTTTTCATCATTATCTGTGAAAACATCACCAAACCTCTTTATCGGTCTATTATTGAAATTTCTGAAATATAAATTCAATGATAAGAGCTAGCTCCGTGGAAGCCCCACCCTCGATCCCGTCGTCCGATAAAAAATCTATTCAAAACAACCATTAAAAAATCGCAGCACCAGCGAGAACATTCACGGGACTTCTTGATCCGGCTGTTCTATCGTAATCGCGTTAAAAAGCCTCTTCGTTAGGGAGACAAGCGGCAGCGCGGCAGGTAATGTTCTTAGGCCGCGTTATTTTCTTAAGCCGAGCGACTGCTTTCACTGAAGCGTTTTCCCCAGGAGTGATTACTCTCGTAGTTCGCCTCTTAAATAAAAACCACTTGCTTAGTGCCGTTAAATCATCCCCTTACGGCCACTCGATGTCTGACAAACTTTTGAGCAACATAAAAAGAAAGGACAGAAGAAGGAGAAAAATGACAAGAATGAAAGATTCACACTTCGAACGAACGTTTCTTTGGATGAAACGATAACACAGGACAGAGGAAGGCTGATTAAATGCAACCTCCCCTGGCACAGAGCAAATGTTCCTTGTCGTCCGCGAAAGATGCTTAAAATAGAATTAAAAGCTTGCGTGCGGTGTTGTTTAATCGACTACACACCCTTGCCGGTGTTCGTCGACCCTTTCGGAGTCGCCTGACAGTTTTGACGTCATAACCGCGGCCAACCCCCGTGTCCCGCCATCCACTGTTACCGTGCACGCTCAGAGCCCCTGGTGCACGAGCCGGTAAGGCAGACTGGCGTTTTTACCGGCTGAGAAAACATCCCTTAGGAGAGACGCGTTTAAAAATTTCTGCCTTGCTGCCCTCGTCGGAGTAGACGACGATTGTTAACCGTAGACATGGTCGATGGGGATGAAGCAGCCACGTGGTGATTATTTTTCTTTTCTTTCTATCTCCCTTTCTTTCGTTTTCCTTTTTACTCGAGTTTCAAGAGGAATGATATTCTTTCACACGACGTTTAGCAGGTGTTGAAAATTTCCGTAATTTGTAATTATTTTCTTCTACAGTTCCTATTGAAACAGAATCTGAAACGATAATAGATAAGTCGTGTTTACAAAGAAATTTACCACGTCCTCGTCCATTGAAATCTATAAACCATCGCCATTATTTCATGTATATTCGGAGAATCGAATTTCCAACATTTTCTAAAATATTACCTTCGCACCGCACCAGGAAACTTCTCACAAAACTCCGTTCAAAATTCACAACCACCGACCCTTCGACCCTGCAATTTCAACCGAATCAGAATCTGAAAAGACACGATCGCCGCGCCGGATCGGCCAGCAATTTCTCAAATCGGCGTCAGTCTGGTCTATAGCAAGCGATGGTACCCGCCTCGATCCTCCGGTTCCAATCAACGATCCAGAATTTATTAGCCGCCCTACAATGGCCGTGCAAATTGTGCGAGGTCCTATGGAACGCGCAATTTACGTCCGCGAAGGAGAGGGTGCGCGACTCAACGGGTTGGCCATTGTAATTATCATTCGAGCAATGCCAAAAGATAGAAAAGGGGGTGAGCGGGTGGATGCGTCGCGACGTTGGTGGTTTTCTCCGCGCGAGAATCCAAGTCCAATTTCGCGTTCTCTTGATAAGATTCGAGGCAGCGGAGAAGAGCTGCTCTAATTTCGAACTCATTATTATGCGCTGCAACGGGTCGAACGAAGAGGGGCGCGGCTGTTGAAGCTAGTTCCAAGCTGCGCCCGGACAGGGTTAAATCTGTTTCTGAAAGGGCTGAAACGACACCCCTGGTATCCGATGTCTCTTCCAGTGAATTCCGCTTTTGCCTTCCGCTAATACGCGCGACTTGTACGCGCGGCTTGTTCGCGCGAGCAACCGGAGAACCCAGAAGGAAACTCTAACTGCAGGAAGGTGGAAAGAGAGGAGGAGAGAAACTAGGTAAGAGGGTGGCGAAGACGAGTCACCCCTTAATCTTCATTAAGCATCCCTTAACTGTTCGCGGCTCCCCGGGCGATAATTCTCCGGAGCCTCTCTCGCGCGACAAATGGCCACCCTTTCCGACTGACGAAAAAATAGAAATTCTTCTTCGGGTCATCGTCTTTGAACCCGTCGTGGCTAGACGTTTCGCCATCGTGAAATAGATCAGCCGTAAGAGTGAGAAGAGCAGCGGCAAATTTTGGTGTTTTCGCATAATAAGTTTACGATTGGTTGAGACTGTGAGTACAGTGAATGCATATTCGGAGGACTTGTCGTTCTGACGAATGAAACGTCCAAAGATTGAGACACATACACTCTTAGAAATCTACGTATACGTGAAGATCCCAAGATTGAAACACGATAAATACACGTTTGGCGATTTCTTGACTTCGCTCTATGATTGAATGGACGAATTTTTAAACGGACATTATATAGTAAATAAAATTACGATAATGTTCCAGCGGAATTTTCCCTCCAATCTCAAGTTTCGTTGCCGACACATGTAGTTTTAATATTTATGGTCAGAGAGTAAACGCGGATACTCTTTAATAGAAGAGACTGTGAAATATCTCTGATGTTTGAAATTTTAATGGTCTCTTTGAGTTCCTTCAGAGCCAGCACGTTCAATTTTTTCCCATTCCACATACTCTTCATGATAAATTCACGTAGACGCTGAAACAGCTTACTTTATGCGCTTCTGCCTAGAAAATTTCTCTCTAAATATTTCTTTCTAAAAGAGATAAATCACTGTTCCGAGGATTCTCATCGACTTTTTAAGATTTCCATTTTAATATATTTTCTTGTCCCTTCGCCCTTCGAAAAAGAATTAATTTTGTTGCTCGATATACAACTTCCCCTGTCCAGAAAAAATAAGTAGTAGTTGGCCCGTACGTACCATTGAAATCTCAGGCAAAGATTCGAATTCCTTGAAACGAGAGCCAACGAGAAAAGCCAAAACGAACTGTCGACGACAAAGGATCTCGTTTCCCACAATTTCCTTTGCACGTATCATAACGTTTACCTCCATTATCCGAACACGACATCCTGCTGAAAATCTCCGACGACAAAACCGACGACCAGTCCTACGCGAAACGGCGTTATTGCTTTCCCATTTCGCGCGTTTCTCCCCCTTTTAAAATAGCGGCCATTCGGTCGCAGTGACTCGCTATTTGTCGCGGTTCTCCTCCAGATTGGATTTCCCCTTTTACAAATTACGCTTCCTCGAATCGACGAGAACAGAGATTCATGCTCAAACGGATCAAACATCGCTAGCCATTGCTCTAGAAGGAAGCTACTACCATCGATCAGGGAAATCGTTTCACGTGGAAAATTTCGTGCGATACTTTCTTCGAGGAAAGGGAATTCTCGTTCCTGCGAGGGTCGATGTTTCAAATTTTACGAATATAGTCGTGATAGTCGTCTCTCGTTGCGGTGGTAATGAAATTGCAAAATGTATTTTATTTAAGACGCGCAGCAGCTAAATAAAATGTATTGGCACGTGCTCATATTTTTCAAGAAAGCGTTTTTTCTATCATACTCTATTCTTTCAGATCGAATTTTTGTAATTATATGAAAGTACTACGAGATTTAATATATTTGGGTACAGTGTTCATTGCCTCGATCGACATCGATCTTACGTTGGTATCAACACGATGCTATGGTGCGTTGAATTTTGAGCTTCGATGGATGCAAACGAATTTTTTAAAATAAAGAATACTGGTTTTGTTTGATTTAACACAGAGAATCATTATTATAAGGTATACTTTGGACAGAAAACTCGACTGCGATAGTTGTCCTATTATATGGTTTATAAACTAATGGTAGCCAATCAGCGGTTGAAAAGAGGTACGCGAACAGGTAACAGTGCATAGACTGCGTGGCGGACATAAAATTACAAGCAACACGAAAGTACAATGACATTACGCGTGTTGTGTTGCCCGATGAAAAATAAAATAAAATAAAATAAAAATAACGTGCCTCGGAGCTCGGACTTGATTAATTAACGTCTAAATGCTATAATAAATACAATGGCAATTTGCCAATTACTCTCTGCAGTCACTGTACAACACGTACATAAAGGTTCTCTATTCGAGATACTTTCACGAGCCAATGTACATATACCCAACAATTTCAATAACTAACCCTTCGCCAAAGGAAGCAAAAAATCTATTCACCCCATCGCGAACAAGTGTAAAATCTAACCGGAAGTGGAAGTCGCCGTGAACGGCAAAAACCTCGAGCCAGCCCTCGAGGCCATCAATTTCTCAGTTGATCTCGGCTCAAGAGGCACACGATCGAAAAGAAAACCTTCGCCGGATAGTTTTTCCCCTCGCGTCGGGCTCATCTCTCGAACTGGCAGCCACGTCTACTGCCCTTGATCCGTGCGAGGTGCGAGTCTCCGGCAGGAGATATCGCGCGATCCTAACAACACCGAGAAACGTGGAAATCCCCGGAAAGACGGAGAGACTCCGTGGAAGAAAGGACGAACGACGGAAATATAGAGAGCGAGAGCGTTCGAGAATCGTTTACCGACATCTCTCCGACCAACGGAGACTTCTTTCTTCCTATCGTCGTCCCTCTTCCGTTCTTCGTCTCTCTTTTTCCTCGTCGTGGAAACACAATGGCGAAACGGGAAGCTGCAGAATGCAGCCAAGGGTCTGAGTGCTCGTTGCTGGAACACACTTTCGGTGGGATAAAGAGAGACAGGGCGACGCCGCGCGCACAAGACCGCAGTATACGGCGTGCAGGTTGGTGGGGACGAGGGTGCACGTTTCGTCGAACAATGTGCTTTTGGCGGGTGTAAAAAAACAGAGGGGATGGAAACACGTCGCTGGCGCGAGAGAGATGCGGAAGACACGTGTGGGGATGGGACGGGCGACGCGTAAGCGAGATGGAAAGGAACAAGGAGAAAAATGGGGGCAACGAGAGGCGAGGCAAGGGTGAAACGAGAGGAACGAAAGAGACGGAGCGCGCGAAGGAAGCTCGGAGATGTCGGGCGTCGCGACGCCAGGTTCCAACATGAGTAAAAAGCACCGGCTCTATCCTTTCGACTATCCTTCGTTTCGATTCTACGTGGCTCTGTCTTGATTTCTCTCTTTTTTTTGGTGGGGGGAGGGGTGCGCATTGCCCTCCTCCTCCTCCTCCTCCTCCATTTACCTATTTGCCTAGTCGAAAGGGATAAGGTAGAGATCCTTCTTTATTTTCCTTTCCTTCTTCCTGTCGCGAAGTCCCACCCTTTCTTCAGCTTGGAATTTTAACTTTCTCCAAGCTTCTTCGTCGATTCCCGTGAAGAATCGTTGGGGACATGCTGGGTATTAGTAATCGTGAATGCACCATCCCTCGAAGCTTTTAATGCCTTTGTGGTAACTACGAACCGTATCTTTCGCTCTTATGAGAAAAGAATTTCCATTCTAAAGTTACAACGTTTCTACACACTGTAGCAAAAAAAAAATGTCTATCGTTTTGTGTTCATTTTGGCTCAGAAGAAATCCTCATCTTAGTCCGTAACTGTTCTAACTCCAGTTTTTCAAAAAATTTAACCAACGCACATATCGATATAGAGAATATAAATTCATGATAACGCGACAAAATCTCCGCTTAGAAAACAACAGACGCGTGTTCAGTTCTTTCAGTTCCTAACTCCACATAATAATATTAAGCTTCGTAAAGAACTCAATTTTCTCGCTTCAGATCACGGACCAGTGGAAAAAGGTTAAGAACGATCTATAGATACATTTTGCTAAAATATCACTGCTACCACAAATCTCCTGCAAACTGTCCAAATACTTATGAGCAATAGCATCCGTCCATATACATATATGTATATGTAGCTACATACCTATACGAATAAGAATGGAGAGAAAGGAAAGAACGTCCTCGTTAACTATCGCGCGGCGAATAAAAGAATGGTAGCCGTTCGTTCTGCCATTGGCGAACGGATCGTTACGTCCCGAGGAAAAAAGCGGTCTAATGGACGGAGCGGTTCCGATAATACGGTCGACGAATTAATTCGCTGTCGTCGTGGTCGTCGTTGGCTCGATTCTCCCCGCGTTTTACGCCATCGTTCGTTCCTCCTCGTCGTCGTTTGCGATCGCCTTCGATTCCTCGCGACTTTCTCATCCATCCGTCGTCCCTCCCCAGATGGAAATAAACCCGACTTAACGTCGAATCTTCGTCGACGTGTCTTGCGTCGAACGGCGTCTCGTTTACGAGAAACTGTGTTAACTAATGGAATTCAGGCGAACAATAGACGATCGACCGTAACCGGACGCTGAAGTTAAGTGCTCGCGAAGATCGTCCTAGAGCTGAGGTTGCCCTTTGAGAATTCTGCTGTGGATGTTCGAATGGATGGATCTCGCTTGCTGTCTACGGGCTTCCTGTTGTGCGTACAATGAAATTGTGTGCACTGTGCAGCGCAGATGCGGGACTTCGTGAATCGGGCTGATGGTAGCGGCGCTTGTTTGAAAGTTTTTGGCGAAGTCAACGACGTTTAGCGAGATAGCGTTTTGCTGGTTCATTGTTTGGAAGATTGATTAATCCTTTAGACCCTTGGCGATGGACTTTTGTTTCACGAACGAAGATCATGGCTATATAATAGTTCGAAATATACTCAAATTCGAGAAGAACGACAAAGAAATATCTTTGTAGTTCGAATAATTTTTAAAGTAGGATTCGCAATCAACACTCAACTTTCTAACTGTTATTCTATATGTTATTTAGTATTTCGATATTCTAATCACGTTAAAAAGTTACGCGCGTGATTTCATAATTGCTCGTTTCAAACTTTTCCACGACGAATCAGAAGTAGGGAACAAACCGCTTTCTTTTTATTATCCTACCTATGTTGTAATTAAAAGTACGAATATACAGCATCTCTCAGATTTTCCAAATAAATTCCCTCTTTAACGATGCTAAACCGTCTTTTACTAACTACACTTCGCTAAGTAGTACTGATCTATTCATCTCTGTAGTATTCATCTCTGACGAATTCAATGTCTTGCCATGCGAAAGGGTTAGTTTCCTTTCTAAGTAAAATTTACCCGGAGAAGACGGATGTACTGGAGATCAATAAGGTTTATTGTTTTCGCGTGTTTACGATTTCGTCGAGAATGACAGCCGTATTTGTCCAGCACTATGTCCGTTCTTGGGAACGATTGCATTGTACACGATTGGTGTCGTGGTGTGTACACGTCCAGTCCCGTGTGCAGCAGTGGCACAGTCAATTGACCTCGTTCTCGTTCGTACGTCGCGGCACGACTGGAACGCGACGCGACGCGCGAATATCACCGATTGTGGCCCGTGGAAACAGCTACGGTACACGTGTATATCACCGCTTGAATATCTCTAGTGCATCCACGCGGCTCGATGGCTCTTCTCTTGCTTTCGTTTAAAGATGTTTTACGCGGACGTACTTGACTGTTGCATAGAGTTAATATTTACAGGAAACGTGAAAACGATGTATCGTTTAAACGAAGGAAATATTTATTCAACAGCGAGAAACATTTGGCTGAGAATGATCGTGTCGTAGGTCAAGATCTTGAGAACTCGAACGTAGTAACAGATTTGAACCTTTAAAAGTATCGTCCCTTTAGCTTGGTAATTTATTAAGTTACTACTTTGTTCACTGTGACGATATACGTTTTTTTTTCATTGTTATTTAAATATTATTAAATATTTTATTATAGTTTATAATTCAACATTAATTAGATATATATATTCTTTTTTGTTAAAAAATATACTCAATCTTTTATAACGACGAACACAAAACACCAGTTTATAAAAGCTAGCAGTGGACTGTCGCACACCACTACGATTCTCAGCACTCCATTTAACTAAAAAATATAAGGTCTGAAATTACTGTTCGTTGTTATCAACGTGTAATAGGAAAGGATTTATAGAGAGTAGAATTTAATAATGGAGGTTTCTTCCACGTAAGTTATAATGAAATGGTGAAATATTGCTTTGAGGATGTAATATGTCCTGAGGGCGAAAGAGGGGAATACATATTATTGAAATATGCTTTTGTTACAAAACGATATTAAAAATATTGAAATATTACTTTGGACATCTAATAGGTCTTGTTGCATGTATACTGCTCAAAGGGCTTTTTCCTTCCCTTCGTTTAAATACGTTCTGTGCGGAAGAAATTAATGTGTTACGTAAAAGTAGTATATAAAATGTTAAAATACGATCTCAAAGATTCAATAGGTTCTCAAAAGGAAAACCTTTTGAATGGAAGTTAACGAAACGATGAAAACTATGACGACGCGTCATAGTTGAACGATCATTTATCAGCCTATTCCAATATGCGCAATTTTTATTTTTATAAAAAAATATTCACGCCAAATATTCCATCGATGAGTAATACGCACTATCGGATCGTGATGTCAGCGTCGACTATGGTATCTGATGGAAAAAAAAGCGCAGCAATGGAGCATTTTCAATGCGTCGGTGTGTCACGGTTGGCGTTGATTTCCTTACGCGCTGTTCTTTTCGAGAAATTTTCCAACGCGTATCTATTGTCGACCCAATAATGCGCTCGACTAGAACGTGATACGTGAATGTTGCAACGAATACAAGTGTCATTGATCCCAGTCTATGGATGGAGGTGAGATCGCGTTAAGAGGACCTTGGTCCATTTTTCCTTTTGGCTTTCGTCGCAACCAGTCAACTGTCAAGCGCGTATCGTTCAACAACGATTAATCCTTTTACGTATAACGATCTAACAAGAAATAGAAAAGGAATGATTAACAAGAAAATTTATTTCCTTTATGATCAAAATATTCGTATTTGCGAGGTTACATACAAAAAACAAGTAATTTCGTCTATCCGTGCATCCGATAAAAAATTCTCGAAGGCTTCTTTGATAGCAAAAATTGTACTACACCTATCGTAAAATTAAAAATTCAGATTAATTTCTCTTAATAACATTATCGAACCTTTCAATATTACAACACGATGAAACTAATTTCTACAGAACACGAGGTTGTCATTGATCTATGAAAATGGCGCCACGATGCAACGATTTTAATTTCCATTTCAAATAAAATATCTTTATAAGCCATTAAAATTCCTCGATAATGACATTCGTAACAATATTCCTGTCGCGCAACTTCCAACAGCAACTAAACGAGAGATTAAAAAGAAGCATAACTAACTATCGTTGAGCACCATGTACGTTCGTAGAACATTAAATTTACGAAAATTGACCAGTATTTAAGTTTATTAGCCACGATTGATAATGAAAATTCGAACGATAACGGTCCATCGACGAACTATTGCTAATTTATTCGAACGAGGATGGTTTCACGTGGAAAACGAAATGGCCGGAAAAAAGTATGAGGAAAGAGGTTGTACGCGGAGTTACATTAATTAGTTGGCGGACTAGCATAGAGAGAGACCATTATTTGAAATCGATTTCGCGAGTACAATCGCGGCTGGCAATAATTAAAATTGCGGCATAGTAATTCGGATGATTAAGGGCCACACGGTGCGCAATTATCGCCTGCACGTACCGAAAAGGAGATAAATAACCGTAGGCGACATAAATTCCCGTGGACGCGCGCCTGTCTGCGCTGTTACAAACGATAAATCCGCTGGAAATCGTCACGCGGTCGCGGGGACGCTTGCGTTTTCCCAATCTTATTACTATCTGTATACCGCACAACGTCGATTATAAATTCGATAATGACAACATAGAATAATATATAATTCTTTAGCTTTGATTGACAAGAAATCGTACACCCGTTTCTGTCGTTTCAATTCTCCTTCGTTTTAACTAAATTCACGATTTCTGAAGTTAAATCTATGACTTTTTATTACTATTGCTACTTCGTGTAATTATACGTTTATTAAATTGTAACTCGATAAAGTAGAAAATTGATACGCTTCGAGCATCAAGTATTTCAGCGAAGCTAATCCTGAATCGTAGAATATCTCTGCCTTCTTCGCGAAAACGTAAAAAGAAATAAATGTGTTTCTACCGACGAGAATTGGTACAACAAAATTCTTCCCGCGATTCAAAGGAACCTCAACTCTGAAAGGCCCTTTTCTGATCTAGTACTCACACCTTCATCGAACGCGGCGTAAAGTCAGCTATATTTTACCTAAAATATATACTAACTCAACCCTTTTTCGTTTCCGCCTGGTCTTTAAATTACCACCAATCGCGGGATACGTCTTTTTAATACCACCGGAACACGATCAATTTCGAACAAAAACACGAGAGCAAAGAAGAAAACTACCGAAACAAAGCGTTAACCGTATTTTTCTCCCCGTAGGAATTGTATCTGAAGGCATGGGGCGCCGTGACACTCCGGTAATTACGCGCGTAGATTCCGACCGTGGAATTTATTCGTCGTTTATCGCCGGTCACCCGGTATATTAAACAGACGATCGCGTCGTTTTTCACCGAGCTGACGTCCGCGCCGCTCGACGATGATCTCGTCGACGATAACTTGCGCAATCAAAATCCCGATTTCGCGCGTGTCACCCCTTTCTCACGGTCGAAAATCGTTTACGAGCGCCGTCATTCCCCTAGCGTTTCCCACAATTTTTTTTCTTCCTCCCTTTTACGTTTTCTATCGGTGCTGCAGCATTAGTCGAAACACGTTCGACACGTTTTATAAAAGTGTTTTACGAGTCGCGCATATACGAGAATCATTATTTCGCGTGCAGAAAGTTCTGTTCGCGAGAAATTGAGGATTTTCATGGTTTTGGCCGACTGGGGTTATTGTTAGTCGAACGATCGTCGGGCGATGGCTATCTCGGGGAATTTATCTGGCACGCATGAAGCGAGAACAGTTAGCTTAACGGGAGCGATTGAGTTTAGTTTTGTGCTTGGAAGGGAGGAAGATGCTGCTTAATCGATTTCTAATTGGAGTGACAAATATTCTTGGTACTTACGGAATTTTTAAAATACTACATTTTTGTTAAGTATTATGTTGGTGGAAAACAAATGACTGGTTGACGATCGCTCGTCGAAACTTGAATTTTAATTCCTACGTGCTTCGTGTAAGAAGGAAATAAACTGTATTTCTTGTAGTTCTTTTTTAATCGACGAATATTAAATACCCTCTCTATAAAGATTTTTTATTTTTTCTACCAAGGTCCGGTATCCAGCTTTTGTCAAAAATTGTAAATCGTTGCAAAGGGATAACAAAGTGTTTAAAAAATTATAATAACTCTTGGATTGAGTTTCAACTTTTAAATTTAATTAACTTTTCATCGACTTTAATCCTTATAATAATTTCACTATTTTAATAATACAAAAATCATAAAGAATAATGAATGAGACGCAGTGTATTTGTTCATACCGTGATCGATCATTTTCTTTCCATCATCGTAATGCATCGGACAGAATTATCGCAGTAGGAAGTAACGTAGTAAGAAAGAATATAGCTGTTTATAGCTTGTTATACCGTTTCTCTAATCGTATAACAATTCTTGTCTTCTTTTTTCTGTTTTCAGCTTTCTGTAAGTTGCGATTTATGTTAAGTTCTCACTCTCGTCACTTGAAAACCCACTCTCTCACGTTGAAGATCTTCAGCTGAAGATTGCGAACTTTGCTCTGAACGGATGGATCGTTCTTTCGGAGTTAAAAGCCTTTGTTAACTATCCAAAAGTCGAACTAAAAATCCCTTCTCTTATCCGAAGAAACGTGCCCGCTAGCTTTCGATTAAAGACAACTTCGACGCTTTAAGAAGACAAATTTTTCATTTTGATTTGATTCTTTTTAACTTTCGCGCTTCCACTGCATGTAACGCGATTCTCCACGGTGATATTAGAATATGATACTAATCGATCCCAATTCTTAAACTTTTGTGATTCTCTTGAGTATTAGCTATAGTGCCAAAGAAGACGATTATAATAAAATTATATATCATCGGTGCAATTACAACGTATCACGAGTGGAACAAATTAAAGCTAATTTATGAGTAATCGATGACACGCGGAAGACAAAATGGCAATGGCTCTCGTTGCGAAGGTAAAAAACAATCAGCGAGGGAATACACGACAAACTAGAGAAAAGCTTCCTACTTACAATTAGTAGATTCTACTTGTAATAATTAATTTCCATAAATCTTAAGTCGCAATCTTTCTGTTAAGTTTATAGAAATATATGATTATAAACTAATGTTGATTATAAATAAGGAACATATCTTATGTATTTAACAACGCGAAGAAATCGACGGAAGAACGAATAAGTTATTTACCTTAATACTAATGAATTTTTGTTTTTTATAAAAATGCCACTACCTGAGCGTTACTTAAATATTCTATTTCTCACAGAAATATACTTTACTTACTCCGATCTTTTTATTTCGTTCGAATCAATATCCTCGATCAATCAACGCTCAATCGCGATTAATATAACTTACTCGTATCGAATTTTGTTAAAATCACTTTGATCTCGTTTGGCGTCACCAAAACATATCGTGTCACAAAACATATTAATTAACGTTTACTAAATTTAAAGAATTGCTACAACATTTTCATATATTTTTCCAAACGTAATAAATCTTTAAAGAAAAAAAAGAAAACTTAATATCCAACAAACACAGACCATTACAAATCATCGAAAAATGAAAAGGAATATCAAGAACAAGAGATGAGGAGAAAATACACGCGTGTACGCGTACTTACATAAGCAGGAACGTATCAAGAGCAAATCGAGTTCACCAGATGTTCTCGAGAAGAACTGCTCGTCGACTTATTCTCAGGGAAGCAACGGAAAGAAAGAGAGACAGACAGACAGAGACAGAAAGACGAACGTGTTAAGCAGTGAGACAGAGAAACGTATACGCAAAAGTGAAACGGAAGCAGAGTGCTGGAAGGAAGAGAGAAATCTGCACGGTTTACCAGGTATATACGCTTACGGCTGTCTCGCTGTCATTAATTAATCTCACGTGATAAATGTTAAGTCGTCTGCCAACTTGGAAGATGTTAACGCGGGCCGCGCGCTGGCCCAGCTGCGTGCCGCGATTGAATCAGCAACGGGCGAACGCTGAGACACCGGTGGCAGATGTTGCTGCATAAATTTCTGTTAATCCTTCGTGGCAACGACCAGAATCGTTTGTCCCACGACGGCCGCGAAAGATCGATTGTCGTTGCACGTGGCAGCATCGATCTATTCTCTGGTTTTACGTAGATCTTAGATTTTGTATCGTATTTGGGATAGAAATTCGTTATGCGACCGATCTTTGATTCTGAGTCGCGTTTACAGTGCTTGGGATATAGCGTTGTTCGAGACATTAAGTTCTAGTGGAGAACAGGGCTTGAAAACGCGATTTAACCATAAGCACTATATATATATATACTGTTGTACTATATGTAGATATTGATGCGAGGGGTAGGGAATATTTATTCATGTAAATTCATATTTTTACCATTATAATCGAGAATATGAAACCTGGTCAGGGAATTGTCTTACTTGCTTAAATATCGTGAAGCTGTGCTTTGGGTATTTCATATATCCTTCATTTTACGCGCATTTTATGCATCTCTGTGCCTCCTCAATTTTCCTATAAATATATAAACATCCGCAGTATATTATATTAGCGTAATTTGTATCGCAGCGAAATTAACACCGCTACTTGTAGAAAATATGAACAAAATCATTGCTTCTTTTAATTTCATATTAAAGTTCCCTTTAATGGAATACCCTGCTGTTCTCCTTGGGTCTATATGGGTCTTACATTTCCAGATACTGTTCGAATATCGATAGTTTTTAAGTATTTGGTTCTAGCGTTCAATATAGTTTTTTAGTATATGTTTAGCGAATATAATTTCGCGCATTCCACGCTTCTTACAAACGAAGCATTCCAAAGAAACGAGATCTCTGAGGAGATACAAACGCGAGGAAGTGAGGAAAACAGCAGGATTGAAAGTCGAGCTAAGAGACTAAACTAAACCTTACAAAGGAGCTTCAAACTATCTCTTTAAAAGCCCCTAAATACTTTTCTCTATTACTCCCTTCGTTTCTCATTTCATCCCCCAGAAAGTGATAATTTAATCTACCTCACGCAACAGTCGTTGTTATTATCATAGAACATCGAGACTGAAGGTAAAACAAAAGCAAGGATAATCCTTCTATCGATACTTTGGCAAGTTCTAAACCAGCCGACTACCAATATCCCTGGCGTGTAGCAGGGATTTTCGTTAGGTCGGGAAACAGGAGCGATTGCCGGAAGGAAATAGAATTTCACAGCCCCCTGGAAGTCCCTGGAAGTGTGTCGTTCTTCGATCCTTGGGCAAAGCGGGCTGGATACACATCGTTCGCTTAAAAGAGTTTGAAAACTCATTATCGCAAATCGGAGCCGAATCGAGGGAAAACTGAAGGAAACTCCGGCAACCAAAGAAAGTAATCCTTATGCCGGAAAAGAAGAGCAGGAGGAAAGAAAGAGGGTTCACCGTGACCCCGTGAATACCAGCAGGTCTTCCGCCTCTTTTTCCCAGCCTATCCAGTCTTCGCTGGGTTTTTTTTTTTTTTTTTTTGCAGACTATGTACGCTATTATCCACAAATATTTGCATATCTAACGCAATTGAATCGGGATAACCCAATACTTTTGTTATATTTTCGATATTATCGTGAAAGAAGATTCTTCTACTGGTTAATTCGCTATTCCTTCCCATAACCGAGATCAAATGTTCCGCTAAATTAAACCGAAACACTCTGCGCCACTTAACTCGCTCGTTAAGTTACTTAACTCGGATATTGTCGCAGGACCAATTTTCATTCACCTTCCATTTTATTCAGATTAATCAGTTATGGATTAACACTTTAACCCATAACCGATTAGATGGTGTCTATCAGATCGCAACAATTTTTACTTTTTTTGATAACGATTTTTGATATTTTTTTGATACGACACACAATAACCATCGCCTCTTCTTATCTTTGTAATCTTTGTTAACTTTGTATCTATAAATACCTGAACATACATCGTCTACGTGACAAAATGACCACTGCACCAGTTGTGACTTAACTATCGCTTCTACCGATAACCACTAACTGCATGTGATTCATACGATTATCTAACCCAACGTCAGGGATCGAAATTAAATTAAAGAGTTTCGTGCAAACTATATTTTACGTATTTGCAATAATTCGGAGGCGCGGAAATTCTTATGGCCGGTAGTGTACATTCTCGATGGACTTTCAAGCAGTCGCCAGGCCGAAGGCGCCACAGAAATAAATTGAATCATGCGGAAAGTAGAATTACAAACACATCCACGTGGCGTTCCCTTAGTTCCTTCGTGCTCGTGTGGTAGTTTCGAAGGTTTCTTCCCGGAGCCAAGAAGGTTGGAAAGGATACGAGGGATGGGAAAGAGAAAGACGAGAGACAGGAAGGGAGGGAGGAAGAGAGAGAGAGAGAGAGAGAGAGAGACTAAGGAAGGAGGGAAGGTCTTCCAACTTGGACATCCCGGGGTATTATCTATCTCGGAAGTTCCGTCCCCCAGGCTGCGGCTGGCTCCGTTGACGATGACGAAGACGACGAGGACGGTCACGCTAATCGCAACTGGCTGGAGATTGGCTTTTAGCACGGAGTTCGGGCCAACTTGTATCGCCAGGAAATCGCGCGCACCCCCGTTCAAATTTACGGGGTGATTCCTTCGCCCATCCCTCCGTTCCTCGAGGACAGTATTTGCGGCCAGGAGAATCTCTACTCTGCGATCGGGTCTCGACGTGGTCTTCGTGGTGATTTAAATTGCTCTAGGCGGGGGCCAGCCTTCTGATTTTTAAAGCTTCCCTTTCCCTTAAAGATTGTTCTCGAGAAGTTCCCTGGTTGATGAGGTTGGAGCCTGTTGTTTGTTGGCTGTGAGTCGTTTTATTCTTCCTTTTTCTTTTCTTTCTCTTTTATTTTTCTTTTCTTTTTCGGCTCGATGTTAGGGACGGTTTTCCGTCGTTGAGGTGTTCGTAGAATGATTAAGTAGTTTTTCGAGCTTGCGATGATTTCTTCCGATTGCTAATGCAAATATTCGTTACTCGTTAGAAGCAAGTTAATCGTATATTTCGCCGAACCTGCTAATCTACCTGTCTAATTCGTCAATTCCCATCGTTGAATTCTGTTTTTCGATGTTGCGGCTATTAAACAATTTCACGGATTTGCTTGATATTTTCGTCGTCGCTATTCGCACGTTATAAATCTTCGGGTAATCTTCGTAATTTTCGTAAAATCGAAGAATACGATGAGAGAATAGCGTAGCACGTGATAAATCATGAAACTTTTTCTCGATGGGTTTTTATTTTAAATTATCCGATAGTAGCAAAGGTAATACTCTTCCTCCAAGCCACCGTATCTGATCAAAGCGGACTCGTTAAATTTCAATCGTGTAGCAGCGACCATCCAAAAATTTAATACTTTACTATAGTACCTAATTAAAACAGACTCGTTAAGCTTCAATCGTGTAGCAACCGTTCAAAAATTTAACGGTTTGCTTTTGAATGGCGGATGTATAGCGAGAGATCGGCATGCATACGTACATACGTGAAAGGCTTTCATTGACGGTTTTGAATTACCAGAAAATTAATATCAAACAGCGAAATTTCACGGAAATTTGGATGAAACGGATTCTGGCGAAACATCTCCGTAACCAGACAGTTTGCAAAACAATCGTGTTCCACACTAAGCTGAAAGCAACGCAACTGAATTAATTGCGAACTTTCGCCGAGATTGCCTGTAACATGCGATACATTCCTTACAGGGGCTTTATCGTGCAACTTCAATCGGCTGCGACCGTTTTGCGGTTAGGTTTCCGGTTAATCGTAACATGGAATCGCGACAATTTTCGGTGAAAATACTTGTTTCGAAACTACCTATTCGCAACGATTATTAGCCGTCAATCGATGGAATTGGCTGACAAGGTCAGCTCGTGTCCTCGCATTGTTCTCGCCTCGCTATTGCCCACTTTACCTTGTGTTCACGTGTCACTCCTTTCTTTTACTATTTTTTTCTCTGTTTTTTCTTTTTTTTTTTTATATATATCGCACAGATTGCAGCAATTTATATCTTACACGCGAATTTAAATGGTCGCGTGCTACTGAGAAATAAAATTTTTAATGGACTACAGGAAAGTGTGTTTAGAATTCTATGAATTTGACTGAGAAGCCTGCTTAAATGGTCGACGGTTTTCAAGTGTATTATTTTTAAAGTACGAAAGTTTCGGTTATTGTCCTCTTACTTGTCGGAAATAATTGATCGATCGCAGACATAAAACAATATTAGACATGATAGCATTTATGGAGCGTGCTTCCTTCTTGTTTCCATAGTAGGTAATCACAGACGAGTTTTATTCTTGATTTTAACGGGTTTTTATGGTAATTTTCTTAATGCATGTAAATTTATTTTGCATAAATAATCTGTTCCTTAGAATCTGTAAATATTATCTTCGTGCGATTTTTTCATATTTGGTTAATTTTAACGTAGTATTTCCATTTTATTCTAGCCTTATTTTAATTCGTCATTAAAAAGTTTTCGAACAATCAAAAGTCTCAGGAAGTTCCGCATAATTTAAAGTTATTCGCGTCGATTGTCAGAAATTTGTGTATAAATTACTATTATTTTTGGAATAGCTTGCGCCGCGTGCCTCTGTAACAGGGCCGAATCGTTAATCGAAAACGTTTACAATTTCGCAAATAATCCTGCTGGCGACGAAGGAGAGTTTCTTGGTCCGAGGAATATGTAAATGAGCAGCAACTTGTAGACATCCTTCCAGCAGTCTCTCGGGGAAACATGCTAACTCAAGGAAATGTAGTTGAACCATATTCAAATTGGCGCTCTGAGTCACGCGGATCTGGAGTATGTAAAATGGCATCTACGATGTCTCAAACTCTCACCGATGCGTCTAAAACGTTATGTCTGCCGATGCAAAATATCGTTTGTCGATTTTCAATTCCCTTACATCGTTTAATTTTCTCAGTTTAGAAACGAGAAACCTACAATATGGAAATTCATGATTTATCGAAAATACTTTCTTATCGATGCATCGTGTGACCAATTTATATCTACGATAGAGACACAGCTATGATAAAAATATTTAAATGGAAACAGTCCAAAGATGATGGAGTAAGACAAGATTCGAGAAGAAAGACAAGACAAACGAAAATCTAGAAAGATATATCGTCCGCTAAAAGTAAATTCATCTACGTTCAAACTCCGAGCACAGAAAAGCAACCAAAATGTGCGTGAATCGAAGTAAACATTTGAGGACCTCCAAAATTCAACTCAAAACCACCGAAGTAACAAACAAACAAAAAAGAAAAAGAAAACTCCAAAAGAAGGAAACAATAAATACGAGAAGATAATAAAAATTTGTCCAAAAATATCCACACGCTTTAAAACACACACTCTATTCTCAAAGTAAATTCCTGCACATTCAGCCGTCACAAGAAATAATGGAAAACGCATCCGAAGCAAGGTCAGACTTTTAAGAGTGCCGAAAAAGGCAGACAGAACGGAACGAAATATTAAGGGAACTTCAGGAGGAGACGTCGAAGAACGGAAAGGAAAAGACGGGAAAACAGGAAGGGCATATGGGTTCGTGTGTCGAAGGAAGAACGCCGGCGAAGATCTTTGGAGCAGCGCCAATTTCCAGAATAACTTAGCGTCGCACGCGTCACCAATATGGCGTATAGACGACGATGGTGTGCGCGATACGCGGCGGTGCACACGTGCTATCCGCAGACCGTGTGATTTAGACCGACGGTATATACCTGCATTTTATAGGCAAATTTCCTGGCATCGACGTCTGACAGCGACCGTTGTATCGTCGACCTGGGAATCTACGCGGTTTTGCGTAGAACTTTGGTCACGCGACAGTATCTGCTCTGAATTTAGACGACAAACGCGTTCGTTTTGTTTCTACGGATTGTTTCGCGAAGTACAAGGTTCGATCGTGGCTTGACCCAGAGATTCACGCGATTTTTAATATTTATCGAGTCCGCCCTCGCTGCTAGAGTTCTCAATGGCTGTCAGGATTTCGTTCGGAATAGCCTGAAATTACAGAGTCTTCCGGCAGAATTTATGTAATTTCCTAGAAATGCTTCTGTTGGACTGTTACACGAGCGTACCGTGTTTTCGAGCATCGGTTTATTTATTTATCGTTGAAAAAGGATAGAAAAATGTTCGTAAGGCAAGAGAGCTACCTTGAAGAAGGTAGAAGAAAAGAGAAATAAGGATAATGAAAGTGTAGAAAAGTTTAAGCACAAAGGGTGGAGAGTCGGAGGAAACAAAAGAAAAAGAGAGCACGTGAAAGATAAAAATTCAATCGCAAAGGGTGAAAGGCCAGGAAATAGAAGAAGTTGCAAAGAAGAAGGTAGACCAAATCCCTCAAAAAGATAGGGGTTCGAAGCTGGAGAAGTTCTATAGATAAAAAGAACCATACGTGTAAAACCTCGGAAATAAAATATGGGATGCAAGATTCGAAATTATATTTAGCATAGAGTTGGGTACTTTTTAAATGGATAGCAATTGCTTGCGATATTTATTTGCTAAGCTCCGAGTAGACAAGTGCCGATTTCACGGAAACGGGTAGTTCGAATAAGAAGCGAATAGGATTGAGAAACGAGCTTTCATCGACGCTGCAGCGAACTTGAGCGTTCCACGAAGCGTGGACTAACAAAGCGAGTAAGGTGATTAAGGGCCGAGTATAAGATGATTAGAGTTTCCCTAGAAAATTCCAAACTTCCGCCGTATCTTTGCAAATACAATCTGAGATCCGTGAATATCTGTAGCAGAAACATCCTCTTTGTCTTGTTCCTCGATTCCACGAAACACGAGAACTCGAGTATCCAACTTTTAATTTATTCCTTTCGACTACATCCTGACATTCGCTATAAAAATTGTTCATTTATATGCAATCCATCCAGAACTATTGCTACTCGGTTCTGTCAATTTTTTACAATATAAGCGACCCAATTTTTAAGCAAATTTCTTTTTACGATCGGAAAATTGCGAACGCTATTACAGTTCGAGCGATTTATTTAAATGTGATCGATCAATATCGAACACGACGTTTTCTGTTCTAATATGAAAAATTTGAGCATTGGAAAGACGGTCGACTTGTTTTTGCAACGCACGAACGGAGAAATAATTTTAAATCTCTTTGAAGTCAGCTGGAAATGTTTTGCAGCGCCTGTAACACGCGATAAACATGTTTGTTCTAGTTTTTTACGGTCTAACAGAGAAACGTGTTTTGAATCGAAGTATCACATAATTCTCTGTGGTGGAGGATGGTAACGGCCGTGTTAAAGTTCTCCAACTTCCGCCTCTTCGATTTTTCTCTAGTACCAGTCAAACATTCGTTTCGAAAATTGATCAAAGACAGAAGAAATGTCTTTTCAACAGATGATGAAGAAAATGTAATGTATTTACTTGGAAAATAGTAAATTCGTTGTAGCTATTTAACGTAGTAAATTAATTTTATACACCTCGTGAACGACGTAACTTTTCGTTTATTGTTAATACAATAGAAACACGATTATCCGAGATGATGTGGAACGGACCTACCTCGAATAATCGAGAACTCGGAAAGGTTTATTAGTGTTCATAAATCGCATAATAAAATCGTAGATAACGTTTTGATAATATAATGTTGTACATGTATTATTAATTAATTACTTAATTTGTTGAAAGTTTGATTAATTGCTTTCACAGTACCTAACTATTTACATTTTCGTACTCTTCGTATTAAAATTTCGAAAGAGATAAAATAATGCTATGAAGTTACGGTAAAGTTCAGGGCACGTCGAATAATACGGAACTTGGAATAACCGAGACTCCATCGTAATATAATTTCTAATCTTACAAAGAGTATTTCTTAACTCCGCTATTATATTCGAATTTTGGTATTTTTGCATTCTAGCAAAAATAAAGACTTGTAATATTTTGGGAAAATATTTAACGTAAAATTGAGAACAGCATTCACGCTGCTGACAACGATCCTTTCAATAATAACAGTCTTTCCATATTTCACTCGAATTTGAAATATTTTTTAATATTAAAAAATACTGATACTGAAAATACTGAGAGATGTTTGATCAAAAATAGCCGAAAGAACGCAACCGGATTAAAGCAAACAACTCGATCAGAATAATTTACTTTTTGCTCTAACACTCGGGGCAAATATTTTTCCTTAGCCACGTGGAAACAGTTTAAAATTCTTATCCATTGCTAATTAAATTCCGAATGTTTCGTCCAAGTTTTCCCAATTTTTGCACGAGGCAAAATTAACAGACGTTAAGGAAGAGCTAAGAAACCCTTCTGCCAGATACAAATCAGGCTAATCCTCGCCTATTAACTGCCCTCGTACATCGTATCTCTCGGCGAAACTTTGCCCAACTTGCATGATATTTTGCAGCGCGTTGATCGCGCTAATTTTTAATTAAACGAGCCTGGAACAGTGGCGACAGGAGAAGAACGATTTCTCGTTCGTCCGAAAGTGTCCTCGAGATTCCCCGATGGCCATTTATTTTCCCTTCTTTGCTCGCTTTCGCTCGCCAAATCCGCAATTCGGAGCTGATACGAAACGCAATTTGCCCGCGCTGGCTGGAACTGGATAGCACGACGAACGTGGGGTACTCTTTCTAAAAATGGGAAATATACGATGAAATCTGGAAGCTTCGCGGGAAAACTCGTTGACGTTGTCGGTGACCTGGAAACGGAGCGAGTTTCTACGCGAAATTTTCTAAAAAACGATCGCAAGATCCATCAAGGATGCGCGGGTTCTCGATGGATAACGGGTTCGCCGTTTCGAGGCGTTTACCTTTTACAAAATGTGCACCTTAAAGGATCCCGTGGAAACTGTAGAAATTGCACGATAAATGCGTGTTGATAATTTTACAGAATAAGAGAATACAGATTTACGTAGCACAGTGTAGTAGAATGCAACTGGAGATTATTCTACGTGCGAGGATAATTCGAATAAATAAATAATATTTGGAATAAAATTTGTTCATTTGGAGCATCGTTTTCATTTAAAGATTCGTTTTTCAGAAAGTCGAATTTGGAACTTTATCAGATACGCGCGTATCAGGCGCGATTTTCTTAAAAACGAGGCATCAATTAAAAAAATCGTATTCTTCACATTTTACTTATTTCTACATGTGCTTTTATAATTCTCCATCTCTTTTTTTCCCATCCTGTAATTTAATACGCTTCGAGTAATTATTATAATGATTTCAATGTACAATAGAATTATCTCCTATGTCTGGAAAGAACTAACGAAATTTCGCTCATAATGGAGACAAACGCACGTAAAATTACGAATAGATTCATTAAAGGAACGAACACCGCATAAACGTGCCTCAATAGCGTCGATAATGATTTCCATATCATAACGATCGTCGCTTTGCGTCGGGCTATCACCGTTATGGTATCATTATTGACAAAATTTCGTATGTAACGAGATGCGGGTGAATTTCACACGTATCTGCGGCGAGCGTTACATATTCAATTTCGAAGATTTAAAACCGAATAGAATTCCGTGGATATCGATAAATCAAGTCAATAAACTAAACGGAAAAGGAAACAGAAAATTCTCGTTGAATAGATTGATTGAAAGATTGCAAAATTCAACGATGAGTAATTTTTGTAGGCTCTAACTAGGACATTATACGAATGTACATTTCAAAAGTATCGATGCTAGTCACTTTGAGCCACTGTGACATCATACGAAATAACAATTCGTTATTTGTACTCAAATTTATTAAAGTAGCCTGTATATCCGGGCTGTAGCTACTATACTTCGAAAACGAATATTTCCATATTTCTTCTTTGATGTAACTAAAGTCACGACATTCTTATCCAAAGACCGACCTAAAACTTTAGATCACAATCGAGACGTAAAAACGAACTTCGGTTTCTCTGGGACTCGTAAAAGCTCTCGAATTCAAAACATATCCGGTTTATTAGCAAACAAAGCAAGAAAGAGATCACCCCCTAAAGTCCTGCTATCGCAACCCCTATTCCACTTTATATTACGATCCCCATATTCCACTAATCTGGACGCGCTGTGTTCTACCGACCATCCCCTTATCTCGCGAAACCATCCCCGATTTCTCATAAAATTTCCAAAATCGCTCGCCAACCTATCCCTCAACGTTAAAAACTAAAAAAAAAAAAAAAAAGAAGAAGAACAATAAAGAAGAAAACTAAAAAATTTCACGCGCGCAATCGACGCGTAACAATTAAAGCGAACTGCCTAAGGTAAGAATGGGGAAACGCAGGAACCTCTTAGCGTCGCTTAATTACTATAGCGGAGGGTGCACGCGTACGCGAGGGTGGCTCAGCAGATGGAAGAAAAGAGGGATAGAAGCGAAAGAACGCGCGGAAAGACAGGCTGAGAAAGGGAGAAGGGCCAGGCGGTGGAATTTACATACAAACGAGTTTGGGATTTCATTCGGATCGCACGCGTGTGTTTGCACCATTATAAACATTTCATTGCAATCCTCGATAGTCGCGGCGGGAGAAACACCGTTTCCAATGGAAAGAGATTGCATTCGTGAGTCGAAGCCGCCTCGAAAGTCCTGATAGTATCCTCCGCGCGCCGCGAATGACATTAAGTCGCTCGTGCTTTCGTTTGGTCCCTCGTCTTGAATTAATTACTCGATCCTCGTGAAGCATTTCGTCGCTCGTAGGTTCCGCTTGTGTATTATTCGGTAAATAAATAAGATTCGACGTAGGTTGCTCGGAGAACTTTGCTGTTCACGTTGTTTGCGTGAGAGAAGAGTACTAGGAGAAACGGTGGATTTTGTTCGGTTGCGAGGTGATTCGATGTGTCTCCACGGGATTGCGGAATTTGTATTTATTTTGTAGCGTGGTAACGCGCGATGTGATTATCCTATAGGACTACTACGGGTCGTTTAGAAAGCTTCGATACTCGGAGATTCGAGTAAATCGTAATACACTGCTTAGACAGAGTTAAAAGTTCACCACGGTTGTTACCGTTTTCTGTGATTCGTGATTAGCACTGTTCGTTCTGCTTCCGTAGAATTAATATGAAATTAACTTTTATATTACCGAGTCGTCGAGTTTTCGAATAATTTCATCGCGAAATTTCAGATTTTCTTGGCAATGCGTTTCCATAGAATTCCAGGAACGTTTTATTGAATAAAATATCGTTTGTTTCTAGTCACTTTTTCAAAAAAAAAAAAAAAACAATATAATTAATTTATAAGAAAAGAATATAATTAATTTATAACCGAGCAGTGTTTCCACATACCGTATAAAAAAATTTGAAAGAATAACTTCATTACACGAGAGAGGAGATCTGTTCTTCGTAATATCAATTGAAATTCCTGCATTCGTGTTGGCAAAGTTTTCGACTCGTTTGTCTTATCCTAGCTTGAAATTGGAATACATTCGCTTTCGTTTGACGGAGAATACGGTAAAACAGGAAGCGAATAAACTGTGGAAGCGTTAATGAAAATGAGTAAGTTTCGTTTACTATGTTAGGCTGGGATGTGACGTTCATCGCTGGAAACTTTGGAAACTCGGGGATAAATTATAGCGAAGCTTACTCTTGATTTTAATCGTACTTGACGTTCTTGCAAAAGTGGATTGAAATAGAAACGGAAGAAAATGAAATAAGCTATTATAAATCTGGCGAAATAACTGGATTAATCTATGTTTCTTCTTTTTCATTTTCAATATGACGGTTCACATAATAAATTCATTAAAAAAATTTTCATCCAGCGATGGTAAAAAATTTACATAAAAATGGGATTCGAGATAAATTTAATATTACCATGCGGTTGAAATAGTAACGTTAAATTGTTAATTATTTCGTTACTTGGCGATAAGTAACACTAAACTCCTATTCTTTTTCTTTTTTTTTTTTTTTGGTATTTCCATTTAAAATTAAAAATTTGTCAAACGAACGTATTTGAAAAAGAAATGACAAAAGATAAAAAGTAAATGTCGCGAGGGATGGAAAATCAGTATTTTAAAACAGGAATAGGAAAACCGTGGAATACGTTTGATTTTCATCGTATAAAGTATAAAGGAAGCTCATTGTGATGCATAAGTTCGACAGGAAGACCTTTACGATGAAAAAGCAGAATCTGTCTATTGCCTATTATTTTATAGGCCCGTCGTATCATAAATCGTATCGTTGGTATGCATAAGATCCAGTATGGTCTTATTCGGTTCTATCCTGAAAATACACTCTAATTTCTGATCGGTGTCTATAAATTTAGCATAAAGAACACGTGACGTTCATAATAAGCGTGTCTAACAAGAGTCGGCTATTTCCTATTTATGCTGGTAATCATATTTATTATGTCTGTCATAAACGTTCTCACTTTTGTTAATTTATCTTCATCATCATCATCATAATTAATATCAAACTGCTTACAAGTTTTCAATAAAAATTGTTGTAAATAATTTTCACAGTTTTTGTATTTAAATATTTTCCCATATAATGTTTATTTCACAAACATCTACTCAAGCTTGTCAAATTTTTAGTATAATTCATCGTTAAAATTTTTAACTAAAATTACTTATAAACATCAAAAGGATTAAAAAGAAAGATAAAGGAAAGTTTCGTGTAAATTGGATCGCTGTAAGAGACTCTGAATGGATAATCATGATCGTGGTAAGTGACCTTTCGCGAATGGTACATATAAAAGAGAAGACGAAGAAGTATTCAAATGTTTCCCGACGATCAGCTTTATATTTATGACTGACACTATAAAGGGTGAGAGTTAAATGTGTCATTAAGTTGACTAGAGTCTTCGGCGTCGCCTACGATAGATATTTTTATGGGCAGTAACATCGAGCCATCGCGAAACTTGATCGAACTATCGAAGTATAATTCGCGCTGCGCTCGTCTCACGGCGACTCTTCTCAATTTTCTTCTCTTTTTCGCTAAAAAAAGTTAAAAGGCTGCGAGGTAACTCGATTCGTCTGCAACCTATGAATTATCGTCTTCGAACAATTATTTTTTCCCACCTTGTTTTTACCAACATGGTATCGTTCAAAAATTTCCAAGTAAAAAGATATAAAATAAAAAAACAATCTCGTGTTATATAAAAATCGATAGCTACGCGTTATAAAATATATCAAAACGGAGGTACGAATTGAAATTCGTGAAATTTAATGATACAACGAAACAAACACCACTGTTGAACTATTTTTACTTCTTTTTGCCGGTATTAAAGAGCGACAAAAAATTAAACAAATATAAAAATTAACGAGAAGAGATAACAGAGAAGATTCATTTACTTATTTCTATGAATACTGCATGGTCAAAAAGTTCACGATCTTTCTCATCGGAACAACACGACTGCGATCTCAAGTGTATCACGTTTCTCGAAACTGGTCCAGTCCTGTCAAGATACCAATTCACGAGACTGTCATTCGCCATTCCATGTTATTTACTATCCAACAACGATGAAAAAAGGATCGAGGATGGCTAAAGCTCGATGAAGCGATCGTCTCGCTCGAGATCGAGAGAATCACCGTGTATTTCGCTGCTCAACAATTAAAGTTGGCGAAACGGCCGATTAATTACGACGAAACGGAGTCGACCCTGGCCACGGATCACGATTAATTTCACTTTAACGACGCCTTTCAATGCCGTACCTCGCGTCTCTCGGTCCTGACGGTCCTGTTAAGTCCATGAAACTTCTATTTTTCTCGTCCTTCGCCATTTCTTTCTGTTTGTTGTCTCGGAAAGAAATCGTCTCCCTTTTTCTCTTTTATCGCTCATTGTTCCCTAAGAAAGAAGGAAAAATTTTGCTGAAACATTTCCTGGGCGTTTCCTTCATATTATTTTCACAATTTTTGCTCCAGGCTTATGTTCTTTTCTCGCTGGTGGATATGTAATTGTTGTAACGTCGGAGATTTTATAGAATTAACGATTCGAACTGATCGTAAGTTACTTGGAATTCGAAAATATAGTTTCGTTTTGAACGAGGATGAAGATAAGACAGAATAATTATTCTTCCGACATTTTCCATTCTGATCAAAACCAGACCGAGTTCATCCGTTTTAATCCTCATCTTCTTTTCATTCCTCCAATTTTGTTTCTCTGTTGATGCAAAATTGATACAACGCGCGACAAAATACATGCCACGTTTACTTTTCATGAATATCCGATGTCTTGGAAAAGAAATGTATCAAAGTAGAAAATCGACGACTCGTCGCAATAATTGTACGAAATATTTCTCGCATTCCCGCGTCGTTGTACAGAGACGCATTTACAGCTACGAGTACGGTAAATTAACTGCAATGTCTGCACGTTAGAATAACACAATTTAGATTCCGCGTCGCAACAGCGACTGTAATTTTCTTATTTTCGTGCTGTCGACCCAAAACAAACGGCGTGCACGAAGCTAAAGAACGCTATTCTTATTCAAGAAAAATTATTCGTTGCATCACGCGGGTTATGCAACAACAGAGACCGTATAACGAAGAAACTTTCTTCTTTTTTTTTTCCTCTTCCTCTCTTTCTTTTTTCGTTTCATTTCCATTCGCAACTCCCACGCAACAGTTACTGCAACACGAGTAGAATAGCTGGAAAACTCGTGCTTCTTCTATCATGCAAAATACCGTGGAAAGATGGACCAACTGCAGAGATTTGCAACACATTATCGTGATGTCTATCCTGCACGGGGTACGTTTCGTTCTTTCGTTTGTTCGTTCGTTTGAACGGATGACATTTCTCTCGATACCTTCTGGCGAACCGTGGGGAGAAGGGAGAAATATCCGCGAAATAAATGTCAGATATAAACGTATCCGTATATAACCGTAGCTGGCGATCTCCCAAGCTATAAATTAGTCAAAATGGGAAGAGTTAATACGTGTTTGGACTGCCAGGCTATGTGTGTTATCTCTTCTATAAACCGTGGGAAGTGCTTTTTCCGATCGTTTGCGTTGATTTAAACGCGCCTCGGGGAAAATCAGATACGACGTAGCGTTCTGAACCGAGTCTGAAAAGTTACGCGGGGGCAACCTGGTGTAAAAATTTCCTTGAAATCTATATATCGCGGATTGAGAAATTCCCCGCCATCAACCTCTTTCGTAACTTCTATTACTCATTTTCTGCGTTTTCAATCGCGATCGCTACCGTTATATGGCGAAATGATCGAGGGACGTTGGCGGAAAATTTTGACACACGTCGTTTCGATAAATCCTATGAATTATGCTATTATGGTGAAGAACGATATTCTGATGGACCGTAGTTCTAGCGAATGAAACGTCTGTAGACAGAAATGCGTACACATACTCGTACAAGATATGTAATTGTTCTCGCGTGTCTGTCGAAACGGTGCAATAGAATAGAAATTAGAGATTCGAAAATTCCGTTATTTCATAACTTCAACGAAACGACGAATTTTACTAGCGTTCGAAATTCTGGCTTAGTAGATAAGCCAAAAGGTCTGCACTCTTCTTGCGCTCACGTATGATGTAACAAATAATTGAATAACGAAACCGAATACCGATATTGAACGTTGAATAATCGACAACCAAAATGGAATAATCAGTAGACCGTAGACTTTTATGCAAATTCCTATATTTGAGTTTTAAAAAAGTAGGATCTCGGTAAAGATCGTTTTACCTGACAAATATCACAAACAGGACTAATTTGGATATTTGCTATATTTGTACATATTGTGCGCATTCTGTGCAATTTTTCACTAACAAATTTCCTAGAAATACGTGACAATCCGCTGACTAATAATCAAATTACACTGAAAACCAGACTAAGACGATGAACCACGCACGCAAGTAAGCGGTGCAAACGCAAACAGCGTTAATATACCGTATGATAGGGCCACGAGCAATGACAGTCATTAAACGAGAATCAATCTTTCACTTCCATCCATCAGCGAAAGTGGTGCACGCGGTTTGTCTCGCCGAGGTTGTCCGAAGGTTAAAAGCGCGGTTCGTTTATCGCGAGAAAAGAAGAGAACGAACGTTCTCTATCCGCCAAGGCGTATTCCAGCACTAGCTACTACGGTCATTGACGCGCGACCGCGAAGAAAAATGTTTCTCATTGCACCGACATCAGCGTTTACATAACGGTGTTTTCCTTTGGAGAACGCGCGCACTGACGTCGCACAGTGCAACAGTGGACAAAGATCGAAATAATCGTTGCTCGATTTTGATCTTTCGAAAAGATTGGCAAAAGTCTTTTGCGCATCAAAATTTAATCACTTGAAAATTAACTCACTCGTTCATTATACGCCGTCGTTTGTTAATTCCGGTTAAATAGCATTTGTTACGCTTTAAGTATGGAGAATTTAGGAAAAGATATGTATAATTTTAATCCCTAATTTGAAAATTCGTAGTAAAAAGGTGTTGTATTGCATTGCCACATAATTTTTTGCTGCTGAAAATTGCAAAATTATTCCAAAAGAATCTTAAAAGATACACAAAAACTCTGTTCTTTATTCAACGTCAGCGCGATATCTAACGAAACGGAAGGAAGGATAAATGATCTCTGCATGACACTTACGAAGAAATAGAAAGATTGTTCCCGGTATCGGCGTTATTACGACTTAAACGTCGCCGTGTGTGGTTAGACAAAGAAATAAACGTTCAAGATGCTTCAACTGAGCCAGGGAGTAGAGAAAATACTAACAGAGATTCGTTAAACGGACTTTTACTCGACTCGAATCCCTTGACATCGAGTTTCAGAAAAACTGCACATTATATGCATTTTTGTTATTTTTGTCCCGAATCCTCGTTCAAATGCCGCACCGTGGAACGTGAGAACGTGGCCTGCGAACGTGCGAGCATGACCAACGAATTTTGATTTTTGTCCCGAATCCTCGTTCGAATGCCGCACCGTACGTCGTGTCGAGTTCACCGCTTGAAAATATTTTTAACGAACCACCGGCAGGGATTATTTTCGGTCGCCGACACACTTTCTTCCCCGGAGAGCGAGGAAGATGACTCGGGAAGAGAGAAGAACACTCTCGCTTTTTTCCCATTATCATCCACGCTCTCCGTGTTGCCAGCTTCCATTTAGTCGCAACTACGACGTGGCCAAACAAACGTTCACCATTGCGTCACACCGTTAAGGAGTGCCTCTGGTTGTTTACAATTATTTTTGTCGTCGCGGCGTCTTTCGCACTGCGAGTCAACGCTACGTTAAAAATACAGAGAATCCGCTATTGATTCGGAACACTGATGACGATTTGGAAAGTCATAGAATGTTTAGGCAACGGTTGTTGGGCAATGGTACGCGGAAGATGCGTGAGTGTTGAGTATAATGAATAGCATAGGAGTTGTTAGAGTGACGAAATATATGACGATAATTTTTTGCATTCGCAGAAGTTTTCCCTTTTCTCTTCCCTCTAATCACAAAGATATTCGAGATCCGCTCGATTAAATCAACGATTCAATTAAAATATCCGCCCGATTCATTTTCTAAGAATATATCAACGAAAGACATTTATTAATTTGTTCGTGAGACTGGTGTTTCTTACTGTTTTCGAGAACGTATCGTTTAGGTCGTCGCGTCGCGGCGATGACGCAAAAAGGGAGGGAGGTTTCCGCGAACGAAGCGCCTTTTAGCCAAGCTGCGGATTGCAGCGACCGCTGGCAAAAAGCTCGGCGAGGAAAGCCACAGCAGTAATGGCATTATCGCGGTCGTGTAAATCAGCAATTTATAAGTAGAAACGCGGTCGAGTCTAAAAACCGGTGTTCCACGTCTCGGTACAGTCGCGTGAAATGGCTCGACTTGTGGTAAATCGCTGGTATCTAGAGAAATTTGTTACTTTTTTTTGTCTAGCTCCGGTACACATTGAGTAAGGTGAATCGTAGCAAGAGAGTCTTAAGTTTTAATCTCTTCGAGGGATGAATTTTATCATATCGGAACAATTTTTTTATGCTTTTTTATTCTTTCGACTTGCACTTTACCGTGTTTAAGGTTCGCTCGTAATTATTCGAACGACGTACCTTCTATACCTATTTCGTTTCTACGATAAAATCGTTAATGATTGATTGTACGCGTGCGAAAGGTTAATACTATCGAAGCATGAAACGATCGACCGTATGCGGGATGAACGCTACTGAAACTTCGAAACTGTGAGTCAAAGAAATTTTCGTATGTTCCGTATTTTCCACAACGAAATTCGACTGCCGAAAAATACACCTTAGCAAATCTATACAATTTTTATGAAAAATAGATATTGCTTATTTTAACGATCCTGGCAGCGTTAATAAGTTGGCGTAACCTTTTCATTCCCGCTTCGCGCAGCAATATGTCTGACCAAGTCGTTCGTTGGTCGTGGTCCTTGTACATCCCACAGCAACGACAAATTTTCCCGGTTGCCCTTAGGAAACTGACAAACTACTTCGCGAGTAAGATGATTGGTGGTCGGTGCGAGGATGCCTCTCTCCCGCGGGACCTAACGATCCGGACGAAACCAAGAGAAAGACGACGAGAGAGAGAGAGAGAGAGAGAGAGAATACGAGTGGAAAGCCACATGTATAAGAACGTGGGGGTACGCCAGCAGCTTGTTTCGTCGACAAAACACTTCTTATTGGTAGCAGCAGGCATTGTGCTCGCGCCTGTACGTTACGCTAAGGAGGCGAAGCAGTCAGCGAAAATATACTCTTATTTCGCTCGCAGCACCGACTGGCGTGCCCGTAAAGCCTGCACTGGGTGATAAAATCTTTCTGATAATTTATACGAGCCATGGCCGGGACGATGTGGCCGGATGCGACAATGAATGTATACGTAAGTATACGTATACGCGAGGTCGCGCATAGGCGCAGCCACCGTGAACGTTTTTCTGCTCCACTCTCTGTCCATCTCTCTCTCTCTCTCTCTCTCTCTCTCTCTCTCTTCTTCCTTTTCAGTCCCGTTTCACCCTGTTGTTTCTTCTCCCTTGTATTTTTCCGTCGCTCTTTTCTTTTTGCCAGCCTTTCCCTGTCACGTTCTATCGCGTTCCTCCCTTGTATGCGCGCACAATGCGTTTCTCCCGGTACTCCGGTACCTCGTTCGATACCTCTTCTCTAATTTTTCCGTTCTATCCGGTTCCGATCTACCCGTCTTCCTCTTTTAATTCTTTTCCACCTGCTCCTCTACATTTTTCCCCTGTTTTAATTCCTCTCCTATGTACGCTCGTACCTCCGTGCTTTTTTACTCTCACCGTGTAGATTCTTCTTTCTGTCTGTTTCCCGATTGCACATCCCCGTTGGCAACTGTAAGATACTTATTTGGACTCGTGCAGAACGTCGGTACGGGTATATTCTAATAAAATTCCAAACTATTTCGTATAGCAGGCGCAACATATCGAAAAAGAAAATCTACGCGTTGAAAAACTCGCGAGTCACGGTATATACACATATGCATCCGTGTTCACGCTCGCACCGGATCTTTCTCTTCGGTACGCCTGTACTCCGCCATTCTTGCCCCTTTCAATCGCCTTTTATTTTCTCTCCGGCTCGACTCTCTTCCATCTTCCTCCTTCCATTCCCGTACACGCTATACCAGACACTCGTACATACGCGATACGTACAGTGTACATACGTTGTAGACACGGCGACGACGCGTGGGTGTCGGTGGCGGTTATATTTTACGGACGTCGAGAAAGAACGCTCGACGACGTTGAACGGTGACGTATATCGCCTTAAGGGCCGTTTTCATCGTGACACTGATCGCCAAGTTCAATATCGACCATTTTCATGCGAGCGCGCGCGCTCGCAACGAGATCGGGAATCGCCGTGGGCGCAATTACCGAGACCCTCTCGACTTCCATCACGTTCCCCAACTGCGTCTTCGAGTTCGCCGGAGCCTTCGTGACGCGACACACACGGTGTGTGTTTCTATAATATTAATACGTAATTATGCGCGAACTTAATCTTCATATTGTGAAGCTCGCGCGCTGGAGATGCCGTTAATTATGCTGTACAGGTAATTCGCGCGAGGAGAGAGTACACGTCTTATGAAATATCCCGATGTGACGTCGTAAAGAGTACCGGTTTACGCGGCTCGAGCTGTAAAGCGTTCCGCTGCTGCGGAAAATGAGCACTGGTAATTAGGTTGTTGGCTAGGACTGCAAGAGGGTTACGTTTTTCTTCGTGGCAATAGAGTTCACACCGTTAAGAAGCGTGAATATTTGTTGAAGATGTTGTTTCCGGTGATATTGTAGGAATGCAGGGTTGCAGACTGATTTTTACTCGGCAATATATAATAAAATAATAGAATGACTCTCGATGATCTCTGAACGATTTAAATAGAATTGTTTCGGCTCTCAATTCGATCAAATTCTTATAGATCTCTCGTGCACAATCCTCGTGACGCGCAGCCAAACTTTTACGCAGTATACCGTGTTTCCTAATCTAAATATTCCGTATCTCATCCATTGTCTCTCTTTATTCGTGCTTTGATATAAACGTTCTGTTCACTGATATTCGTCGTTTACACGAATCTTTTCTCTTACGATATAGAGGAACATTGGAATAGACCGCACGTAAATTTTTGTGAAAAAATCAACTTTTTTAGGACGGGAATTAAAGTCAATTTATTTGGAACGAGGGGTTGGCGCTTGATTAACTGAACTTGTCCCTATTGAATCCACTTATCTGAACGTGAACTTCAATTATTCGAATGAGAAATTGTGGGTACTGTGGAGTGGAGAATCAGTGAACAGTAGACCTTCGCTTATTGGCCGATTAACTGAATTCCAGACTATTGAATCCGCTTAACGTGAACATCTCTTTAAATAAATTTGTATTAATTATTCTATAAAAACTGTTCTGTGAACTTATCCGGCTTTATAAATGTCTTGCACCTATATATATAATTATGCTTTAAGCTTCTTATCATATGCATTTAGGTTTGCATGACCCAACCAATTTTTTATTTAAAATTTAACTGAAATCAGATTTCTTAGGTGGATTTATTTTTGCACGTATCGTAGTGTATTCTAATGAACATTTTTCCAGATCCTTCAGTAAGATACATAATTAACGCAAGGTTTTTATAAACACAATAGAAAGGTTAACAACAACAGGCTAACGAAGGCCTTGCGCTACTTTAATTCATCCACACATAAGAGTTAGCGTTGAGGAAACACGTTTGAACGAATTAAAAAATCGTTGAAAATAAAAATCTCACAATTACTGTTAGAACGTATACTATCTTTAGATCGTTTACCATTATTGCTAGAATGAATTAACTAACCGAACCATAAATGCATTCATGTGTTTTCTGTCAATCTGATCTCGAATTTTAACGTACTATGCCTTCCCTACAAAGAATCCCAAAGAAGATATGTTTCTATAATTTATAACGATAAATAGTAAAACGAGAAACAATTTCTACTAACCGAAGAAATTTCAGTGCTGAAGGAGTTGGTCATTTCATATATATGTATATATATCGTCCGCAAGAAATCTTCAATTTTATCGCGTTATATCCTCGTTACAGAAACACATAGAACATATGTTTCTAAAATTAATAACTAATAAAAAGAAAAATGATTTCCCATAATCTAAAAAGATTCAATCCTAAAGATGTTGATCATGTCATATATCGCCCAGGGGGCTGAATTATAACGCGTTATATCTCCTTCACAAAAACATCAGAAATGTTTTGCATTTCCATCACCGATAATTAATAAAAACGAAAAATTCCTCATCTAAAGAAAAATACAATCTTGAAAGAATAATCGCGTCGTACATTGTCGAGGAGCATCAACTTCTAATACTCTCGACGGCGATATTTGTGCACGGCGCGCTCCTCCAATCTCACGTACGATATACGAACGATGAACAAGTTTCGCTGACTGCACGCTGGCCGTGGTAGAATTCGGCGAACAGCTTCGATACTCGGCTGGAACCGGCTCGAGAGAAAGGTCGAGGGTCGGTCGATTCGCGTCAAACTAGTTTAACGAGACTTTGATGCGACTCCCACTCGCTGGTCGCGGGTTACGATTCATAAAATTCCATGCACCGAGGTACAACGACCGACGAAAGTTGTTGCTACAGGTCAAGGAGACGCGCAATAAAGGGTGGCCGGATTTTTTCGGCACAAAGGACGCCCTCGTGCCGGTGGACGCCCGTTATCCGGCAGTCCCTTATTCCCTTCAATAGGGAGAATAAGTTCCGCGCGAGATGCTTTATGGTTATTGCCCAAGGTATTTTCGGATAACGCCGCAAGGTGGCCCAGGAATAGATTTATCATCTTTGGCCGGAAAGTTTCGCGAACCGTCGCTCTTGGGAGCTTCTCCGGGCGAGAAAAACGACGACTATCGAGCTAATTTGTAATCGATGATTTTGTGATGTCAATTTCTGCCTCGTTATAGATATAGACCCGTGAACAATTTCTGCAAGCCAAATGATTTATGGTGATTTTTACGACCTTTCTCCGGCCCTCGAGCGACCTTCAGTGTCAATGACGCGATCTCTGAACTTCCAATAATTTGATGTGTCAGTGGTGCGATCTGGCAAACTATCCTTAACGTTAGAATGAATTTTGAGTATCATATTTACGAGCTTGGTAATCTTCTTTCATCTTTGAATAAGGTTAAATGTCAATGACACGACCTGGACAATCGCCTTCATCTTAATGTAACTTTGGGTATACTTATAATACAAACTTAGTAATCATCCTTAGCCTTCGAACGAACTTTAGCGTCAAAGGTACGACCTCGTTGACCTTACGTGATCGTGAAATGGCCTGAGGTGACATTAGAACAAACTCTACGCTTAATCTCTACATTAGACGATCGTATTTCTCTTTCCTGCTTGAAAATCATTTTTTGATGTAGAATACTGAGAAAATAGACAAGGAGGAATAACAGTTCCTCGTTTTATACTATCTCAAAAGATCAATACATTAAAATCGCCGAAATATCGGAACGGAACGTCGACGTTCTTTTCAAACAGCAAATTTGGAAGATCTAATCTGAAACTCTGCATTCTAGTTCCTATATCGCCACGATACACCCTCGAAACCTTCTTCTTCCATCTCAGACATCTCTTTAACATTCTAGAACCTACCCGCGATACCACTTTAATTGAACAAGCGCGCTAAATGCGCCTGGTTCGATTCGAACCTTCGAATCGAAGAACATTGTCGAGCAATCCTCGTTATTGTACTTTTGCGCGATTAAATCGACCGGTGTGGTGGCGAACGTGTGCCAAGCGCGAGGGTGTGAGGATTACACAGAATCAACGGAAATTCGCAAGGGTGGCGTGGATTCAGGGAGGGGTGGACGCGCGTGCATATTCGATGAGAGCGCGCTTTCGCGAAATGGTAAAATACGAAAATTGGTTGATATTTCGGGAACGGGATTATTGGACAGCGTACACGTGCAGGAAAAGCCTGTGACGGGCACAGCACGTGTACCGGCAACGTTTTTCGAAAACGGGTTGCCGCGCGTGTACGCCGCGCCGCGTTTCTATCGATTGCGACAGAATCCACGCGGACACCCCCGGATCGCCGGGGATTGTTGCCACGCGCTTTATATTTACGAGCCACAGCTGTCCGATCGCGTCTACAATTTACTACGAAGCGTCCTGCGCACCTGCGTTTTTTAAATTATCTAACGAGCTCGACGGTCTGCCTCTGTATCACCGCGTATGACGCGAGCTGTTCGATCCACGACGCTCTTTCCGTATTCGTTAGTTTACTCCGTTTGCAACCTGAAAATTTGCATCAGAAATTGCTGGTACAATAGAACCTCGTTTATTTCGAATTAGAGATTGATTTTGAGATTTTTAATCATATTTTGTCTGATAATATTTTATCTATTAATAGTACTTAATGAATCTCTTAGGAAAAGGGATACAGTGGCTAGAAGAAAGATACAGGCACATACTTTTAATCTTCCAATGATGCATTTTTTTTTTTTTTTTTAACAGCTTCTGTATACTTCATCTTCATAGCATTGGATTTTTATAACGACACGCGAATGCTGCTAGATGATACGAAGTTTCATATACTTGAACCTAATTGATTAATATGTATATGTTATTATAAATGCATCTTTCGTGGCCGTTGTATATTCGTAGGAATTCATTGGCTATAAATATAGAACAGTAAGATAGGAGGCATCAGCTATGTTTCAAGAATGATTTCTTGCACGAAAATTCGAAGTTGAAAGTTGGAAGTATAGAATAAATCTTGTACGCTTCGAACTTCGCTTCAAACAACACCCAACTCGAAGATAATGCTACTATTTGGCATTTAAGAAACGAAGAATCTTTCGTGGAATGTTATTTATGTGTTTCCTTCGCTTTATTATTGCAGATGAAGTAGACGTGATCGGCTATACGAGCAATCAATCGGACACCGATGATCACAGCAGTGTGCAGAGCAGCAGCGATAGTGGCGTTGCAATGTCCACCTCCAGGCTGACACTTTCCGAAATGATGGACAATCTTTAGGTAAATATATCTTTTATAAATTTAATTAACACCTTAAACATCGTAAAATACGCAAGTTTTTCAGTCAATGATCCTTTACGATTTATATTCTGCCTTCGAATATCTAATTCTAATATCGATTGAAAAAAATGAAATAGTTGTTCTATGTAAAAAGACTAATTTTATTTCAACGTGAAACTAATTTTTACTCTCCCTTAGCTTCTTTTACACGCACCAAATTACCTTTCTTCGATTAATAATTTGTCTATTTAAATATAAAGATTCAACAACAGTAGCGAAAAATGGGAAAAAGCATTCAATAAGTAAAATTTTATACGAAGAAGAACAACATAAGAAAAAAGATACTAAAGTACCAAGCACGTTAATCTTTCGCCTGCGCTAAAAAACGACTATAATTTTTAATGTTCGACTCGTTATCGACGTTGCTGACCCAAATCGCCGCGAATCAGATTTTCTGAATATCGCATTCGCAGGAAGTGTTCACAAGTATTGCTCCGCATTCAGAACACGCTGTCGAGGGCGTAAATGCCCTTTCAACTCGTGTTTTTTAGCGCCAATTATATTCAGAATGCGGCTGGCAACAACGAACCGGTAGCCAAACCGTTCTTCTTTTTTCCGTTTCCTCTCTCTCTCTCTCTCTCTCTCTCTCTCTCTCTCTCGCCTTCTCTTTGTTGCTCTCTTTTTCTCTCACGGGCCAACGATATCAAAGTCACGTTCTAAATTTAATAGCGTTAAAAGCTCGAGTTGAAAGAGCATCCTTAACAGCACCTTCTGAATAGGAGCCATTTTGCAAACGCGTATACAACGTGGATATCGTAAACGCGAATGGTCGGTGCACAAGAACTCCATTTTTAAGCTTCATTTTTTCTTTCTGTTGCTGCAAACCTTCGGATAATAACCGTGAGCCCGGTATATACTTGAACAATGCGCCTTTCACGACCTCGAAACGCTTCCGTGCGAATTACCCCGCACCAAGTTTTTACGTAAGATTCGATTAATGGAATTGTCGATGAAGATGTTCCGTTTTGTATTTTCCTTCGGAAATTGTTTGATTAAAATTCGATATCTTGATTAATCATTCTACGAAATAATATGCAGCGTGGTCTGTGCAATATTTGAAAGATCAATCGGATATTTTGGACCGTTAACTATAATCTGCAACGAGTATAATTGCTCTTAACAGGTTTCTGATTTAAGAGATGACGAGTGCTTTGTCTATGTTTCATAAACGTATTCTGTATAGGTACGTAAACGAAAATAACAGACCTAAAGATAAGACAATTTATTGTATAATTTATCCGGTTAACAACCAGCTCTGAAACAAAATTTAATCTCAATAAAGATCTATGTTAATTTTGCCAAAGCTACTGTGTCCTTTTAGCAGTCGTAGAAGAAAGAAAACAAACTAATATTAAATGGAATGGAACACGCTGTATATTCGTGCTAATAATTATTCATTATAGAATAGCAATCGCGCAAGGTTCAAATAAGAAAAAAAAGAAAAAGAATGTTTCCTACATAAAATACAGGAGAGAAAAAGATTGTAGTATACATACGATAAAATGAAAGGGAGATAATCAAACGCAGGCGGAAAATTAACTGCTCCAAAAAGAAAAAAGTACATAGTTTGCATGCTTGTCTAACGCCATTTTCCCATAGCGTATTCGTAATTATCGTGCCCATATCTTACGATAAACCAGCGGGTAAAAAAAGGGTGAAAAAAGGGGGAGAAAAAATGTGTAATATCCGAGGCAACACGCGTCGTGTCGAGCAGTGTAAAGATAAAATAAAGTAAAGATACATCATGGTGTAATAAAAAATATCATGCTGCTCCTTGAATCATTTCCCACAGAACGAATATTTCGTTTTTTTTTTTTCTTTTTTTTCGGAATACAATGCCGCGAAAAGGAAATGTTTGAAAAAGAAATCGAGTTTATTACTGGCGGAAACTCGTGGCTTTAAGCGATGTTGCGAATTTAATTTTCCTGCCGGTGTTGTTCTGAAACACTTTAAGATTCAGGGAAGAGAATAATATTTCCGTTAAATGGACCAGTACTGAAAACAACGACTAAAAATAGCGAAACAGAAAGGGATAATGCTGACAGCTGTTTTAATCTGCAATTTTCATTTCGTTCTTTGAAGGGTTTTTCATTCCGCGAATTGAAGTTACTTCATACTGTATTCTTTCAAATATAACTTTAACTTTTATATTCGGCCCTTTGCATTTAGAAAATTTCTTTGCTAGCTCGCAACATTTTTTCACGAAATTTCTCCACTCTGAATCATACGCTCAGAACAGTTCACAGAAAACTTGATTTAAAAATATAACTTCGTAAGAACATTTTTCCACTTCGTGTTTCCAACGTGCAACAAATTCCAGAATAACAAGCTCTACGAGGAAGCGTTATCGCTACCGCGGCTTTCGAGAATGCAAAGGGTTGAAAATGAAGAGATAAAATCTCTGTCTTCTCTTCTAGAAACACAACCTAATTATGGAAAATGCTGTTAGCTGCAAGAAATCGTTGAATATTCGTGAACTGAACTGTATTATTCATTTGTTAATATTTGATGGTAGGAACGAGAATCGTGTTTAACCAAAATATCGCGCGGTTTAAAAGACAAGTACGTGAATATAATAAACCGTAAATTGTTCCGCGAACGCTTCCTGTCGCTATAGTTACACAGAATAAATCCCTCTTATGTTACATCGTGATGTATCTTCGCTCGCGTTATCACACGTCAAGCGTGAATTGAATTTCACCGCGAACGAAAAAAGAACGGTTGTTCTCGGTTTCTCGCGAAATATTTACCGAAAACCTGTCAGAATGTAAATCTCTCGTTTTTTTCTTTTTTTTTTTTTACAATCGTAACCCGCCACCAGAACTAACATCGCGAGGTTTGAGAGGGAGCGGAACGCGTAGAAAAAGAGGGTGGTGAAAAAGCAGCTCGGAGATCCTCGATAAACAAAATTCTCACGTCCGTACCTCTGGGCTATTTGCAGACAAAGAGGTGGCGCGGTGGCGGCGGAAGAACGTGGAGGGAGAGCATTTGAGGGCGCAAAAGAGCAGAGGAGAGCAGAGGAAGAGGAAGAAGCGATGGAAAAGAGGGCGAGGGAGAGAGAAACACGAGGGAAAGAAGAGAAACGCACGTGAACACGACAGAAGTGGAGAGGGGGAGAATCGGGGTGGAAGCGGCGGAAAAACTGGAAGAAATGGAAGAAGAGAGAAGAACGAAAGAAGAAGCCATCCAAGCGTGCGAAGATCGACGGCGTGCGAAATATCAACTCGCGTACACGCACTTACGCACCAACCCCTTTGGTGCACTCTCGTAGGGTCGCGAGACGCGCACCGCGACGCCCAAGCAACGGGCGTTCAAGAGGCAACATCAACGGTGTGTACGCGCGTGTACATACGTACAGACTTCTAGCTGACGCGGGTGGTCTCTGCGAGAGAAGAACGAAGCGTGGAAGAAGAAAGAAGGGGTGAGAAAAACGACTTCGAACAACAAGTTGAAGGATCGCTAGACACGAATGTAGAAGATCGAAGAATAGGGGCAGGGGGAACAGGGACGCGTCGAACTTTGGCGAATTACGATAGAACTTAGGTTCAGTTAGAAACTGATTATCGCGAACGAAGAGATCAATGACGGATGTAACCACGTATGTAAGGAGACGTATGTAATTCGCGTGCCTCGCGATAAATAATGAAACGAGAGAAAGAAACGCGAGAAACGAGCGTAAAGCAATCGAACGTCACGTGTAAATTGTGGATCGAGTATTGTACATATTTTTAAGGGAGACTAAATTTATCGAGCAGAGAGCACGGCGGAGGAAGTAAGAAGTGAATTTCGAGCGTTTCTTTCTCGACACGGAACCATCACGGAGGAAACGGCGTTTTTAAAAGAATCGGGTGATGTCGATCGGAGAACGACGATCGATCAGACGCGAGAGATCGACGAGTCACCGGTCGCTGCCACTGATCGATCGGGATTAGACGAAACTCGTGGAAATTCTAACAATATGCGCGCGCTGGCGCGAAACAGCGCTTCCACCACCATCTTTTAGAAGCTTCGTCGATCGACCCTCGTCTCGGGTCTCTTTTCGTATAATTCAGTGTGTAAAATTGAGCAATTCCTTCGTGATGGGTCTCGAGGACGCGTCCAAGTAACAGCAAACACGCACGATGCATTTGAAACTGACCGGGTAGGACAGATAATAATCGCCGCTCTATCTTTTCCGAGATGTATGATTTTTATCGCCGCCGCTGTCCGCTTCCGATCGCGGAAGGCTCGTCCAGGGTGGGCGATTTGATTTTGCGAGTTTGTTGTTTTCGCTTCCGACGGGAGGAGAGGCGCCACGCTTCTTTGTTCGCGCTTCGACGATGGCGTCGTGGAACACGCGTCGTCGACTCTACTCTTCATAAAAGCAACTCCATTCGAGTGTACGCCTACCCTTTGGAAACAATGGGAAGAAAGGGATGAAAGAAGCGGAGGAAAAAAAGAAACAAGGAACGTTCGCGAGGGAAGCACACGAACGATAGACAGCGCGAACAGCGGGAAGCAACGTTTTCACGTGTCGGTTCCACGACGATCCTCGATCGTCTGCCTTTTGACGATCGTTATTAAACTAGGAGCGCCTTTGGTGTACTCCTCTGCGGAAGAAGAGCCTTCATTTCCGTCGCGTTGTACAGTCTGCGTGATCGCGCGTACCAAATAAGAAACAAAATACTTGAAAAAAAATATAAAAAAATAAAATGGAGAAGATGTAGAAGTGTTTGGAGAGAGGAATGGGTAGGAGGTCTACAAACGTGGAAAAGGGCGAAGAAGGGAAGAAAGGTGGAGGTGGCAGCAACTGCTATGGATGATTGTACATCGAATTAGCAAAATCAGGGATGAAACGAAGTTAGGAAGCACGGTTGGGACTATTATCGTTCCAAAACAGGGGAGACTGATTCGCAAGCCTGTCGAAGACAAATTTCTTCGGAAATCCTACGGTTAATTGACGAAACCGAAAGAACTTCCACCTTTCGAAGGATACACGCGTCGTGTATGACCTATACGAAATAACGAGTCGGGAGGTATGGAGAGATACAGAGAGGGAGGAAAACACGAAGAAAAGAAAGGGAACGAGATCGAAATAAAAGCGTACACACTTCTAATGTAAGGACACGCATATGCATACACACACGTACACACATACACGGACACATGTGAGCACTCATTACATACGCGTACACAGAGGATCCTCACGAGAGTTAATAAAAAAAAAAAAAAAAAGAATTAAAATAACCTGAAAAAAAGAAGAGAAAAAAAGTGAGAAAATTAAAGAAGTACCACGTATACGTGAATCGTGACGTAACGATTCTTGTATAATTAAGGGGAGTGAGTCACCTTTGATGGTGGAGACGGTTCGTGTAATCTTTATTACGTGATAAGTAAACGTTTAAACATCGTTTCGTTGTAACACACGCATTCAAAGAGTACAAATTCCTGTTAAGTCCCTCGTTGGTTGTTCGAGGCTTGAACCGGCACACTACCTGTTGTTGTTGAGCGATCACGCGTTGTTGTTTCCATCCAGAGCCACGGAATCGGCGTTTCTTTAGGGTCAGGAGTGAAGAAGAAACGGTAAGGGAAAGAGCAAGACGCGAAAATAGGAGACGAAGAAGGGTCCCGAGTGTCAGGTATAAAACAGGGAACAATGTTTCTGGTGTGCGTGAGAGAACGATGGAAGAGAAAACTAATTAGGATGAACGTCGTAGCGGAGAAGATTTTGGAAGAAAATAAGGTCGTACAAGGGTCCAAAGAGGTCCGGGGAACGGGATCGATCGATGCTCAAGCCTGTTACGCGACAGGGATCGCTTTGATGAAGAAAAATCGATCGTCTAATTATAACTCGAAGTTTTCACTTTGCGGCTCGAGTGGAACTTCGTGGAGAAAAGATAACCGACGACGATCAACGGCTCGTGTTCCACCGTTTCTCGTGTTTCTTAACGAGGGGCACGCTGAATCTCGGCAACGATCGTTTTATGAGTATCTTAATTGGCGTAGCGGCGAAATTCTAATCCAAAAGACTGTTCCTCGATGATCGTGCGAGCTATCGGAACTGGACCGTCGATCGTTCGGTTTCAAAATTGGAAACGAAGGGAATTAGAGGATTATACTAGGCTTTTGAATTACTCGCGACAGGTTGATACAAAAAATCGATCCGCGGCCCCTGGATCGAAAACAGCGAGGCAGCAGTTGTTCGAGTCGAGTTTTCTGGCTAGGTTTACGCAGACCAGATAGACTGATTACCAAACGTAAACGAGTGATCTCTGATTTAAAAAGAAACGAAGAAATAAAGAAAAAAATGAAAAAAATGATAAAAAGCAAAACACAAAACGGTTTTAAACGGCGGTTAGTTTGTAAGAAAATAGCAGAAAAAAAATGAAGAATAAAACGATTAAAAAAAAAAAAAAAAGAGAGATTACGCGGTATAACCTTTCGCGAGAATAGGATCTCGGGGTGGGGTAAAACAAACCGAATCTGGAGAACGCGCGTTTTCTCGCGGAGAGTGCCCTCGGATTTTTTACATGCGGAACAAACAATCTAAAGATACTTCGATGAGCGTGATCGTACATTTTAAGGAGGAAAAGTCGATGTAAAAATTAAACAGAGACGACGAAGACGAAAATTCGTGTCGATCGAATTGGATTGTCAGTGGAGGAAGAGGCGAAAACAGGTTTTAAAACGCGAACGACAGTCAACTGGAAGAAAAGAAAGGTACTTTCGGGGATCGAACTTTGTACAATGCGAAGGAATGAAGAAAAACAGGCAAGATAAGAGCAGAGATCATGGTCGAAGTCTCGAATCCTATCAGGAAAGCGACCAAGCCGAATGAAATATTTTCAGCAAGGCAAGCCGCGACTTTTTAATATTAAACATAAATGATACTCCCGTACAGTCGTTGTTGTATCAACAATCGACCTTATTCTATAGCTGAAACGCAATCATATTGGTTGTTGCAGAAGATTTACCGCGGCCGTGTATACACATCAAATATAAAACGGTAGGACTCGAGATCGACCAGCAAGACGGGAAAAAAGGAAGCGAGGAAGAGAAACGATCAGGTTGGAAAGGTCCTCGACTGTCCTCTTGGAAAGTTCAGGCGATCGGCGCGCCCAGATCGTTTCTATTTCATTGGAAAATCTCACGAAAATGCCTTCTTCGCGATGCATCTTCCTTTCGAACTTTTATCGAGAAATAATCAAACTTCCGGCGATACTTGATCTTTTAATATATTAGAATTTACTCTGTTTGTTGAAATTTTAAGAATTTTAAGAAATATCAATTTTTCTTTTGCGGATGTTGCAAATAAGTTTCATGGATGTCGTTGCAGCTCATTTTTTGTCGTTCTCTTTTCTTTTAAATATCGTATCGTGAGCAGGATTCAAGCTGAAATGTTTATTGTGATCACGTTGCTTTATCGATGATCGTGTTCGCGACGCATCGCTCGACCAATGATAGGGAGACATATCCAATTGTTTATATTACCTCGTTGGTAATTATTTGCGTTCATTTTCGTTTATATCTGTTTCATTCTCGCTTGTTATGTCTTGCTCGTTGGCTGTCGTTCGTGAAGTTGTCAAGAAAGGGTACGAACAATAAGAAACAGAACGGAGAAATGAGAGAGAAGAGAACTAAACGCCGTTGATTTTCGACAGAGAGTATGATTAGGGTAACCTTCGATTCACGACCGACGAGTTTAGATGTATTTTTTCCTCTTTTTTTTTTTTTTTTGTAAACGATGGGAAAACTAATACAAACGGGGGAAGGATAAGAAAAAGAAAAGATGAAAGAAAGAAAAAGAGAGAGGATGTCCTTTCAGAAAGATGTGAACGAAAAGGGTAGAACGATAAACACCAAGAAGAAAGATATAAAAAGTGGGAAAAGAGGAAAATACAAAAAAAAGAGGGAAATTAAGAAAGAAGGAGCATAAATTACATAAAAAGACTAGAAAAGTAACAAAAAAGAAAAACGTATTTGGAGAAAGTTGATAAGTGGGATAAAGAGCAAATAAAAAATAAATTAACAATTTCACATAGTAAGAAGTTTCATTAAGTGATTATTAACCGATGAATATCTCTTCAACGTGTAGATCGTCGATGAACGCTCCTTCGTGAAAGCCCCTTTTTTCTTTTCTCTTTTTATTTTAGTTCTTTCTTTCCTTTTTTTTTTTTTTTGTTTCCTTCTCTAATTATACTCTTTTCCACTTCTTTTTTCTCACAGTCTTTCCACGCGTTCGCGAACTTTTATTTTCGTTTCGTCGTTGCCATCCAGTCGTTGTACGTGCCGTAAAATATCTCTTACGAAGAAACACACATACACATGAAATAGATAAGAAAACAAAGAAAAAAAAACACAAAAAAGAAAAAAAAATGAAGAAAAACGATGGATCTTATCGTTTTTTGATCTGGGTTCGTAGTACCTTGTAGCGAGATAAAGATGTATGTATTCTATATATTAAACTGGGACGTACTCGCCCGATGTATTGTGATTTATTTTTACCCGTCAAAATCGATGAAAATCAGAGAAAAACCAAGAAAGACAAGTATCGCGAAATGGGCATAACCGACGATGTGTCGACGATGTTTCATCGATGTTGATCTCCTGATAACTGAACGTGGCGCTCGCGTGTTTCTAAATCATCCTTAAGCTTCAGCTTTATAATTATTTTCCAAACTATATTCCTCGTTCTTCGATAATTCCACCAAAGTTAGCGTCAAATATTACGTACCACGAATTTACGAATTAACAAATCTATGAAGCTTGCAGTCAACTGTTCGCCGTTTAATTTCGATCGTTTCAACGTCGAACGCCTCGCACCAAGAGAAGGAAGATAAGAAAACGAAGAAAAACCAAAAAGTTGATTGAAATAGCCAGCGATCACCAGATTCTGTTTCAAAGATATATCGGGCCAGTCTGTTCCCAAGAAAATGTGATATTAAAATTAACACGAGAGAGGGGAAATACGGGAAGCGGAGAAACCGGGGAGGATCAATGCTAGAGGGAGAAAGGGCAAAGAGAGAAAGAACGGAGATGGTGGAGGAAATTTTCGAGTTTTAAAGAGAGGGTTGGCGGTTGGAACGAGAGGGCGGGAGGTCGTAACAAGGAAGATCGATGCACCAACGCATAGGAAGAATTGCCTCAGGCGCGTATGTGAGGAACGTAGATTGCGATGAAAGAGATATAGAGACGAAGTTAAGACGGTGGAGCGTAGCGTAATTAGCGTGAATGGTTTATCGCGAATGACGGTTTGGGCACAGATCACAACAGCAGCAATATGAATTGATGCAGTATTGAACTGACGAAACGAACGACAAGAAATAATGAAACAAACTTGTTACTCCAGCCGCTAGAAATATATGTAAGATGTATAATTCAAACGACGATATGCAAAAGCTGCGGTTCATTCTGAGCTCAAGGGTGTCGCGAACTTTTATTCGATCTCACCTCGGTGTCGTTTCGAGCGATTCGTTCGAATTTTTGCTGGATTCTTGCGTTATAAATAATTAGCACCTGACACGATCGATCGATTAATCCGGGATCGATGAAGATGAGGATCGAACGAAAATCATCGAGGTGACTGGATAGTCTTTTCTCGCATAAACACGTACATACACACACACACACACACGCCCCGCCTCCCCTCCTCCCCCTAAAAAAAGAAGAAAATCAGCGAATTAAATCGCGAAACGCTTGAGCTCACTGCACGTGTCGCGCGGCCCTCAATCTAACGTTTAAGGAATCTTTAAGTAATACTTGATCGATAACTAAGAATAAAAATAAAAAAAGAAATGAGATAAGGAGGAAAAATACAAATATGAAATAATAATGAAAAAAATGGGTGTTATTTTTAGATGTCTATTAGATTATCAGAACCAGAAAAACTAAAGGATAAAAAAATGCTTAAACATAAAAACGAATAAAAAAAAAAGTGAAGAAAAAACCTACTATTAATACTACTACTACTACTACTACTACTACTACTACTACTACTGCTACTACTACTACTACTACTACTACTACTACTACTACTACTACTACTACTACTACTACTACTACACTACTACTACTACTACTACTACTACTACTACTACTACTACTACTACTACTACTACTACTACTACTACACTACTACTACTACTACTACTACTACTACTACTACTACTACTACTACTACTACTACTACTACTACTACTACTACTACTACTACTACTACTACTACTACTACTACTACTACTACTACTACTACTGCTGCTATTACTTCTACTATTATTACTACCGTACTTGTAATAAGGATTTAAAGAACATAGGAACTTAGTTGATGCGATTTCACAAATGATGCAACTTTTTGAGAAGAGCGTCCCTCTTTTTACGAATACCTGCGCAGGACAGATCCGACCCGTCCAGAGATATCTCATGTTTGCGTACGATATAATTATAATTACTACCGACCAATAAATAAACAAATCTAATGGAATAAAAATAAAAGAAAGAACCAGAAACGAAATTAAACAACAAGAAGAGTAAGAACGAAAACGAACGATAGGATACGAAAGAAGTAACAAGCTGCGAAAGAATAGAAAAAGAGAAATAACGAAAGAAATCATCATAACCGAAATCATCGAGCGTATCGTAGTTAATCCTTTGTACTTGTAAGCTGGACGTGTCGCGCAGTCCTGTGCAGGTGCGACTAAATAATCGTGGGCGTGAAAGGGACGAAGACGACGAAGGGCGACGAACGGTCTTTTTTTCTCCCTCCCAAAGAAGCATTGTGTCGTCGTCGTCTCCCTCCGTCGCGCTCAGGGACACCTTTTTCCTCGAGACGTTTTGCCGCTTTCATTGTTTAGATGATTACTATTTAACGACAAAAAAATAAAAAACGAGAAAATCGAAAATACGACGGAGATCGTCGGCGGAAGGAAGAGTAACGATGACAGAGGAGGGGTAAACGAAAAAGAACAAAAAAAGAAAAAAAAAAAAGGGATCGAGACCAGAACCTTTTTAATGACCCAACACACGTCGCCGTTAACGTGTTCGTTATGTGCGAGATGGGCATTTCTTTTTCAGAGAAAACAAGATACCAAAAAAGTAAAAAATGTTACGATGAAACAGACAAAAAACAACAAAAGACATTTCGAATAAAGGAAAAAAAAAAAAAAGAAATACACGAATAATAACGGAGTGAAGGAGAGAGCGTGAGTGTCGTCTCCTGTTGCGCTCGACCACAGACATCGACCTGATTTGTAACTCGAGGATCGTCCATGCACTCTCGTAACGTCGATTTTTCCTTACGTCGAACGATCGAACCCCTACGTTTCGAATAATCACCGGTTCCTTTCAGCTCGAAATTTCCAAGATCTTAATATATACGTATATACTAAACTCGAACATAGTTCTTGACAACCAGAGATCCCAAAGATCTCTCTCAATACACGCGAACAAGGTTACCTAAGAGCGACCTTTGTCACCAAAGAGTAACCAGTCGTATCGACAGCGTCGTTTCTGAATACTCTAACGAGGCAAGAAACGGTTCTAACGTACCGGTACACTTGGTCTGCTCGCTTGGTGACCCGAACGAACCGACAACGCAAGTACTTTGAATTCGAGCCGGAGCTCGTCACGAGAAACTTCGACGCTGACGAGGAAACGATGATACGAGCACACAGGGTAACCGGAAACGAGGGAAAGAAAGTGGATGGTAAAAGCGTAGGTTTCACGGTGCCGACGTTGCAATCGCGCAATTGCCGCGTGGCGATACTCCTTCAGACGAAAAGTGCGGTCCTTTTCTCGGTCGTTGTTGAGCCACGTAAAACTGCCACGAACAAAAAACGTCTCTCTGGCCAGGCAAGGGGAGCAAAGGAAAACGGGGGGTGCGACGGGCACAGGGAGGAAAGGAGGCGACGAGAGCCGCGTAGACCAGGCAAGGACGATCCTCGAGAGGGTGAGCACACGAAGGGGATTTAAACCGACGAAACGGCTTGAGCGCTGGGAGAAACAGGGGTGTACAGGGATGGGTACAGGGGGGAGAGAGAAACACGGGCAAAGGACAGGTGCGCGGGAGGTTGAACGGAAGGAGGATATAGCCCACGCGAGAGATCGACGAGAATTTTCGTAGAAAGGTGCGGTGCGGATCGAACGAAAGAATGAGAGGGAGATGTGGCGCGTGCGTGCGTGTGCAAGAGGAACGGACAAAAGGGTTGAGGGGAGAGAGCAGGGGAACAGTGGAACGTTTACAGGGAGACGAAAAGCGAGTAAACGATGGTGGAAGAGCACGGTCCTCGGGAAAAGCCACGTTCGGCCCTCTCTCGTCGCGACGAGCATTTAATCAATGGTAGGGGATGCTTAGCGGACTTAATCTTAAGGAACTGACGAAAGAAAAAAACTGAGAGAGCCGACGAAGAAGGGGTGTGGAGAGGCGGAATCGTAGCGAACGTCGAAATTTTTGATTGCGTCGCGCGAACGATGAGGATAAACAGGGGGTGATAGAAGCGACGAAGAATGGACGAAGTAGCGGTTGAGAAAGAGATTGGGCGGGGAGTTAGAAAGCATATGAAAGATACACTATGAAATATCAGGAGAAACATTTACGTAGAGTGAGAGAGAATGCGAGTAGGAGAGAGAGTGTAAGATTTTGCTGCGCGTGTTGCGGGGTGTATGTCGAAAAATTACACGCTAACAGAAACGCGAGCTGAACGAAATTAACGTGTAACGAAGCAGGAAAGGGAATTAGAAGAACAGTAACGAAAAGCGGGTGATATAAGAGAGATAATAAATGGAGAAGTTGTACTGAGGAGAAATAGGGGTGAATTGGGGAGAGAGAGAAAGAATGACAGAGAGAGAGTGAGAGAGAGAGAGAGAGAGAGAGAGAGAGAGAGAGAGGGAGAGTGAACGGGTGGAATGCGAAGCTAGCTTAAAAAAAGGCACATTCTGTCAATTTGTCAATATTGTCATGATTCGATAATGGTCGATTGGTATGCCTACGATTGAACCTCTATTTACCGGGTGGATGTATGATGATTCAGTACGATTCTTATAATTATTATCATTATTATTCTTAATTAATTAATTGATTATCATTATCAATTATCATTAACAGTGCGAAAGTAGGAGTAATAAACCACAAAACAGAGAAAACAGGAAACCGATGATAAAGTAAAAACACAAAAAAAAAAAAAAATAAAGAAAGAAAGGCAACCACTTATATTATTGTACATATTTACTTGTAACTGCTATTCGTATTGCAGTGGTTTTGTTCTCTCAACAAATGATTTCCTCGATTCCGCGGGAAGAAAAAAAAATGAATAAAATAAAATTTGTGTATTATTAAGACCCGCGGGTACGTTTCATTTTCCCCACTGACCTATCCTAAATTAGCCAATTTTAAATTACAGGAACAAAAGGTGAGAACAAGAATTTTGTCTTTATTTTCTTCGTCGTTTTACAGGGTTAATTTCCAGCTCGAAGTTCAATTCGACGAACTTTTTTTTTTCTTACGCGATCGAGTTCCGCTCTTTCGAATTCGGGACGGTAATTTCACGGAATCGCGACCGTTTATGGTAAAATTGAATCCGTGCCGCGTTACATTCCTGGATCTTTTACGGCATCGAAGATAAGCTATCTATCGGCGTGCGCGACGATCTCGCGTTTTTATTTGTTCTTCGAAACGATTTACCTCTTCGGCCACCCTGTCCTCTTTCGAGCGCGAAAGATCAAACACGATACGCGCGTTCTGTCGCCATCTTGTGGATTTATAACCGTATCAGAGTATTGATTTCTTACTTGTGGGCAAAAATTACAGATACCGTCGTTCGTTCTTTCCTAGAAACGAGGGTTTCAATTTATTATGAGACGTAATCAAGTTGCAGCGCCGATACGATAACACGCACGGACCTGTTATCCTGCCAATACGCTGGATTATTGAATTATCCGAAAGTGGTTGTTGCGTGTATCCGGGCTTAAGCGTATGTATAGCTTCGTTTTGCCGCGGAAACGTGTTTGCGTTTTGTAATATTCGTTTGTTTAATTCATGAAAGACCGAGCGATAAAATAATCTATAACAGTTACATAATCGCATCGATTGAGAAAAGTAAATAAACTAATTTATGTACTGTTTTATCAAGGTAGCAGAAATGCATTAAAATGTTATTATAATTATATTTACATACATAGGAAAGATTATAAAAGAGATACGTTATCATAATACTTCTATTTCCCTAAATTTTACAAAATTGTTGGATCTAGATAGACGATAATAATACTCATTGAGATAAACAGACAAATCAGGAATCATATGTTTCTGTGAGATTTAAAAAATGTAATCATAGGGTTCCGTATGATAAGATAAGAAAATTAAAGCATTTAATTGCCGAATAAAAGCAGTCTCCGATTTTAAAACATAAAATAATCTCTAACGAGATATGATGTACATACTCTGTATTCAAAGAAACAGTACATATCTCAAACAACTATTACTGGCAACTTATGAAACAGTATGAAACCTCTTGTGTTCGTACAATAATCGTTGTTTGATTTAATAAATATCCGATGCAACTACATTAAAAAATAATCTTCCTAGAAAACACATTGAAATAATATATTACATATACTACTTATACAAAATCTCCTATGAAAGATATAATCAAATACATTTGATTAGAGTAAGTTCTTGTAATTTCATCTTAAGTGTCCTTCGCTTTAAGTTTGATATTTAACATTTGACGCAATCCCCAAATAAATTCCATTTCATTCCTGTCAATAATTCGTATCAAATTCTCCAAAATTAGAAATTATCAGCAATGAACTGCGTATCGCCAAGTCCTTGTATATTTCTTTGGAAACATCAAAATCGCCTGGAAACCGAAACAAACGTAAACAGCGATATTCGTTCCATTCAAATTCCACCTCGAAGGGAATGCAATCCGAGAGACGAGCAGAGGAGATCCACGAGAAATTCCTGACAAAAACGAGGGTTCATCCCCGGCTTCAATCTCAAGGAAACATGCATACTTCGGTGTTCCGAGTTGCGAGGCAAAGTCCGTGAGGACTCGGCACGTAATAAGGTCTGGCAGAACGAATCGAGTTCGAAGGTGTGAGAGCTCGACGTCGGACCGAATCGACAGAATGGAAGAGAAGATCCGGGCAAAATGAACGAAGTGACGTCATTATACCGAGCTCGAGCACACAGCGTGTCTCGCAAAGGAATCGTGATCCGTGTCTGTATCGAGGTTTGTGACGTAATGACGGTGAAGCACGCGTTGCTACGCACCCCACTAATTACGAGACACCGAGCACAATCGGACCCTCCAAGCGAAATCCGGCCAACCTACGCCCTTCGAGCCTCGGTCTCCGGGCGACCGAGTTTCGCGGAACCATGTATCACGAGCACGCGCTGCTTAACGACACGTGGCTCGTTTCCGCATGGCCGATACCACCCTTCCGCCAAGGACGAGTCTACCTGGTCGAAAGCATGTAGGCGAAGATGAAGATACAACGGAAGAGTGAATTGGATCTTGATGAAAAAAGGTTGCATTTGTTGGATTACATGTGTCCTTGAGAGTTTACGGACCTGATTTCTGAAAATGTGAAAAATGATGTTTGGTAAAAGTTTGTAAGTGGAAAGGAGATTGGCCAGTAGAGTGGTCGAGTCTATGTAGAAGTTGCTTGCTTGATTTTGGAAGGGAAAATTGAAGAAAGTAGATCTTTGTGGATGAAAGGAGCGAAGTTTGAAGACCTTTAACGATAGTTGAACTTACATGTTTCTTCAATTAGAATCCTATTTAGACCATGGACGTTTTAGTATCCTAAAGAGGACAAGAATTTTCCTATTTTAGATGATAATACCAATATAGCTTCTCACATTGTACTATTACATTTGCATATATAAAAAGTTAGAAGGTAAGAACTTTAGTTCCTCAATAACAGTGAAATTATGCCCTCAATTAATTCACTAATTGTTTTAAATGAAGTACATTTTCAATTTTGTGCAGCTACAATATCTACGCGTTGATATTTTGGTATTTTAAAATATAAATGAAAATACTCTTTGAAGTAAATCTCACGTAACAATAATGTAAATGAAAATTTTGAAAAATATGATTTCGCTGAAAGGTACTCAAAATAAAAAACTATTCTGGTTAGTTGATAGAATGAGAATAAGTAAACAGTGTCTCGCTTAACGCATCCTCTACTACTAAATCCATCGGTGGAAGGGGTATACAAGGGACGTGTACCTATCCATCCCATGATTTCCGTCACTTCGTCAAAGTAGAATAGGTCAACCGAGAACGTATAGTCAGTGGTATAGCCACGATTACTATCATTATCGTATATAATATGGGAAATTATACACTTTAACAATAAACTTCATCAATTATATCAAAATATTTCTATTCGATATTTGCGTTTATCTTATTTTGCAATTCATATTCACACACCACGGGAAAAAAGCAGAGAAGGGCAACCGAACAAGGAGTTCGATTCGACTATCCGAATAGTATTATGGTCTTTCTGCATATTTTATGGACTGTTGGTGTATATCTATATATTATAACACTGACATGTATGGATGGCGCAATAAATACTTATTAACTTACCATTTAGACACCAGTAAATGGTAATTGAACCGTTTTTATGTTATTTTGTTGTTGAGAAAAAAAATTATCGAACAATTCTTCAAAGATTGATATTGTATCGTAGATATTCCGTTTAGAAAGCGTTTTACAATTATTCAATCTCATAGCCAACTTTGCCAAGCCATAATTCCTTGGCGTGGAAAATTTACGACTCACCTATCGCAGAATAATCAAGAACACCTTTCTGCCGCTAATATTACTGACGTTGCTGACTCATGCCGAAGATACATTCATAGTAGTCTCAGTTGAACGATGTACATATATCACACAAGGAATCTGTTAGGAAATTTAATACAATTAGAATGTTCCAGAATTCAAAAAGTCAATTCTATAAGATTTTAAGTTTTAGTGAATTTATTACGCGGTTAACATATCGATTTTAAATAAAGAAAGAAAGAAATGGTTCACATTTATGTTACATTTCGTTATGAACGGATAATAAAGTAACAATGTATTAACAATAAAAATGCTATTACTTTCATATAATATGCAAAAAGAAAGGTAAAAATACGTACTCAAAAATTTTCTGACGATACGGTGAATCGCACATTCAATTCTTTGATCATTCTGAAACTGTCCCTCCAATGTATCGCAGGCATCGATAATATCGATTGTACTTTGGCGCCTTCGAAACGTTCTCGCGCCATATTTTTTACTGAATGCTCGAATCAAATAAAAGTAATTCCTCAATAAATAAAAGTTAAGAAACGTATTATATTTATAATATATTGTAAAACTCATTTAATACGTTACAAATTATTAATAAAATATAATATCAGCAAGAATTATTAATTAGGTAGAAAAGACAAACTATTACACATGATATGCTCCTATGTTATTAATTAAATTGTTAATCAGTATTGGTTAAGCATAACAATATTAAGGAAGGAGAAAGATATTGAAATTAATACAATACTCAATAAATAATAATTATATGTTAAAATGCTCTTCACGTTTATGATATAAAATTTACGATACCATTTTATAACCTATGTATGTTTAAATATGTATAATGATTTAGGAACACGTAATTGAAAATTAAACATTCAATATCATCTGCATTATTATGTAATTATTGTTTTTACACTATATTAGCACAATTCTTGTTAGCATCAAACATTCCAATAGCCTAACAAATTATTTTAGATCTATTATTTTTATATAGAAAAATTATTTAACCTTCTAAAGTTATTTATTACTAATACTTACATATAATTTTCGTAGATTTAAGACTTTCTATATCCCTAAAGTCTATTTATGTTGATTTTTTTTACGTAATAAATAGATTGATAAACGTCTTGATATAGATAAATTAGGATATCGATACAAATTATATACTCTATTAAGTCAATACAGTAGATCGTTTCGAAGAACCTCTTGAAAAGACAAGGTAATATTTCGACGTACATCAAATTAATAATTGACTATCGTTTTGAAATTTCCTTATTGACTACAGTAGTTGCTGGCTTATATAAAAACTGATAAAATATAAAGATTATGCAATATGTAAAATTTGACAAGTTTTAAAGATTATTTAAGACAATCATGTTGAAAACGATATCTCAATTGACTCCTGTAGTAGCACCGTCACAAATATGGCTGAAACATCAGCCAGTGTGCAGTCCGTATAGTGTGGTTGGATGTTACGGTGTCTCGCGTAACGTTTTACCTCGTACTATTATTCAATCTAAATGTTCCGTGTTCTGCTTATATAAAACTACAAGAAGAGAGTTCCAGCAGTCAAGTAAACGTGCTGTCATCACATGCTGCGGGACAAAAGAAGAAAAAATGGCACCAACGCGTGTTATTCTTATGTCGTGTGGCAGTTATAACCCTCCAACCAATATGCATTTAAGAATGTTTGGTACATATATATCATTCCTTATAATCAATATCGAGCCTTCATATAAACACAAAATTCTTCAATTTGCGTAGAATATAGTAGACGAATTTTAAGACATTTAAGATTTGTTGATTATTTGAACGAATCAGAACTTTGTTAAGATAACACCGTGTAAACAATCCGAATTGATGTTGTCGACGTTCACAAATAAGAATTATTTAGGATATGAAGTTTTAATGAGACTTGCAAATAAAATTTTGTATTAATAAACAAGTTCAAATTATTCATACAATAATTCTATCTTTCATAGAAATTGTTTCACAATTGAAATATTAAATGTTCTTTTGATAATGTAGTAACCTTTTATTGGAAATTTACAGAAATTGCCAGAGATCATCTTCACAGAATGGGAACGCACATTGTGGTTGGTGGTGTTATATCTCCTGTACATGATGCATATGCTAAGAAAGAACTGGCAAGCGCAACGCACAGATGTGCTATGTTGAGGTTAGCATTACAAAACAGCGAATGGATTCAACTTAGCACTTGGGAAACTAGGCAGAATGGTTGGACAAAGACTAGATTAAGTTTACAGTACCATCAAAATTTATTGAACTCTGTGGTATTTGACTGGGCTAATGTTAAACATAATGTATCAACGGAGGATCTGGAATGGATTCCAGAAAATGTAAAAAATAGTACTGACCACACTCCAATCCAAATTAAATTATTGTGCGGTGCTGATCTATTAGAAAGTTTTGGAACTTATGATCTTTGGGCCGAAGAAGACGTAAGTAACACTTTTATTTATTTTATTTTGCTATTTATAATGTTTTGATAATTAAAGAAAATTTTTATTAATTTTATATTTGCAGATCGATGCAATCGTTGGAGAATATGGTCTGGTAGTTATTACAAGGGAAGGTTCTAATCCAAATAAGTTCATATATGATTCAGATATTCTTTCCAAGTATATGGTAATTGTCTTATCAACAATTGTTATATATCTTTTACATCAGCCTAGTATTCTTATAATTAATTTCTGTGCAGCACAATATATACATAGTAACTGAATGGATTCCAAATGAAGTTAGCTCAACTAGAATAAGGAGAGCATTGAAACGAGGTGAGAGTGTCAGGTATCTCGTACAAGATTCTGTGATTGATTATGTCTATAAGCAAGGAATTTATGATGCAAAGTCAACAACATCGACAATGTGAGTTTAAACATAATTTCACTGAAACGATAGTTCACTTAACTAGTGGGAACTTAATAGTATGTCTTCCAATAGATTTAAACGAAAATTTATTTTTATGTATTTTGTACGAAAAGAATATATTTTTATAGCATTCATATTCCTCATAGTTGGTGAGTTTAGAACATACAGAATTGGTTGATCTAAGATGTAAAGTCGTTGTACAGTCATACACGTACACAGTTGTATATTTTATAATTAAAATTTAACCCTGTTATTACTCAATAACATCAATGCATTAGTCATAAAATGGATTATAATAATCAATATATCGTTTTTTAAATATATAAATATTTGAAGGTTGAATAAGAAGGGAGATATAGAATTTTTGTTTCCTACAAAATAGTTTTTTAAATATTTTATAAGTGATATAAAGAATGTTAAAAAAATAATTGGTAGTATATAGGTTTATTTCATAAGAAAATGTAATAATGTATCTTTCACAAGATACATATGATTACCAAACATACATGGGCGATATAATGTAACTTAGAATTAGGTATTAGATCTAGTCGATAAAAATATTTCAACGCTAAAAATACTATATTCTTATAAATTTTTCGAATTGTTTATTCGATAAATACTCAGAAAGCAACAGGTGCCAAACAATTCTGAAAAGAACTTATTGAGTGTTAAAAGGGTTAACACATCTCGTATAAACAATATGCAGTAATATATTAGTCTAGTCTAAGAATCTTTTATTTATTATGTAAATCTAATCAGATCTATTTCCTAGTAAATCGACTGTAATTACAAATAAATTTTAGCAACTGCATTTTTTTTTTTTTTTTTTATTTTAAATTGTATTCAATTTGCTAATCGTGGGAAAAGTACCGATTCACGGATAAAGGTAATTTTTCTTGCTTCATTCAATTCCCCCTTTACCATTCAGAACATAATTAAACAAAGAAATTAAGTAACGAATTTACATAAATGTGACATAAATATCTCGATGTCAAGATGTAATTAGATAAAAAAAATTAGTAGAACAACTTTACCTTGAATCGGACTTCTATCCAGCATCGAGTTAACGAAGACCATATAAAAAATAGTGTCTTGTTTTTCACGCTGCCAATCTACTTGGACACTGAAGTAAGTTGGAACTGACCTCGCCTAACGCGAATAATTACTTGACCATTGATTCCAAGTATCAAAGCACCTTTCTCACGCCGTCGCCTAGCGACGTTACCATGGACTCCCCGAGTCCAATCGAAATTATATCCATCGATGTGCCTGATACCGTTCTGCGTAAGAATATCCAGAACGCAACAAACATGGCTTGCGTGGCCTCCCGTCACGCCGGTTGCGGTGGCCTCGAGGAGGCGCGCGAGAAATTCATTAGCGCTCTCGTTGCCGAGAACGGCAACGCCAAACATATAACGACCGCGAAGGCCGCGTATCCAGGTCTCGCGAAACAGATCATCGCCACCGAAACCGGCGAGTCGCAGATCCTCGACGAGGTAGGTTTCGTTGACGATGATAGGAAGGTTAGGAAGGTGGTCAGGGTACAGCCCCGATCGAGTCAATTGGAAGAGGTGTCCCCGGGTGTCGCCACCTCGTCGAAACGCGACAATCTCGTCAAACTTAATACGAAGCCGTCGATCGAGGCGAAAAATAGCGTAGCTAAATCGTCAGAGACTAGTAACAGACTTCGGGTCCAGTACGACGTCATTGATGTAGAATCAGGAGGAAGTAGAGTCATGAATCGCGAAGCTAGATCGTCTATTTCATCCTCGACTGTCTCGTCCTCGACGATGTCCGCTATGGACAATGGTGGAGGACGCCACGAAGGCGCTTTATCCGACTTTAGCGTGGACAAGGAGGATTACAGGCTCACGCGGTACGGCTTGGACGACACGGTCGAAGACGAAGTCCAGAACAAGCATAATGATTCTTGGTTAGGTAAACAACGATCGAACGACTCTATAGAGAGTCAGCAGGGAAGTCTATCGCGCAAAAAACAATACCCTGATCCAAAGGGAAGCGACGAGGTTTGCGATCAGGACGACTTTCCTAATGACAGCGTTCGACGCTCAAACACGCAGGTGTTAGTGTTAGTTAGCGCGATGATTCATAATCCTTTCGACAAGGAAGGTACGACGTTGATTGTTGAAGAGAACGGGGTACAGGGTAAAGGCGAGATCACGATATACAAAGGCGAGTCGGATGGAAGTATCGATAAATTGAGTCTTTTGGTGCAGTCGCCTGTTCCGTCGTCCGTTAGCGACGAGAGCACCGTAAAGATACAAGAGATAGTCGATGATGGAACGGAGGCCGTGAGAGAAGCCTCCGATGACTCGTTGGCCTTAGATGACAAGTCCTCGAAGAGGGACGTAAGCCTAGAGATAGATGGTAAGTATGTGAAGTCAGTGGTGAACGCGCGCAAGAGTCCCAGGAAGACGAAGAACGGTCAGATGAGAATACATAATGAAAGTGACGAGAAAAGAGTGAAAGAGAGCGAAGCAATAGAAAAGAGCGTCGACTCGGGCACGCAATCGGAAGAAACGTTCTATAAGACTGTCTCGAATGCTTCTTCGTCGAGATCAAAGAGCCCTAAAAGAGAGAGCAAATCTCGATCGAAGATTCACGAGTCCATGATCAGCGACGAGAGAACCAAGAAAGTGAAACGGTACGACGCGTCGTTAAAAGGAAGTCTCGATTCGATGATCGCTACGAACGATTCGAGGACGATTTCTAGAAGGAGATCGAAGACCGAGGAAACGTTCTCGAAGAAATCGAAGAGCTGCGAGTCCATTAAGAAGATCCAGGAAGTGTGTTACGAAGATCCTTCCAAAGCGGACAGTACGTCTCAGCTGATCACGGCGAACGAACTAGACATGCAAACCGACGAATTCTGCTCTGCCTGCTGCTACGTGAACGAATTGTCTTTAAGGACGGAAGAGATAATGGGAACGGAAGAAGTAATCCTGCGTTCCAATTGCAGTTCCATCGTCGACGAAGATTCTACGGAATGCGATATTTGTAGTTCTTGGAATCTGCAAGAGTCGACTGACACCTTGGATCGGAAACTCATTTCCTCTACGACCGACTGCGATCAGCTATGCGAGGTTTGTGAGATCTGCAACGAGATCTGTGCCACTTTCAACCCCGATCAGGAGCCAAGATCGTACTCTACCAGGGATCCGAGAGATTTGACTCATAGTCGAGCGTTCGAGTCTTCCTCGAGAAGTCTTCCTAAGAACAGTTCCAGAATCGGCGACAGTATCGCGACTAATCCGTCTATGGACGATGACAGCTTCGAGATCGAGAACTGTGGGTTCCAGAGCGGACCAGAGTCGATGGACGATCGAAAGTTTAGCGATCAAATAAGCGAAATACAATTTTCCAAGTCTTTCAATATCTCCGATTCGGCTGTTATTAAAAAGAGATCACGCGATAAATATTTTATTCCTAAAGACGAGTTGGTTATCCTGTCTAGTAATTCCAGGCGCATGAATCGCAAGGGATCGTTATTTAGAAAAGAGCCAGCCGAGGATCCTGTCAACGTTTCTCAAGATAAGAGACGTTATTCCTCGGTGGATAATCTTCAATCAGCCAGAACATCTTCCAGAAACAATGACAAAGTTCTGAGGCCTAAGAACAGCAAGCTGATCGGCTCAGCGGATAACATACGCGCTTCTAGAAGCTCCAGAAGATGCAAATCGTTGCAGAGATCGGCGGACAATGTTCGATACGTGGATTCGTCCACGGACAATTTGGATTCTCTGGTGGAAAGTTTAGGAAGGGAGGACGAGACGCAAGACGACATCAACTGGATAGAGAAGCCTAAAGTCAGGGATAACGAAACTGTAAAGATGATCCTGACCAAGCATGGAATTAAGATAATTAGCGAAAAGGAAACCGCTCTATAATGAAATTAGAACGACGATATAAAAATTCAACGAATTTGGAGGAACGTAATTTGTTCTAAGGAAATCGCTCACGTTAGTTAAAGAAAAAATGTTGCAACAAATATATACATATATTATTATTATACACGACACAAATTAGTTTGAACTCTCGTTAGGTTAACTGCAAACCTTAGGATGCAGACTTATCGACTCTCTTGTGATAATTCTGATCGATATATCGTCTTCAACAGATACAAGATTTTTCACATTATAATAGAAACTTAGTTAACGAATACACGTATCTATATAAAGAGGAAAGAAGATAAAAAAAAATATATATATATATACATATACATATACATATATATTTATAACTCGGGAAAGAGGTTCTTTTCCGAGAGAAAGAGAAACGCCAAATGTTACGAGATTTGATCCTACTCACAGATTCTATTTAATTAATAACGACGATGTTCACGCGACCGAGACTCTTTACGAAAATTCGCCAAAAAAATATTGCATAAAAAGAGAGAGAAAACGGAGCAAGATCTCAAAGCGTGACATTGTCGAGCCGCACGTTGTTCGTCGTGAATAGAAGGAAAAGAGTTCTAAAACGATATGCATACAAGATTACACAGGCCTTGGGAGAACTCCTTTAGGATAGGAATACAACCAGAGAAAACGATATTATATATGTATATTATTATTATTATTGCGTTATAACGAACTGAACTAACAGTCGCTGCTGTTGAGCGCGATTAAACAAATTAAATGAATCACGGGGTGTTTCGTTGTCGCGTGCGTTGGAAGGAAATATTAAAAAGAAAAAAGCTCGATAAATTTCAAATAAATACGAAATAAAAGGAAGATTACAAACTATCGTGGAAGAGAAATGAGTTCTGGACAACGCACGAGCATCGAGAACAGTAAATTATCGAGACAATCCTACAATTAACTCGTCAATATTATACGAAGAGAATAAAGAATGGTTTCGATTAACCATAAAGTATTCTATACATATAAACTACGTAAGCGATGCGTTACCATGGGCTGCGGTACATCGATCGGGGAGGCCCGTGATTAATTAATGTCGCTTCTAATGGAACCCGCTGATCTCAGTTTACCTTTCGTCGTGTGCAAAAGAAGAATGATGAAACGATAGAGAGGACGTGCAATTTCGTTTGGAATACGAAATTTCACGAGAATGAATTATTCGCGAATTTAGTGACAGGCTGCCTTTCTGCGCGACGAATCTGACGATATAACGATTAATTAATTGATTACGGTTTACACATACATACATACATTACACCTCTGCCAAATAATTTTTATTGAGAACGTGCCAATTGTCTTTTAATATCTTTTTAGACATCGTGTTTTTTACTCTTTCGAACGGTATAGCTCTGTGTATGATAGTTTGAAATCGTTGATATTTTTTCAACAAAAGCGATTCAAAGGGAGATCGAGAAGGGAGAGAAAACGAGGAACGTTCCTCGATTCCGTCACTGTCGCTCATCGAGCATAATGCGTAATTTTTATACGTATATTCGTATTTCTATTTTTTTTTTCTCTTTTTTTTTTTTTTTTAAGTCAATCTCTCTCTTTCGTGTCTTTTTGTATCCTGTATGCACGGTGTCATGCGCCTCTCTTTTTGTCGTAAGTCTCGCTTAGAGAAATCCATCCAGCGATCGTAATTGCTGTCTTTTAGCGAATATTTTTTCCAAATATTGATCAACCACTCCACTGCATCTAACTGTGATGAAATCGTTCTTGAAAGGAGAAGAATATAAAGAGAAATCTGTGACAAATATCTTTCCTTTTACGATCGATACTTTTTTTTTTCTCTCTCCTTCTTTCTTTCTTTTACAAGATTTTTATTATCAAACGTTTGCTCGGATTAATCGTTAACGAGAGTCACAAGACTCGATTGTAAATACGCTTAGGTGCAATGGAAACGAATCGTTGTTTGATATAATGGCTGAGCTTCTTAGGCGTATTACCTGTGTTTTCATAGTGCCTAATTTTCCATTATTCTGCCAGCAATCGCGCCTATTTTGGCGAGCCATTGTCAAGGTGCATCGTGTCTGCGAATGATTTTGCGAGATGCGATACTTTTTTACATTTTGTTTCGTTCTTTTTTTCTTAGTCGATAAGGACAAATCGTTTTGTTCTCGAACACACACCGTCATCCTCCTTTCTATCACAGCCCTCTTCTTTTTCTTTAGTCTTGATGCGCAAGCCTAATCCTTTTACACATACCCCCTCCCCTTTCGAGCAAACTGTTGTCCCGCTCTTGTTATTTGTATAGTAACGTAGATAGACGAAGGTGGCGAGAAATATGCTCAAGCTGACGGTATTCATTGTTTAAAATTCATGTAAAAGTGCTTCCTAAATGCGACTAAAACGGCTCTAGGCCACCCTTGTATCTTTTTCGACCAATTCCGCTTCTTTTTTCTATTCCTGTATCGTTCGTTTCTTTGTTGTCTGTATTTTTCGATTATTTCGTGAGACATGTGAAATGTGTTTGGCCATCACGACTTCTATCATGCAATCGCTTGTCGAATAAGAATCTTCGTTGTCTAAACCGTTTCTCTCATTCGTATTCGTACCGTGAAGTGTTCCCTGAAAAATTGAAGAAAGAGAAGAAGGCGTACAATTCGACTGTGTACAGATCGGTATTACTGTTCAATTTTTTAAATAATCCTATCGTGTATTAAGCATTCGGTATTGTTAGTATTTTTAAATAACGTTACAGATTACGCGTGATATTCACTATTACTTAAGAGATCTCGCGATACGTTAACGTTAACGTCACTTGTTAACGCTATCATGTCGAGAACGCGAGGATGATCTAAAAAGAGGCAAAAAACGATCTAGAGAGATAAAAGCAATATAATTTCCATAAGAATCTAGAAATTAATCTTCCTTGATCAATAGAAAAGTAAGAACGAAGATCAAAGATCCCAACGCTTGAGTCACGATTAGGAATAAAATTATCGTAATTTTGTCTTCCATGTTTTACATTCGTCCAAGTCCCTATTCCAAAAACGAAGAAGATTCTTCGTATCTGCAACTCCAATATACATATCCGCTGTTCCGTGATTATTAAAAAATCTCTCCAAACTCTCTTCTCGTATCTTCCTTAGCTAATCCAACGTTCGATCGATCTCGAGTTTCAGAAAATCCGCGTGTCACGTTACAACACTCCACTCCGAATCTATAGATCTTTATTCGATCGTTACGGAAATATGATCGAGCCCTCTTTTTAGATTTTCCTTTAATCGATACGCGATGGATGCCAAATCTCGTCAAATTCGTACGTATCGGTGTATAGGAATCGCGTTCGACGGAAACGTCTCTTTCTCAATTTTTGGCCAAAATTCGAAAACGGTGGTCGCTGCGCAAAGATCATCGTAAAAAGGAAGACGAGACAAGCGAAATAAACCCCCGATGGCGTGATAGAAGTCGATGTGTGGTTCGGTTCTGATGGAGCATGTGATATGTGTTTTCCAGGGTACAGCAAAACCTGCATGCCTACTGTAAGACAGATAATTGACTGTCTCGTTGCTGCTCGACCCATGCCAATCCGATGCGGCCCCTGCCTTACTGCTAAACGTACTAATACTGCTACTAACAATCGCGGTAGTAACGGCGCCAGTCGCGTTAGTAGCACGGCTAACAGCAACAACATCAACAGCTACATCAACAACAACAAGAACGTACACGCCTACGAGAACATTCAGAGCTTTAGTATGCGCGAGAACGTCCTGATCGGTTGCGCGACCAGCCGCGACTAGGATTTCCGTTTATCGCAGTGCTGGGGAGGTTTGGTCAAACCCTTACGAATCACTTGAGAATTATAGATCTTACGAGTTTCGATTCTTTTTCTCAATTGAAATTCTTTACGAGCGAACGGATTGATTTGTTATCTTTTCCTTTTGCTGGGTTGTTTGGAAAGTTTCTGGCGAAATTGAAGAACAATGGAACTTAATATCGATCGTAAGAAATCGTTATGAACTTTCTGAAATACCTAAGGTTTTTTTTTTAGTATAAACCAATGTACTATAACAATGGGAAATGTTTGAAGTTGGACACCATTTAGGAGGAAAGGTTTTGTTTATTTTACGATCGTCTATTTTATGAGAATTTTCACGATAATGTATGATTAACTATTCTATTTCCTTCTTTTATTTCAATTATTTATGAAGAGCTACTATTCATTTCGTTTCTACTATCTGTTGTGTTTATATTATGCAAATAGGAGAAAACTAGATATAAATCATAGGGGCTATATAAAGATAGGAAGCTTCTAAGGTCTCTCATCTTCTTCAAATATTAGAAAGCAAGAACCTGTCGTACCTGTTTTGATAAAACGCAAACATTTGAGAAGATGTGCTGAAATAGGAATTGCTTTTCTGAAATACAACATTGAGAGATCGTAACATACGTAATATAGAGTTATCAAGGTAAGCCTGAAAAAAGAAGAAAACGTAAAAAAATATACGTATGCCTATGTATACTTTGTATTCTTTTGCCAATTCTAGTGGTTAGCGTTCGTTTATTTTATCGCTGCAGCAAGTATTTACACTATGTCATTGAAATCACCATACAAAGTATGACTCTTAGCGAGGACCTTATTGTCGCTAACGTTATGATCGCTGATCAATTGGAATGTTTCTCTGTTCGAACATTATTTCCCCAGCACTGCTTGTTTTTCAAACAAAAGAAAGTTTTTTGATTCCGTTCTTTTGTACTCGGACCATATTTTTCAACGTTAGAATTTGATACATCTTTTTGCACTATTAATATTAGAGAAAATGGTGTCAACTCGTTCGATCATTGTAAACAAAATTACGTCATATATAAACAATTTATTCAGAAATTCACGGACAGGTCGTGTTACCAATTAAATTTCGCACGACATCATTTTCTTTATCGTTAAAATTTCACAAGAATTCAGAAGCTTGTCGAAAAGCATGTATTCAAATATTAAAAAAAAAAGAAAAAAGATAGAAACTCTGTTTAATACTGGCACGTTACCAATTGTAACAGATCATGATTTCCACTTTTATGGGAACTTACAGAAACGGAAGTAGACCGAAGGGAAAAATAATTTCACCCAGTTAACCATAGAAATGCTTCTGTCAACTTTAAACTTTCAAACCTTTGTTAAATTATTATCTCCATTGAAGCTTAGAAAAAGACTATACTATCTTGCGTTACAGGCTATTAAACTGTTTCCATGAATCAAGATCATTACAATCATTAAGGATCCGTTTGTATAGTATTTCCTTACATACAACGCTGCTACTTTCTTACAATAGCGTCATTTTACTCGTATCTCACAGGTTGCGTGTCTACTATTATGGCTACAGTTCTAATTTTGCAATATCCGCGACAATCCTAGCCGCTGTGGATGTTGCGTGTTAACTTTGGCGGTGCGTTATTTCGATTTAATGACATGACGATGGAAACGACTTATGCTTTGGTACTTGCTACGGTCAATTTGCGAGCGTCGTTTCGAAACGATGTCAATGGTCATGCGAGCACGTGGCAACATATGTAAATTCAAAGCTACAGTGTCAATTGGACGATGATTTTTTAATTCTACGTCTAGATCGAAATATCGAAGAACGCGTTTTACGAATTGGTACCACCATGAAGTGGCTGATCTTGGAATTATTTTTTATGTAGAATCATCCTCTTCCTGGCCGTACCATTAATCACAGAGGACACTTCGTATATTCGAACGTTATACGAATCTTGTATTACAAATTTCATTCTTTACAAGGCGTTCGTTGATGTAATGATTTATTTTAAAGAATGCGAGGCGGAAGGATCGAAATTAGATCGTAAAACGATTGATCCAAACGATTAGCATTTTTCTATGGTTTCGCAGAGTATAGATGATCTCACCAGCCGCGAAACTTCCAAATTAGTATCTCGCGGTTACGAGGGCGAATTTATAAGAGGAAATCAAAATAATCCATACATATTTTATATACGTTGGCAAGAGAGGAAGGATGAGAGGATGAATGAGAGAGAGAGAGAGAGAGAAAATGTTTGAAACTGAAGAAACGCAAACGAACTTCGACTGGCTTGGATTATTGTTATATTTTTTGAGAAATTTTGTTTCCTAACTACTACCAAAGAAATAATTCGTCTAATTTTAATTACTTTTTTTCTTTTTTTTATTTCAGCTCTTACTACACTTTGAACTTTGCACTCCAACAGGTTTGCATATTTCTTTTCTTCTGAAACTTAAGCTTAAAGAAAATTTATAAGGAGATAGAGGTTTTAAAACGTTTCTGAAGTTGCAGATTGTTTCAATTGAAGTGAAATATGGAAAGATTTGAATTAGTTGCGGCAAATGATCTATTTATATGCAGCAATTACAATGGCAAAAACATTAACGAGTTGTTAAAAGTCTAGACTGAGTATAATTAAAAGTTGACGAGGCTCAATGTCTCATAAAATGAAAGTCTAACAAGTTCTTAACGAGTAATTAAAATTGTAGATCATCCGGTAATTTATTAGCCGCAACTTGAGATAATTACTCGAAGCAATTCTTGACAGGTTGAAAAAGAATTTTTTTTCCGTTTATCGAGAATCGTATCAATCGTCCGAGTATCTAGCTGCATATATACTTGTTTCGTTCAAAAGAGTCCTTCGTTCGCTGTATATTGCGACTCATTGATCATTTTTAAAAAAGAAGTCCTTGGGAGTGCGAAGATCAAGTGTCGCGTATCTTTGCTTTATGGGAATATTATTCAAGAAAATCTTCCATGGCGCAATATAGTATACTAATACTACCGTTTTTTCCTTTCTTTTCTTCGTATTTAATTCAAGAATAGTTGCGAAGTAAGGTTGAAAAGAATCGAGATAGAATTTTAGCGGCTAGACTTTACTATATAATATTTTTTAGATTTTACTATCTTATCTAATTTACATGATGATCTGTCACCTAAGTGCCAGGCAACTCTGACAATGAGTCACGTTTAATATTACGTGGAATATTTATTTCGATAGATCATCGAACCAATCCTACAATAGAGATATTTAACGCATCCGTCGTGACTATTAAACAATGCTTGAAACGTGATATTTGCTTCTTTAGTTCTCCTCGATGCGCGTTTTACTATTTGAATCCTTTGTTTCGCAAAGACATTCCAAAATCGATGGTCGATGTGACGTATCCCAGTAGAATTATCGATAATATATTCCAGCCTAAGAACGAGTTACGAAAAAGAAAAACAAACGGGAAATTCTCACGCATAGTTCGCACGTTGTATATGTTTGTATACTATGTTAATCTCCGATAATAGTGAGTGTTGTAACACATGTATATCTGTGGAAAAAAAAACATGTAAGAGGAGATCAATAAATCAAAAATGACAAATTACATTTCATTGATGCCGAAACGATTAATCATTTCATCTTATGATTATATTTATTTTCTCTCATTATCTCCCTGAATGCTCTGATACCCAATATTACATGACTATAACATTGATGGAACATATTCTGTTTCATGATTACATTTTTATAGATCAAGCATTGATATGGACGATTACGATACAATCCCAGAGCTGTAGACACAAGAAGTTTAAACGAAGAGTAAATGTACGAGGTAAAGGCATATCCTCTTCCTAACATTTTTCCGCCTACTTGCTAAGTAATCAATAACTAACGCATTTTTTTTATATAGAATATAATAATCTAAGAATTTTTAAAGAAACTTTGTTTGCGCGCGTCTACACTTACGATATGAACAAAATGTACATTAATGACGTAGGTGAGACTCCTTAACGCGGTCCTTCATCTTTTCAGTAGTTACAAAAAACATATTACAATTTTACAATATATATAAAAACGCAATGTCTCGCGACTATACATATATACGCAGCTACGAACTAACTCTATACTAGATCAATTTAGAACTAACTAACCCTGTAAAGCTTTCGAAGAAAGGTGCCTTTTTCACTATTTGAACGATACAAGGTGGTATATTTTCCAATTCAATGTCTTTTATCACATTAATTTTAACCTTTATCAAGGTTAGAGATCAAGATTTATATCTTAATCGAAACAGACAAATGGATGTGAGGCCCAAAATCCACACAGTGATCACTAAAAATCCTGAGTATACCTCCGGCTCGTCGAGGTCAGTCCCTTTTTGCATAATCTGCCTTAGAGAATTTCCTGGCACCGTTATAGGCATCGTTAAACTAAACCATCGAAGAAATTTCGGCATACCCTCGATCGGCCAGAGTAATCCTTGAAAATATTAAAATATTCTGAATAAGTATGTATATTCTATGTATTTTTTCATATTATACACATTAGACGCACACCAATTTTTCTTTGATCTTTCTGACAGATTCCAAACATCTAACGCTCTTAGTAGTAAATGATACTAAAATAAATAAACTTATGTTTAATCACTCACCACAAAGAAGAATCAATGGATAAAACGTTCCCGTTGACGCATAATTGGCCAAACTACTAGAAGTACATGACACTGATATCAAGAGACCTACAAATGATTTTTTCCCATCAAAATATTTTATCATAAAATTTGTAATTTAAGTAATACTGAATTTATATCGTAATTCAAGAATGAAAAAAGAAAACGTAACGTAACCGTCGTGAATATTCATTTGCTAATTTTAATCAAGTCGAAAGCTTACCGTATACCATTCCACAAATTCCTTCTAGTATACTCATCGCGATGACACCGATCTTTGATCCTTCGCAATACATATCATACTGCTCGAAACCAATATATAACGCAATTCCTACTTGAAATGCAATTATTATAGCTTGCGTTATCAAGTGAGCAAGCAGAATCTCTGCGGTGGTAACACCTATTTTACATGAATACTTATGAATCAATAACATTGCGATTAATCATTTTACAATTGTGCAATAATTTTATGCGACTTATATGATAGTTTAGTATTATAGACAATGTATTATATTTATCGTACATACATTGAGCTTGTCAAGATATGATTTATTTCACATTTATTCGTTCCATTAAAGGCTCAGTAATAGAGCGAACGTACAATAAAAAAAAGGAACAAAGATGAAGAATGACGTAGTCAAATTCAGGTTTCCTCATAGTAAAAATTTTTTACGTTCAGAATTCATTTTCATATAAATAAAATTAACATGTTAAACAAAGGAAACAAAAACTAGATATTTCAATTTACCTTGAACTAAGATCCTGTCCCATATGCCAGAATGACGATCGGCTATGATTGTATTCGAAGAAACAGACGTTGCCAAAATGAATAACAATCTAGAGAAATAAAATGTATACATAAAGATGAAACGATCTTATAATCCGTAGGAAAATTATAATTTACAACAGAAAAAGTATTACGTTAGCAAAAATACTGGCGTGACATATACTCCAAAGTCCATTTCCATATTACCATAAATCGGATCTTCAAACTATAATATTAAAAAATATAGTATCATTCTGGATCATTTTCACAAATATTGATTTGTTTTTTAACATATACACACCTTTATTGGAATATTTGCGTACTTTTTATTAATTCCACATTCCACAACAATTTTCTCAAACTCTTTTATGAACATTTTGTATAGGTGTTGTTTTACGAATAAAATAACTTCTCTATCTACAACATTGAAGGAAAACGTGAATAGATGAACGTTCTAGTAGATCCATTGGGAAACAATTAATTTTACGGCAGTTATATTTTTGTCACATACCTGGAAAATGTAGCTCGATGTCGATTATAGAAGCCGAAATAGCATCGTCAGACACAACGAGCATATTTTCTAACTTCTGTTCCATTGCAAGTGAAAAATTTCTCTGAAAATACATTATTCCAACGGCGTCGCGATTATACTTCAATTTCTCCTTCGCTTCTTCGTGATTATCGTAAAATTTCTGAAAAAATACGATTAACAATTACTCTTATTCTATCGATCGGTTATTAATCTCTTAAAATAGTCCTTTTCTTAAAAAATATATTTTTCACGCACCATATCTAGAATATCTTCGTCCATGCTGGCTATGAACCTACAACTGAGATCGGTGAGTTTGCACGTTTGCTCCTCGTAGTAGTTGTAGTATGTAATATTGCCTAAATATCTCTGATTATTACAGGCACCAGCCTCTTCGTTCACTACGTATATCTTGAGATCTTTTGGCTCTGGACCAATCGTGTGAAAGAACAGCATCATTTGCAACATTGGTAAGACGATTGAAAATAAGAACCCCCTAAGGACAAACAAAGAAATCGTCGACTAAATTTCTCGTTCGTAATCTTCGTTAATAATCAAATATCTTATAACATTTACCCAGGATGACGCAAAAACTGAAGCGCATTCTTATAAAGCAAAGCCATAATTCTCGCCTTCCAGTTACTTTGAAACATCCTCTGCTGAAACATGATTCTTTTTGTTGTTTCATATTAACAAATAAAATCAAGTATTTCTTACATTCAGAAAAAGAGAAATACTTTGTTCTATGATTTATCGATATAGTTGAATTTTTTCTGGCGAAAATGCTCGATTAGAAGATCATCAAACACCGCAGCACCGAAACGCTATGTAAAGTTTGGAAGGACTTGTATTTTTTTATTTATATAGATCTATATAACTCTGAATAAGCTTCAAACGTTGTATCACCTTCGTCTTTCCGTTGCCGACATCGTACGAATTATAAATCGGATTAATCCTCCCTGAAGAATCAGGGATCTGATTGTTTTCTCGTGAATTCTCAGCTTGTTGTTGACTCAAGTTTAAGAAGGCCTCCTCCAGGGAGTCGGTTTGAAATTTCTCCAATAATTCATTCGGCGATGATTCAGCCAACAGCTGGCCATTTCTGAGCAATCCAATCTAAAGAGTATAATAGTGACATTAGCATACGATGAAACTTATCTCTTTATAGCAACTCGCTTTACCTTTTTTGCCAGAACAATGTCATCAAGGCAGCTATTATAAAGTACAATTATAAAGGCTGTTACTATTACGAACACGAACGAATAGAATAGGATTACGAAAATATACGAAAAGAAAATAAAGAAAGTGTCGATAAATAATTGTCAGATATTTATCGCTCGGATACTGGAACTTACCTGAAATGAAAGTTATTGAAAAATACCTAATCAACATATGTATCGATTCAACTAAAGAAAAAAGGTTTGAGTTTACGTAAGTGAATTTGTATTGTAAAATACGTATTTGCTAAGGTTAATATCTGTACGAATGATCTTTTCTTGTTAATATACGCTAGTTTTGTCGCGTAAAGTAAGATATTCTAATATGTAGTCATTGATTTAATAAGACAATTTATGCTCAATTAATTTATCCCATAGCTGTTCATCACGATTGAAGGATACGAACGTTTTTTTTTTTTTTTTGTCGTTCAATTATGTAATTTACCTTATCAGATTGTTTTGCTTCCTCGATATAATGCGTAGTGATAATCACCGTGACACCCTCTTGCTTTGTGATCTGCACCAAGTAGTTCCAAATACTGTGCAAAAAGTCTTCGTTTATGTTACTGTCCTTACGTTAAGTTTAAAAAATATGGAAGGAAATGAAAGTATACTTGCTTGTCCCTTAAAACTGGATCTAAACCGACAGTGGGTTCATCGAGGATCAGCAGTTCAGGCTTCTGAAGCAGAGCTGCTGCGAAGGATACTCTTCTTTGCTGGCCACCGCTCATGTTCTTCACTAAACGATCCCTGGGTGGCAGTTGGAGTAAATCCTTTAATTCTGTGTATCTTTCTTCTGAAAATAATTTTCTCGATTTCGCTAACATAACTTCATATATGCATGCATGATGATTTATTCGCTTTTTGATTAAAATATCGAACAATTTAAATTAAATCCTATACGATTCTATAATGTACAACTCTTTTGCATTCGTAAGGGAAAAATATAAGAGTATAGTTCTAAGTTCTTAAATTTACCAATTTCAAATTTTTCCATGCCACCGATTGTTCCAAAAAAGAAAAGCGCGTTAATCACAGAAAATTCGCCGACCAGCGAAACATCCTGCGGCATGTAACCGATACGAGGCCCTGGTATTCCAGAATCTTTGGTTCCCGGCTGGCCACCAAGTACCCAAATATCGCCATAATCCAATTTTCGGACGCCAACCACGCAAGAAAGTAAAGTGGTTTTTCCGCATCCACTAGCTCCCAGTAAGCTATATCTGTGTAAAGTAATATATATAGTATACGAACGAATTGGAAAAATGTTAAAAGATGTTATAACACGAATTCTATCTAACGTTTTACTCACATACAGCCTTTGGGGACAGTAACATTCACGCCGTTCAAGATATATACTTGACCACCATATGTTTTCTTCGCATTCCTGACGATCACTGCATTTTGCTCTGCCATTTTGCAAGGTACCGATTTCACCTAAAAATTGCAACCTATAACATTAATTATAAATACACATATATTCACGAATACAAAACAAGAGGAATATTTGAAAAATAATGTATACGTGTAATTGTGCACAAATAATGCAAATTTGGTAATTATTTCCAAGTGATTATGAACAACTTTTCATAAAAAAGTTTATTAAACTGTACAAATCAACAGTAAATTAACAACTAGTAACACATATTACATCTTTATACTTATATCAAATTTCTTATTAATATGTCTGTTAAAATGATTTAAAATCTTCGAAACACGTAATTTTTGTGGAATTTATCGAACATGATTCAAAATATTCACCGTTGAGACTTCTCTTTTCGCTTTTTATTACTTTAGACATTTATGTCTATAGTAAAACTAATTATAATTCTCCCATCAATTCGAAAAATTCGAAAAATGAATTATTATACATGGACACAGCGATTGAAATTTTAACATAATTTATTAATCTTATCCGTCTCCCATTCTTAATCCTAGTGGCTCTCGTTAAATTTTTCATATGCACCTTCCTGAGATACTTTCAAGGACTGTCCAATATGAGAGGCATAAGACAAGATTGATTAAAAAATAGATGGATATAGGGCGAATATAGAAAATAATTTGAATACATAATCTGAAGCAGTCTACGATAATTATGAAACGGATCGATGCAAAACGAGAATTATTTCGTTATTTAAAGAAACGTATAAAAAATATTACAAATACTACATTATATTAAATTGTATTAGAAAATAATTTCCATCATACATTCAATAATCTTTTCTATTAGTTCTCCATAACAAATTATATGTTATGAAATAATTCAATACACATTGAAGTGTAAAGAATGAATAATCGAACGTTTTACGCATAATTCTCAAAGACTAAAATAATTAACATATTGAATTTGAAATGCTGTTTATTAATATGCAAACATACCATTATACAGGAATAAATTAATACGAAGGCTGTTTATTTTGATAAAATATTGTTTTTATCGATAAATTGTTATATTATTAATTGATATCTTGTTACGGACAAAGAATATTGAACACAAATATTATATAGCGCAAATTACATATTAAATAATATTATATATTACTAAATATTACATTGAGTTTGATGTCAAGAAAACTGTTGGCTGTGAATTATCTATCTCGGGAAAGAAAAACGAGAAGTAAATAATGAATTCGTATTTTATAATGCAGAATACATGTGAATCAGAGTGCGCTGTTTAATATTTATTAATAATTTCATGAAAATTAATAAATGGAAAACCAAACATAATTTCATCTAAGAGAAAACAATTTTTTCGCGTATGTTCCACCACGTCCCGCGCAGTTTAACATTCCTATACGATCACAAGAAATAGAATTAAGAAATGTGCGCGCTATATTTCAATAAAAACGTAAAACGTCATTGAAAGTCAGAGCCCTAAAATTAAGAGTATCTATAACGATACAGAAGAAAGAAGAAAGTTCAAAAAACGATCCGTTCGTTTGACATCCACATGAAAAGTTTTATTTTTCAGCTCTTCGTCTTATAGAAACGTTCCATTCATACAAATCACCTATTTCTAAAAACTAAGAAAAAAGTATGTATTTTTTTCCATCCTACAAGTACGGCTGCTCCTAGGCAACATATCCAACTGGACAGTCTTAAGTAACACAACATTCCGTGGGTCTACATTCGTACTGTCGAAACGTTTCATTAAACGGTAGTAGGTATGGCAACTCTTTCGCGTGTTCAACAAACTTGGTTCGTTTTAATATTATTTATCTTTCACCGCTGTAAAAGGGCTCCGTGAATCTAGGACTAACGATCACGTAATACCGAATAAATTGCTCTTAAGAAGGAATTCCACCAAGGCCATCGAGGCTTATTCTCCCACTTACATCAGACACCGTTTCTTCTTGTGGCAAATTGTCTATTTTTTGCGTAATTCTGTATGGTCTCTTCTACTTTCCCGATCCGTGAAATTTCAATTGGACTCGTTACAAGAAAATTACGCAAAGTTTACACACTTCAACGGTTTTCAACTCTTCCGATCGGGGGTCTTACGAAATATCAATTCGCCAAATTCTTCACGCTACGATTAACGTTGCCACTGAAACCTTACAATTAATGACGCGTTAAACCAGTGTAATTGGAACTCTATGTTCTTTAATTTTCTAAATTTCTCGTTTTTATTGTCAAAACGATTCTTCGACCAACTGATTCGATTTCTTCAGAAATAGAATAATTGACCTCGTTAGATTTGGTCTGTTTTCTTTCGTTCCGAGTGTGCGGATTATTGAAAAAAATTGTTTAACGATAGATGTATAGAAATTAATCTATTAATCCTACGTTTTCTCAGGACATCGTAACGACGTTCGTCCGTTGGAATCTCAATTTTCCAGAGTTCTCTTAAAGCTACGTCGATCTTCTCATAATATGTAATATGTAATATGAATATAATGTCAACCGAAGAATTCTCAGTTATTAATTCAGCTATCAACCTACTCGTTATTTTATTACGAGTGACTAATAAACTGGTTTTGTGACTTACAGCTTCCGTTTAAAGACGTTCATCTCATCGAATAATATACAATAGCGCGTAAGTTCGATAACGTTGATACGATTAAAGTCAAGTTACAACAAGTTTCACACGGGCCGTTGCTCTCATTATTATGAATTTTGATCGGTTCGCTCCTACAAATTAAATATCAATCACCTGGTCCTATCTATTTATCATTCAACACATCTATCTTCGATATACGTTATCCTGGTCGTGTGACACGAATTCTTAACGGTCGCTCCTTTGACTGTTTTCTTTTTTTTTTTTTTTTTTTTTTATATATATATAACGTTTATTGACATGTACATTTCATTCATAATAAACACTGAATGTCGGTTAAGGGGTGGTTTGGGCAAAAGTACCGATACGTGAGGGTACGACATAGCCATATTAATAGCGGATTTAAGTCGCTGCAGAGCGGTGCTTATACACGATCGTTGTTTCTTTTTCTTTCTATCTCTGTTTTGAAAACCTGGTCGCAAAAACAGGACAGTTCGGTATTCTACTTACTCCTTTGACTGTAATTATAACGATATTGTATCAGAAATTGAAAGAATTTTTAAATATAGTCTGCTTTGAACGTCCATTGGAAAATTCATAAGATATTTAAAATTAGATATTATTTCTTTTATCGTACGATGGTTTATCAGCACTTTCAATTTTAGATTCTGTCGAAGAACACCTAATCCAGGTTATATCATATTATGGATTTTCTATACAAGACGAAGAGAAAATTTGTTATTTGTTATTAATGAAAGTTAGAATTTTAAAAAGTAGGTCATTCTTCTAACAGAAGATATCAAAAATATAGAAAAGCGTAGTTAGCTACGCTCTAACGATTTCAGCAACTTGATTAGACAACTAAACGAGGTAATTGAAAATCAATGTGTGAAAAATGTTTAGTATGTAACAATGAAAGATTCGACGACATACCACGAGATCAGAATCATTCGTAAAGTATCAAATGTTCAGTGATCCCATAGCTAATATCTTCCGTTAACTCGATTATGCAAATTTGATCTATATAAATAAAGATATACAATCTTATTAAGAAAAGAAGATTCTAACTGCAAAAAGAGATGGCTCCATTACCTCAAAATTACCTCAAAACAGGATTCCGCGTCATTTTTCGACTTCACATAGTATTAAATCAAAGCCATAGGATTCCATAAGATTTGCTGATCTGCACATATCAAGATCTTTCAAGCGCCATCGGGATATCGACATCCACAGTTTTGAGTTCTAAGAGACACGGATATATAATTTTGAGCGTCGTATTCTAAGAGACGGGAATGTCACAGTTTTGAGTTTTGGGACTTGCAAGCGCTTCGATATCGTTAGTGATTTGATTTAAATGAAAGAAAAGATTTTACTACACTTTTGTTTCTTACAAATATGTTTTACGTTAAACCGCTCAAATATCTCTAAAAATAAAGATAATATCTAAGGAATGTTTCAGGGAGAAGTTGAATAGCACGGAGAAGAATCCTCTTGTATATTTGTCCTTGCGGTGATTTTGAAACTTTCTAATATTATAATTTCTAAATGGATACGTCTATTTCTTATTACAAATTCTTGTAGCTGGTATTCAGAAGACGTTTACAAAACAACTACGAACTCGTATTTTCCGTGTCATCCGCTATCGTTATGCAAATTTTGGAATTTAAGAGCAATACACAATACCGTCTGATTATTCGACTATTCGAAATCTGCCGATTATTTTAAAAATATCAAGGCAATGCCATATCGGTAGTAGCATTATAAGAAACACATGGAATTTTGAAGTTCATAGTTTGACGAACTATTGTACGAAAATTTATAGCTGTTTGAAAACGTTTTTACGTTTATATTTATAAGTGATTCATTCTAAGAACATATAATAAAAAATGGAGACTTCTGTAAACATATTTTAGTAAGTATTTCACTACAGATTTCAATGTTATCGCAAAATCGAAAACAGAAACCACCTCGGTATCGTGCAACTTTTGCCCACGATTCGAGATACACTGTATATATTCACGAACATATATAAAATATATTTTATAAGTTTGTAAATCTATATGTATTTCGTTTATAATCGTTACATAGTATATGCGTTTTAAACATCCACGCGCTATTCCTGTAATTATCGTAAATATGAAAATACGTTTCAGATGAAGATCGTGTGGGCTTGCGAAGATCACATTTGAATTTTTCAATAGAAACCTACGTTTTTTGTCGCATGTTCGTTGTTATTGATATCTAGAACTTTTCAAAACGTTAACTTATACGTGTAACTTATATATACCGTTTTAGAGATAGTAGTTCTTAAGATCGATATGCCGCGGGTATTAATGTTATCTAATGTACAGCACTAGAATGTTGCCCAGTCGAGCTTTATACACCACGGTGGCTTTAAAAGAAATCGACTTTTGCGTGCGTGTGTTTCGAGAAAATGTAACATTTAGCTTTAGCCGATTAGAATGACGTTAATGAAATTTTTGCACACTTGGCGATAAGATAAATATCCGTAGCCTAGAAGTAATACAAATTCAACTTTCTTTTCAATAGCATATGATGTAATGAACATTCGTTAATTCCTATTTCTAACGTGACATTAATTAGAAGTTAATTATAAAATTCTTTCCTTTGCTCCAGTTACGAGATTGCAATAATACATAAATACCGATGACACTGTGCAATCGCATGGCATCTAATAAACAGAATCGAATCGACGTTGCTCAAGCCAATCGTTTTCATCAATAAAAATAACACGGTTTATCGGATAGCCTTTTTCAGGTATACATTAGGTAACGCCGATGTCGGTGACACGTCAACTTTAAGAAGTTATATCTCCAAAATTGTAAATTATATGTGTACATAATTAAATGTAAATTACGTGCTTAATTAGCTAGTGTTTCGAGAAGATCTCGATATTAGTTAGAAAAATGTACAATAAAATTACATTCGACAATTGAAAAGTGATCTTCACAGGTCACTCGAACAACAATTATCATCGTGATGATCTCGTCCCTCTCGATGGCATGCAACTTTTACCGAAGAAAACGTCTCTATTTCTGATAGTTACGAAAATAATCGTGTCTAGACGTTTCAAACGGTAATACTGTTATATTATAAGAGATTATCCTTTTGCCAAATTTAACACTTCGTTTCTCGATTTAAAATCTTTTTTTCAAAAAAAAATATAAGCTGTCTTAAATTGAATTTATATTTAGATTTTGTTTTCATTCACCCGATTTCGGTCCTTGTGACTCGAGATGATTATCGAAATAAATAAAATTTGCTTTCTGAATAAATGTATACAGATGTAACGACCAGATCTTGAATCCAATGGGATTAAAAATAACACGGCGTTGCAACCTATAGACACCGTAGTATAAAATGTTCCTCTACGATGTTTTTCTAATTTCACTTAGATAAATAAATGTACAGGTCGGTCTAGTTGCTAGAATCATCCTGTATTTTATAATTATAGAAATTGGTTTTAGTGACTGATCTCAAGGAATTCAGAATTCTTATCGCGAAATGAATAAACCGGTATAATTTAATCCAGAAACCAGATACACCAGCAGCCTGAAACTGCGTCGACACTCGAGAGAAACAGAATTGATCGAAGAGAGCAAAATTTTCCTTCGTCATATATTCCGTAACTGTTTAAATAGTTTATTTCTTTCTTGTTTTCTAATTACCATCGCCTCAGTCTATAAAACGTAGAATCATTGATATTAAAAACTAGAAAATTCTCAATGCGATGCAAATCTTTATGCGTATCATTAGATATTCTCGTCACGTAACATTAATCGATTAATCTTGTCCGTATCTCGACCGTAAACGTTCTCCGGAAGTAATCTCGATTTCTAAGTACGAAAGGAATAATCCCCTTTCTACTTCCTCGACGCATGTCCGTAAAAGAAGAGCATAATGCGGTTGCAATTTCTTCGGTGGCGAATCGATTTAGGAAAGAGGGAAACTTGCACGTTGGACGAACCGCTCGTTCGATGATAACGCGAGACGTTTACACCTCTGTATACTTTCTCACATTTCTGTTTAATTTCTTTCTCAAGCGGCAATCTAACGCGTGATTCATAAACACTTTCACCGTGTTTGACCACGAAATATTTTAATTAATTTCGAAGTCTTATCTCGATGAACACCGGATGAGGGTATAATCATTTCTCGATAACGAGCACCATGCATTTTGCGAAATGGAGATATTTTTAAATAGAATATATTGCTATAATACCAGGTACGTAAATATGAAACCGGTTTTTTAAAATAGAAAATACACGTTTATTGTATGAAAATGATTAAAAATATTTTATTCGAAGTATTGCCCATCGCTAGCTATACATTTTTCCCACCTGTCTGGCAATTGGTGGATGCCACGGCAATAAAACTGTCGCTCTTTCGAGACAAACCAGTTATCGAGCCATTTTCGTACATTTTCGTAAGAAGCGAAGCGCTGGTCGGAAAGTGCGTGTCCCATCGATGCAAATAAATAGGAATCGGACGAAGCCAAGTCTGGTGAGTAAGCCGCGTGCGAAAGTATTTCTCAACTGAACGCTTCGATCGTTGCCTTAACCGGTTTTGCTGTATGCGATGGTGCATTATCGCGAAGCAAAATTACTTTGCGTTGCCTTTTTGGATATTCTGGTCGTTTTTCGCGCAAAGCTTCATTCAAATCGATCATTTGTCGTCGGTAGCGCTCGGTATCAACGGTTTCGCTAGATTTTAACAGCTCGTAATAGATCACACCCTTCCGATCCTACCAAACACAGAGCATTGTCTTCCGTCCATAGCGATTTGGTCTTGCAGTCGATGTCGGTGGTTCGCCTGGAGCTACCCATGATCTTTTACGCTTAGGATTCTCGAAATATATGCACTTTTCATCGCCAGTCGCAATTCGGTGGAGAAATGACTTTCTTTTGTATCTGGCGAGCAGCATTTCGCAAGTGGTTTTTCGGTTTTCCTGCTGTCTTTCGTTCGGTTCATGTGCAACCCATTTTCCCACCTTCTGGATCTTTCCCATGGCTTTCAAACGTATGGAGACGGCTTCTCGTGTCACGTTTAATCGATCAGCGAGTCGTTGTCGCGTTTTGAGCGTCATCCTCGTCCAACGATGCTTGCAATTCGCTGTCTTGAAACTTTTTCGGTGGTCTTCCACGTTCTTCGTTCCTCGCGTCAAAATTGCCACTTCTGAATTTTTTGAACCACTCGAAGCACTGTGATTTACCAACAGCATGCTCACCGTAAGCTTCGACAAGCATTCGATGCGATTCCGCAGCAGTTTTCTTCAAACGGTAACGGAAAATCAATGCTGTCCGCAAATCGTAGTTTCCAGCCACAAAATTCGACACGTTCGACGCCATTACAAACTATGCTGTTGTATGAAACTTGTATTGTTGCGAGTCGAAAATGTTTGTGAGATGTCGACAAAGACTTTTGGCATCGATGACGCAGTTTAGTGATAACTACATTATCAGCTAGGGCCATCTATAGGCAAATTCCGGTTTCATAGTTACATTCCTGATGAAGTGACTGAAGAAATCCTACTCGGATTTCAAACGGAGTTATCTTCACGGAGGGGGACAAACTAACAAGAATAGGTGAACCAAATCATCGATCATCGTATGGTTTATTGCACTTTTCACGTCGAGCTGAATCAAAAATGAGGAAACTAAATAAGTCCGGAACTGAAGGAAAATGTGATACACAGCGGAATAAATTACCGCCACTTTTCGAACAGCACCTGTTGATTTATACCGGTAACGCAATAATAAGTGAGAGGCCGCTTGGCATGCGATCAATCTTTTGAGTTACTGTTTGTATTTCATATAAAATGGAAAAATATTATAAAATTTGTATAAGATTAGAATCGCATAGATTCTTTACTATGGACCGAAATTCTATGCGTAAAAATATGAATAAAAGGCGCTATTGATGACTGAGGAGCTAAGTCTATTTCTTGCAACAAAGAAAGAAGGCTATCAGAGAGTTTCGGATAGGAATTTTCGCGATTCCAAGAATTGGATCGCAACTCGAGGTATCGAGAAAAGCCGAATTGTCCGAAATTATTCGATCTTAAAAATTCAAATCCACCGAAAGTCCAACTTCCGTTGAACACTGTCACTAAAATTATCACCTTTTCGTTTCTTCGCGATACTAAACACGTCCACTATGAAAGAACGAACCATTGAAATTCCTCGCTTCTATACTCATTATCCTCTTAATTTAGATTCCTCCCTCTTCCTAATTATTTTAATTTTCCCCAACGATTCGCGATATCGATGAAAATTGAATCTTGAAAAATTGTTTCGTTCTTCCATTTACATTCGAACCGCTGCGAACTTTCAAGAGTCGGGATTGCGTCAGGAATGCATCGGGAATGCATCGAAAAGTACGAACACGATTAACGAGAAGCACTGGAGAACTATCCTAAGGTTATACCTTTCCCCACGGCCATACTTTGCAAGCGTAACTGGCTAACGCGTGATAGAACTGCGTCTACGAGTACATAGAAGGTTCCTTTATAACGGTAGATCATCCGTATATAGGTGTAATACGTATCTGAATAGGTAGGATGTTCGTGTACGTGAAACTGGTCCTGGTCTGAGGATCGGATTATGCGAAGGTGGGCCATTGCACGTGAACTACGATGGAATAGTCATTGCTCTTTATATTTGCGCAAAGATAATATTATATGTATCGTGCTCGATTGCTTTCTAAATTTGCTATGCTATATTACGTTACGTCTCGCTAAAGTTGGACTAATTGAATTCTTGTACGTTATACAGAGTGATCCGCGCAACTGTTTCGCGTTATAAATCCGTTACCAGTGCAGTTACGGGAAAGTGTCAAAGGAGATGATTAAGGTGGATAGTTCGAGAAGTACCACGTCCGTAGAAGCATGTTTCTTCCTTTAGAAATACAGTGAACGCATGTGCAATCAGCAATCGCGTTACTTTTTTAAACGCAAAAGTATACTACGAGAAGGAGTCTAGAGTAAATAAAAAAATAATAAAATACAGAATGAAAATATAATATTCTAACTACAATTTTGTAGAATTTATCGCGTGTAAGACAAAGGAAACTCTGATGGTTTCGTCATAGAGTGACGAGAGGAATCTATTTATGTAAAGCAGAGAATGCATTTTCATTTAAAAAAAATAGTGCAATCGTTGATACCATTACACTTTCAAAAGAAAAAGAAATCATCCTACGAATGTAATAGTTACTGTTTGAATCATTCGTCTTTCTCCTTTGATATTTTTTTGTAACTGTATCGGTAACAGAGAATAAGACGAAACAGTAGTACATATACTACGAATAATTTTGAAAAAACTTATTTATATAAAAAAAATATTTATTTTTACTTTACGTGCAATTTGGGTCTTTATATATGCAACAAATAGTTCATTTATGCCGTATAAAAATTAGATTTATATCTGTCTTATAAATTTGTCAAAAAAATATTTTTGCCTTACTGAACTTTTAAAATTGATTTTCTCGAAGATGCTAAACATGGTCAGAGACATAATATTTGCAGTGTGGTTTGTTTAAAAATTCGATCATAGCAAATATTTATACGATATGTGCATTTCATGCTATGCATATTTTGCGTTAATCATTGCGTAAATGTTTTACAACTTCAAGATGTTAATTTACATTCCGCATTCGTATAACACGTGTACATATCTTAAACATTTTTTAATTCCATATTCAATAATTATTAAGATTAATTATTCTTACGATTCTTTAGAACGAATCCAAGAATTCGAATAATAATTTCAAATAACTTTTTAGCCTTCTATATGTAGTCAAGATACACGGAATAAAAATGTCACGCTTACATTAACAGTCAGCACGTATAACAAACACGTCCGTGCACAAATAATATGTAATCGAATCAATGCAACGTATCCGTCAGCAACGGTAAATATGCAATTTTATTTTATCTAATAAATTGAGTGTTTAATATTATATCAATCGTACTTAATTTTTGTTTCTATGTAAAAATTAATACAATAAAAAAGATATATATTTGTATTTATAAATATAAATATATATATAATAGAAAAAACTAATAAAAATCAGTAAATACAAATTCCGTGTAAAATCTTTTCCATGCACGTTCCTGGATCTTTACTATTAGATCGAACGATGCAGAAGACGAAGAGCCGAGTAGGGCAAAAATATATCCATATGTAAAGACATTTATGAATACATATAGAGAACCATTAAAAAAATATATTAACAAAAAACGATGACACGTCCAATAATAATATTCAGAACTTTTATGTAACCGCGACGAAGAATAGTAATTTGTTCATTTTTCATACGTAATTAAATAGCACTTTTGACAGACAGCAAAAACGAAATAGTATTAATTTGAGTAATTACGGCAGTATATGGTTTGCGAATAATTATTACATTCCCCTGTGATAAAGCGAACATCATCAAATGCATACGAGCTTTGAACTGTTTTTGAAAACAACCTAAAGATCCTATTTAGAGAGCAAAGAGAATCAATCGGTCAAGATTAATCAATTGGAATGACGTTATTTATTTACTTTGTATAATATATTACTATGTTGTAATATGTTATATACTTAATGAAATCCAAATAACAGGAGAAATAATATACGAGTTGTATAATAGCGAAAATTATTATGTAAAACTAGTTTAATAATCCATTCGAGATAAAATTTGCAATAAAATTTACAATAAAAATTGCAAAAAAATTCAGAATGCAAGAACATAAAGGGTAAATTGTAAAATACAGACGAAATAGTTTCGTCAGGCGCCAGAATTTAGCATTTTTATATTCCAGAACTAATTTCAACATATTCCAGCGACTAATTTTTATGCAAAGTTTAGAAATTCACAAGAATATATTTTTAAAGATTTCAATAACTGTCGAAATGTCGCTTAAGTATACAGGCAAACGTTGTTCTTTCTTTTTTCTTTTCCATTCCATATTTTATTAAATCGTTGATTTTAAAATATCTGGTATAAATTTTACGCTTGAATAATTCGTCAAAAAAACAAACACGGATAAGACAATTTAATAAGAAAAATATCACGAATTTAATTTAATTTTATTTCATCCAAAAATTCAATCCAGGAATTTGCGCAGAGCTGTAATGACAAACCCAGGACGAATCCATGCAAAATGCGATAATATCGTACAATTTGCCGTATAATCGCAGTATGATTGTCCTCGTTCGTTGCTAACTTAGAACCTGGTTCTCGAGTGAACGTATATCATTCTTAGTGAAAATCGAAGCGCGTATAGGTTTCCACAGGGTGTTCGACAAATCGATATATTCGTCACCGATTGACCTTTCGATTTTTCGGAAACGAGACACGCGCTCAAGTATTTCCCCTTGCGAAGAAAATGTTATAGAATACGAGTTTTCGGTAAACATTATCGCCACAGATTTTTTCGCAGATACACGATTTCATAAATTACATTTTATGAATTATATCTGTAACTAAGTAAATGGAATCAAGTTTGTTTCAAGCAGAAAACGCTATAACTTACGGTTAATAGGTATTTTGTAAATTTTTTCTATCTTTCGAATCTATCGATAAAGTTAAGTGTCGCAATGAACACAGTTGCAAAAATATACCTGTCTGATAAGATATCGCTGTACTTTCGTTCAACATTATTTTAGAAAAAACATTTGACAAACTTATTTTTATTATCACCTGCAAAATTATTATATTTACTAATTTATAGTTGGATGTTTATAATCCTAAAACGTGTGAACACTCAACATCAATTAGAATGAATCAATCAATTATATCGTGTTTCGTAGTTAAAATAAAAATGTCCCATTAACCGGTATCATTTTTCAAATTACTTTCAATTAAATTATTTCAATTAAAAAAGAGATATTGTAAACCTTGAAACATGGTAATTTATTACAATGTTATAAATTTATTCAAACGAATTCCGATATAAATTCTTTAAAGACTTTTTGTACTTGACCATTGAAACCATCAACACGAAATGAAAATTCATTTAAAGCAAATCCATTAGCAATAACAAAATTGCAAGATCATAACTGACGACAAAGAAGTTGAACGATCGTGACTAACGACGATCTTGGCAAGACACGACAGAGATGAAGATTACGTAAAATGATCTTTCATATGGTAATAACTATAGCGTAAATAATAATGGTGAGACGCGGTTAGATGACAAATATTTTGTATCTTTTATTTATATTTAAATATTTTAGAGTATAAGTGAAAAGTTTTATTAATACAGATACTCTTTCTGAATCTCGTTTACTTCTAAGTTTCACTCGTACGATACACGTGGTATATGAAAAAATATGTTCTATTGAAAAATAAATTTTAAAATTTAAATATATTCACGTACATATATGAATACTAAATACTTGAAAAAAATGCTAAATGCTCTTACGATAACGACCGTTATATTAATTAAATCTTAGATCATTTGTTGCGAAAAAAAAGATATTTAAGATAGCAATTTCCAATTCAGAAGATCATATGTATATGAAAAAAAGCGAAAGATCAGACCTGATTGTCAGATTTCGTCTTATATCGTTGTGAGATGTAGAACAGTTTCGTTTAGGCGAATATACGTAGATACCGTTTGCGGTGAATAAGTTTTTTTCTTTTTTGCTAATTTTCATCAAATGTCCATTTAGTAAAAGGATTTTCTTTTATCATTCGAGTTTGTATAAATAAAAACAGATTCAACGTGTCGGTTAAGATTGATCTAAGCTTGAAATTGCTATCTTAAATATCTTTTTTCGCAACAAGCGATCTCAGATTTAATTAACATATCGGTCGTTATCGTAAGAGCATTTAATATTTTTTTAAGTATTTATTATTCATGTATGTATATGAATATATTTAAATTCCCAAATTTATATATATATATATATATATAATATATATATACTTATATATATAAAGACAGCCTAATCTTTCCATGAATCTGAACTATAATTATAGGGAATTTTTTAAATTCAAATTACAAAAAGGTGCGTGTAAGGTGGATAATTAGTAACCGACATCGGTTGATGGCTTTATTTTCAGACTGAAATGGTACGATGCGACACGGCGTAGTCTCAGAATCAATGTGACCAATAGGCAACGAAAATAGGCGAATGTAGAAAGTAAATTCACGACGGAGAAATTCGCGACGAAAGGATGCATCGGGCAGCATCACTGGCTACCAACGACTGATCGCTTTTCGCGCATGTTCCGGTTAATTTTTGCGTAAGATGTAAAGAATCGGATAACGATGTACACGTGTCGTACATTGTTAATTATGTATGCACATAAATACCTAGTTAGGTAACTATCTCGTATCATTGAAATGTTTTAGCGTTCGTCGTTTCACTGGATTGATTCTACGAGCAGAAATGATTAATTTTATTATATTATTATTGGAAATTTACATCGTTATTTATTATATCGAGTTTTCCTGAATCGATCTATCTGCTATATCTATGCTCATTACATCATCACAGTTTGTATATTAATTTGTTGTTTACGTCGTTACATGTAAGATATCATCGCGATAGCTATGATTAGAAAAATTATGGTTAGGATATTTGAAAGAAATAATCGATGAATTAATAAGAAGGCGAAAGTTGATTTTGACATTCGGGACGTCAAAAAGGGGAGAGAAAAAAATTCCATTAAATAGCATTTTCTTTCATAAAAAGAGAGAAAACGTGAGAAATAAACGATTCCTGTTGTGAGATTTTTCAACTTGAGGTTGAAACCAGTGATGTGATAACTTTCGATTCGAGCGGCTCAAATGAAGCGATTCCGAATAGAGAAGAAGGAATACACGGATTCGTACTCTCGCTTTCTTTTGTCGCCACGTTCGAAATAAGTAAAATAAACATTATACAATAGTTGAATAGCTCTGTTTCGAGCATGCGAATTCGAATATTTCTTAGTTCGTCGAGATCTTTTGACTCTCGTTTCAACGTGCTTTTATCGCTCTTCTATATAGCATATTAATTAACTCATCAACTTGGCGATAAATTTTATAGCTACAAGTTACGAGCGATAGTTACGGTCTCCTCGTTTGTCCGCTGTAAATCAAATTCCCTCCTAGTTCCTATCGGCATGAAGTTTCTCTACAGAAATTGATGTTCCATGAAATAGAAATTGGCAAATTTCCTTATCAAACGAATAAAATTAAAATCTGGAAATTTATTTCTACGAAACAGATTGTCCGATCGTTGGACAGATGAAATTAATGTCACAAAATTTTTATTTCATTCGTTCGTCTACGTTCTATAGGATTATATAAATCTGTTTACAGATTGTTGAAAATGTTGTGATACAGGAGAGCTTCCTTTATTCGAAGTAATATGTAGACAAAACTGTTCGAACAAAGAAATTTTCGGATCACAATCGTTTTTCTGATACGAAATTTCATTCGTTCAAGTACACATTCAGATCGATGATCAGATTCTTGAAATACTTACAGATCCCGTATCTTTTTGGATACAAGTTCGCGTAATGTCTGCAACATAGTTAACTGTATAGAGTTGTATTCTTTCGTACTTTGAACTATCAAAGTGCATGTCCGAATGTCACGAATGCCTCGGCACGAGAAGACGCTTCTCCATTTCTACTTTCGTTTCCTGTTTCCATTCGTATAAAATTGTTTTTATTATCGTTTTTATCGCAATGACGCCATTTAATTACGTTTTTTTTATCGTTGAGCACCCGAGCAATCTACGTGCTTTAGACAATTTTTAATAACATATTTTTGTGTTTTTATGTCTGCGATCGTAATTTTTCCAGTTTCCTGTATCTTTGCTAATTCTGCGCTTACGTCGCTTTCGAGTTTTTTTAATTAGATATGATATATTATAAATAAATAAATAATAAAATTCACTCGATCAAAGAAAGCAAAGGACACTTTGTATATGGTAAGAAATGTACTTACAACGTATGTATATATTCGAAATGGAGAAAAGCATCTGCTAATGGGAAATTCAGGTAATGAAACGTTCGGACATTGTGGTATTTCGATGTTGGATTAACGGTACGATAATTGTATCAAGGTTTCTTCGGATAAGTGCTCTACTGTATTTTAAATACACTTTCTGCATCTACTAAATATATCACTGTATAAATATATATCATTATAAACATTCCGACCGAGCCATTCGTTAATTTTGTTATGCAGCTCTATTCTTTTCCGTTGTACCGTATCATTTTGGATTTAATGTATCGACGTATAATGTTATTCTGCTTGTTCCTTCGAGTAAAAATTGTAATAACACAAAATTGCGGTTTCCTTGGGAATAATCTTGCAAAGTACAGCATAAGTGTGAATTATACCTATACGGGCATTAAGTATTCTCTTCCTTGCTTGTTTCACAAATTACGACCCTATCTTGAAACCTGTCAAAACTGTATAATCAAATGGACCACTGTTTTATCATTAAATTCCATACTACCGAGATTTCTGATTTCCTATCATGAATATCGTTAATTAGACAGTTAACTAGCTACAGCCTTACTTTATTCTTCCGTTACGCAACATTTACCAGCGGGTCCTTAAGAGATTCAGACTTCCATCGTTGTCGAACCTTTACGATGTGTTATGAAAGCAACAGCAAATCACAAAAATAAAGAAATCAGCAAACATTGTAACGATGTTACTTTGTTATGTAATAGCATGTTAATTTTGAAAATATACTGGCAACAATGTTTGGTGCTTAAACTAGACGATTATTTTGCCAAAATTTTTCAAATCTGTTTCGATGTGTATTTATAAGGTAGGTATTGCCCTATTCAAAAATTAATTTCAACTAAATTTAAGCATGAATTTCTTATTTTTTTCTTGGAAACATCGATTTTCATTGCATTTTTCATTAGAAAACAGTATGAAATTAATTGATATGCAACTTTTGACGTGTTCTTACCAAGCTACACAAATTTTTTCTGTTCAATTTGCAGAGAAATACAATTTAAACGCGGTGTTCGCCAAACAGGTTTTCGCAATTTCTTGGCATAATTAAAAAGAATATATATCAATAGAGAGTGCTTTCATCGTTTGACGTAAAAGCAGAGTAATAGTTTTTTCTTTTTAAGCTAATATTATACAGAATTTCGCTATGTATCCTAGTTCGCGAACAGTCTAAACTATATTTTTTAGTAAATTCTTTTGTAATAAAAAGTGCTAAAAGATCGATACCTTTTATTTAAAAAAAAAAAAAAAAAAAAAAGGGAAGAATTGCTACGAATAATTGGCTTCGGTAACTTTTGTTTCGCTACACAGAGTGCGGAGAATTTTTTCGCAAAACTTACCTTAATTTCGATAATTTTAAAGATACGACAATGAAATTGAAAGAACAGGTATAGAAAAGAGGATTTGACGAAAAAAAGATTCGTAAAATGAATTTTCTTCGTCGTAGTGCGTCTAACGTGCGTCTTAAGAAGAATTGTCAATGGGAACAAGCAATCTCTAAAAGTATAGCCTTCTCTTGTAAAAACTATAGTCATTACAACTGCGAATTAATTATACAATTACCATGACCTATTATCATTCGTCGGGGCTCGTTTCATGCAATTTTCAAGTATTTTCTTCGCATAGATAAATACCAAGTTTAATTAAAATGAAATTAGGTGCATTTTTCATTGCCTCAAATTTATTTTCAATCGAAAATTTAATTTTTCATTAGACGCGATTCTATACCTTTTAATAGAAGATTTTAATTCTATGGTTTTGATACTACTACTTGAAAATATATTAGTTCTCGTAATCAATTAATTACAGAGAACTACATAATTACGAAAACTATGAAACATCATATGAAATTACTCCATTTTATCTAACTTGAAGCAAACATTTCGACCTTGTACAGTATCAATTTACCCATTTTCTTATTTTCATAAAGAAGTTACTGTATACATAATCACTAAGAATTTGATAGATTCTTTAGATAGAAGACCGATTTCGATGGACTCAACAATTAATATCCATACAATATCGGAAAAACAAAAGGGACAATTCCATAAAATAAAATCCTCTAATGTCAGCTATTCGATAATATATAGTTTCGATCGATGTACGAATAGTAACAACAGTAATAACACATGTAATACATCCGATCACCGTCTAATTACCATTACAATCTCCACAATTATTAATTATTTCACTTTCTAACAACAATCGTATTTTCTCATGACAATTAAGTATTATTTGGCCAAACATTGTTACAAAACTATGGCAGTCATTCCTCGCGTACGAAAAATGAGAAAAGATTATAATAAAAGACAACAATATGTAATTGCATAATTTTTCCGTTATTCTTCCTTTGTTCGTGTTATCTACGAAAAGTGAATTCATCGACATTCCATGGTAATAAGCCGAACATCCGGTTCACTTACCTCACTGCGGATAGTTCTTCGATTCTTGAAAGTAAAAAGATAAACACAATCGAATACTTAAACGTCAAGGTCCGTGCTGCGAGTTAATCGATCCTTTCGATATTTCCGATAATCGCAACCCAAGGTAGTGCACTAGTGATGTTCAGACGGGAACGCGATCGTCGAATTACTCGAAATAATGTATCGCAAAAATAGATATAAATACGGTAAAATTCGCACGTGTATCTCTTTTTTTGCTGTGTTATCTATCGAATGCTTCTCGTTGTGTGTTCAACTTTCTCGAGTTTCTTCACTGAACACTTTTCTCTTTGCTCCGCGAATCTAACCTTTTCTCTCGAGTTACGGGTAATGCCGGCAATTTTGCGCGCGAATCAAAACCGTGAAAATATATATATGTACGTACATGTATAAGCCAGAATATATCGACGGTTCCTAAGAGGTATCGTTGGTACAATTGTTCGTTACGAAGTGCCGATTGGAGATTGCTAATGATCGATTATTGAATATCTAATGGTCTCGCGAGTGTATGTGTCATGACAGTATTAACAGTGAGCGAAGACGCATTTCCGTGTACGCCAAATCTTTCCCAACGTCCGATCGTCACACCGTCCACCGCCTGACTGCCGCTGAAGACTGTTCCCTTTAGGAAATCAAGATCAAACCTAAGTTAACCTGGTGAAGGTGGGGGTTTCATGAATCGGTAAGCGGTATACAGCCTGTATGTATCTATTTCAGGTGTGAGTACATCCAAAGAGAAGGGGAAAAGTAGCTCTTTCTCTCCCAGGCTTTCGAGATGCTCGATGTGATTGCATCTGTGTCCGACTACCACAATCACATCGTACGATAAACAATCACGACGCAATCCAATTATTGTATATCAATTAAAATATTGGTTAGTAAACAGATATTAATATTAGACAGTATCAACCATCGTCCTGGTTTGCGTTTATACGAATTAATTACCTCTTGATAACCTTCGATCGTAGTTTGGTTATAAATTTTAATTCGAATTCGCGTTTAAACTTAAAACATACATAAAAAACGATTTATGAAATTCAACTCTGAAGCAACTTCTTGCTTTATATCAGAGAAGAAGAAGTGGATAAAAATTAAGATATATGTTATAAAAGAATGAATGGTTTTTAAGAAAATTGTTAGAAGATCACTGTATTTTCGAAAAACGTTACTATTCTCATTTGCTATTTCATTACGAAAATTAATGGAACACTTTACGTGCATCATGTTTATATATTTAAAGAAATCGTTTGAATTCATTTATTGGTAACGTTTGTTGCTTAATTGAAACAGTCTTAACTTATTGTATTTTGAATCACTTGCCAATTTATTCAGATTCTGAAAAGTTGGTAAATATAGTCATTGGCCAGGTACAGGCACTGACAAGGTACAAAAGGTACTGTGCTTGATATATCAACCAAAACTCAGAGCGTTTCTTACGCCCTCTATGATTTGCTACGACGAATATATAGATTACATATGTATGTACAATCAGAGGTTAGTGCTGCGCCATGCGGCCAAGTGCTGAAAATAGCACACGTTAGCATAGACAAGAACCTATTGAGTTCCATGCTACAGGAACGCATTTAATTGTACGGTTCTACAAAGAAGTTCGTATCTACTTTTCTACCCGAGGTAGACAAGTATAAATATTCTTTAAACAAGAAAAGAGAATATTTCCTTTCAAATGATAATGAATTGTTAATTCATTGAGCCGTAAATAAGTAAAAACCACCAAAAATCGCACTATCTTCAATTGTTAATTATTCGTGTAAAATTGAGAATGTGAAATTGACACTTTGTGAAAATATAATTTTTGTTATACCGAAAAAGTGTGCAAAATTTCATGCTTAAATGTTTATTAATTTTTGCAAAAAGCTATTTATGAATTAAAAAAGAGTCTTCGTTGCATACTCTTCATCTCCGTTGTTCCGTACCACGACCTAGTTATTACATACTACATTTCTTCATCCACAACAATCTTTCGAGAATAGCCGTATCTAATTTTTTAAAGATACCATGTACCTTTTTCCAGTTTTATTTCTCTGTCTACGCTTTCCTTAACATACCGAAGGAACACCATTACCAAAGAAGAAATTTCCTCTCTGCCGTTACTCGAGACTTACCATTTTTAAGCCATATGCGACGTTATCGGTTCAATAGATGCTACTGGTTTGAATTAAAATTACATAAAATCTTGCACGGCATTAAAATTGGGAAACATTAAAAATATAATAGATTCTGCGCGAAATCAATATTCCAATCAGTTATATCATATGTAATACGGTTGAAGAAGTACAATTGAGTATTGAGTAATTGGGTAAATACCTTATCTATTATTTCATAGGAAAGTTTAGTTGCAATTTAAATCACTATTGTACTGAATCGATAACGTCGCATGGGATACGAAAATTGTATGGAACGTCGGGTAACCTCGGAAACGTAAGACACAAGAAAGTATTGAAAGTCACATCTACGGTCGTATACGTAGATCTGACAACTCCCGTAATGGGAGTATGGTTCTTAGTGACTAGACAAATTGACCAATACCGTTCAGTCGCTAAGGAAGTAAAACGGCTGGATCTATTTGTTGCGATTTGCTGTATAGCGCGATCTTGTATGTGTAAGCTACAATACTGTATTATGTCGTTAAATCCACGCATATACGCTTGGTTGATAAGTAGGTTGTAGTACACCCGCCAAAGAATCCAGTGGAAAAACAAAAGAAGAAGGTTTGAAATGATAATTTTTTAAAAATAAAAGCTTAAGATCACAACCGTGATTTACACCACCGCATGGACCATGTCGTAACAAATATTGGTAAATTATAATTGTAATACATACGATTTTAACACAAATACCATAATCGTTACTACTTTTACAATATATTTATTTATAATATTTCAATTCAGTATGCCATGATCTTGTATTATTCCAAATTATAGGCCTAATAAAATTAGATATATTAATAAACTATCTGTTTTTGTAGCGAAGTACCACATGAAATGCTGTGTATGTACTTTAAATAAGTTATAAAAAAGTGTGAACAGTAGTTTAGTTTATATTCTTTACCTTCACGTGTACGCAGTTATCGTTTTCACCGCAAGATGGCGAGTACGTAACAATAGAACAAATAGAGGCTCATTCTCTTTTTATTTGCGATTGGTAATAAATTATGAAATCTTGTTAATTCTACAAAATGCGAACATTTGTTGGTTTATTAAAGATAGACATTTCTATCTTTTTATTTCATTCAAGCATAATAATTACATATATATATATATGTACATTATTTGTCGCAGGAATTGCAAAATATTTTCCAATATATACCCTGTCGTTTTTCTTACATACTAAAATATTATTCGTAAAGTACAATAAATGTAAAAATAACACTTTTTAAAAATTTTGAGGTCTGATTTTTTTTTTTTTTTTTAAGGAGCAATATCGTAAAAATTAACTTGTAAAAAAAATGTTATACGTTAATTTTCATTACGAAAGATTCCAACGTTCATAGCAGAGTTAAACACACGATGACTGCGAATATTTTTCGTGTACCTATTCAAATTAGAAGGAAATAATACTACGCTAATAAGAAATATAATATCTCGTCTGTGGTAATAGACAGTCAACAAATCCATTCAAAATTCCTGAATACTGTGTCCGGGTTGAATTAGTCACGATGATTTAAAGACGAAATGTTACAAAGCGCAAGTGACTGAATAACATTCGATTTGACAGTGATTGAAGATTTGTGAATAATGCATTAGGACATCCAGGGAATATTGTCCTCGCTTCGACGATCACCAAAGAATCTTTTTTTGCATTATAAAATGTCGTTTTTTGAGATTTCTTTGAATTCGTAAAGTTCGATGTTACGTGCTGTGCGTTTATGATAGAAAGCACAAAGTATACTCGTCTGTGATAGAAAGAAGACACTTTTTGATATTTTACAATACTATATATTGATATTTCTATTGGAGATTCTTCTATTAAACGTAAAATAACGCTTTTCTTAATTCGTCAAATTCTAATTTTGAACGAGTTTTGTCAATTTTTTTGCTTCGATTTTTCACGATACGACGAGAAAGGATGATAAAAATGTCCAAATTCAATGACACAATCATGCCAGTATTCGCTAAAAAAATCAAACCGCGATCCATTCGATCTAACAAGAACAATTCTTCTTTCCTTTTCTTTCTTCTCACAATGAATTTATTTTCAGGATGAAGCAAAGTTCAAACGTTAATTATCAATCTACAAGAACATCGACTTCGAATAACTAATGTTCAGTTTGGCGCTAGTATCGAGTTCTCCACAAATGCGATGTCAAGCGATAAACGTTTGGAACGATTTGTAATTGACGTATCTGTCGAAGCGTTAATCATAGCGGAAGGATTGTCAGTTGAGGACAAACCGTTTTATATTCATCGTAAGCTGTACCGATCGTTTGAAAATGAAAACTGGTTTACCACCGTACCGGCCGACCTTGTCGTTCACCGCGAAACGTGTCAGTGCCATTGTTTCACAAGGTTCCGTTTTCTAACACCGAATTTCGTCGATTCCCGTCTGACCGCGTGCCTTTCTTTACCCCTCGCAACAGTTATCGCTTATACCAGTGGCTCTCAATCAATCGTACCACTGATGGTACAATCTATAAACGTCACGTTAGATGCACATGCGGTTTTCGCACGTACGAACCGAACTCAACCATAATTTTCCACAAAAGAAAGCAATCGGCAAAAATCCGTTCGACTCGATCAAATATATCATTAGTCTGTCGGAACGCGAAAGGACCAAGTTAAAATCTTGTCTCAATGGTTTGATAGCGTCTTGAACTTAATAATTTCTTTATCTAGAGATTCGACGAACAATTCAGTGCTTCTGACATTAGAATTACCAAGTTTGTTAAAATGATACATCGCAGATTTTTCTCTCCTTTTCGCAATTATCAGAAATATAAAATTAACGTTCACTTTTATTTAAATCATATTCGTTTGAATTAAGTCCATCTAGGTATGTAATATACTTAAACGTATATTACACGGTGATAGTTCTAGTGTTGAAAAGCAAGTCAGTTAGCAGGCTTTGGCATAGTATAACAGGCAAGACGCTTAAGGCAAACTGACCAATTTCAATAATTTCTCCGCAAACTTTCGACGCTGTTACATTGCGTTATCTCCGGAACCGACCTTCCTTCTGTTCAGCGATCGTGGACAAAATGATTGGCCAGTGAAATGGAAAGTATTCCTAATCCGTGGCTCTTTCTACGCCGGTAATAATCCTCGCGAGGAAAGTAAAAAGCGGTTACGTAATCGGCTGAAAGAAGGCAATCTGAATCGGATGGGATTACAGTTTCCTCGACTCGATAAAATAGTCCATTATGTCGTTCAGTAATCGTCTCTTTTTGTTCGGTTAACGAATACAACGAGATCGGTTTTCAGGACATTGTCAAAAAATCGGGAATGATGGAAATGACGAGAAAGTAAAATTTCTTATTTTATCATTTTCTGCTTCTTCGATTCTGCTGATAGAAAAAAATATATTTTCCGTTCTAGCTTTCTCAATTTGCGCTATTTTTCATAAACGAACTTCGGACTTTACTCAAAGTTTCAGCCATCTTTCTAGATATTAGTATCCTGCTCTCGATTACGTAATAAACGTTCGTTTCCTTTCTAACAGAAACTCACAATAGGAATTCACAATATCGTCGAACAGCAATTTTTACTCTTTCATCCGTGATTTAAAATTAGGCTGCCGTATCAAGGCAATGATCACGTATTTATATTTCCCTGCAGCCTCATTTTCTTTGTCACGCGATAAACGACGTCACTGAACAATCGCTGATATAAAAAAAAGAATTGAAGAGTTTCTTATACGTGTTAGATACCTTGATTTTTTACGCGGCGTAATTCATAATTGTGCGTAGCAGAGGCAACAGCACGTTATTCATTATGAGACGCGATATTTTATTCGCTGTCAGTAAAAACGTTTACAGGTGACGATATTATTGTTAGACGATATTATTAGAGAAAATTAGACCCAAGCCTTCGACTGGCTTATATTATTTAATAGCAGATAAATGTTTCTATAGGATAAAAATGATATTATATGTAGAATGTGGCTAGAATACAAAATTCTTATTAGGATTGAAGCAAACGTATGATGTCGAAGTAAGCAGTGACATTTGCTTGCTTTGCTTTTTTTTACTACTAATCGAAGGTGCATTTTTATGTCTGTTTGAAATACATGAATAAGATCGAAAGAAATATATTTCATACGCGTAATGTTATTGAATGACACTTATCTACACGATCTAACGATAGGATTTTACATAATATGCTTGTAATTAAAGCAGCGCTAAAAACTCACTTCAACTTATGACGAACAACTTGGTTAACAAGATAACGAAGCGTATTCGTTATAGATCGAGTTCATAGAAAAATTACGGACGACAGATTATACATTTTTAGAATTATTTTATACGAGATCCACCTGATCAATATCGGCGATTTTGACGTACATTATTAAGCGATGTTTTTCAGTTTCAAAACAAGTATGAAGTATGCCGATCCTGATAATTACCATGTACAAAGCTACAAGTACAAGTAAAAATGCTAGCGAACTGTGGAGTCGACAGGATTGCTCGCGCGTCTACTGAATTTTCCGAAATAATTTCTCGAGAACCAACCCGATAAAAATATATTGTTTTCCGCTTATTTTCGCGTGTAGAATCATCCGATCGGTTGTGTCACATTACGCAGCATACCTTGTAACCACAGAAGTGTTTCTACTTCAGAAATAAAGTTCTTAAGAAATAAAGATGACCCTAACTTCTCATCGATGTGAAATTTATTCTAAAGTTCTTAACATTGCAATTTGTAGTCGATCGAAAACTGGTCAACAACAGCTTTCGTTCAATTATGTCGGAAATGCATTCTGTAAATCAAATTCCAGTGTGAATAACATCAGCTCGTGAAAGTTCAATTTGTCTTGACTCCTGTTACGTTTTACTTCCTTAGATGAACAAATCTAAATGCTAAATTTTCTATATCAACAGAAAAAATAAAAAATACCAAAGAAAAGTTATCGAGCGTTATATATAATAGCAAACACCGATACATTAAGAAATTTCTAATCACACGATCAAGATAGATGGATTATAAATCGAGTTTGACTCATCGGACAACGTTTCCGAGCAAACAGCAGCTATTTCTTTCAAGGTCACACCAGTAATTCGCATCGTCCGCAAGCACGTTAATCGCATTAGAGTCTTTCAATCGAACCATTTCCTTGGTAAACCATATAAAGCGAACCGACTGCACTCTCCTTCCTCGTATTCTGCGTCTTTCGTGCGTCTCGTAATCTTTAGAATCAAAGTTCAAAGCGTATCGACCACCACGTTGCAGGACGGAAATGCACGCGATCGTTGTATATCATTAAATTGTAGATCTTTATGCAACTGTATATTTTTGTGGAAAATTTATAATAAAATCGAATTCGATTTGATTGGAAACATCGATACAACTGTGTATTCCATTCTTTCTTATAAGGAATGTCCTCTGAAGCAATGATCGCGATTTTTAACTAAATCAATTTGACTCGCGTCGTTCGTGATTTTTATTCACTATGATGTGACTACGTATGTGCTCGTAAGTAAGGAAACTAATTCGATATCGAGCCTCTTCCGATGATTTTTAATTAATTCGTTCCAACCATTCCATATTACAATTCCATATTCTAAAATCAATGAATTAATCTAACAAGGATTACGTAAGAATCGAGTCGAGTTCTTGTCGACGCAAACAAACAGATTTCACGAAATTACCATTTTCCTGCACGCTGAAGAGTCTTCTTGCAGGTCAATCGCGCACGTCTGTCCATTGAACTAAAATTACTAAGATTAAAAACCAAATCTGTTCAGCTCTTGCCATCTCAAATCGTGGATTTCGTCGTGCAATTGCCCACACGTTTCGGCGTGATCGCGCGAGTATCATCGAGTTTTGCAATTTCGCGCATCCAGCGAGACTCATTAAGACGTTAAGAAACTAAGCCGAGTGTTACACGAATGTTTCGATGCAATCGACGTGGAACATAAGTAAATTGCGCGTGTCGCAATCAGATTTCCGAGTCTCCTGCCAAAGGACAGCGAGCCGAACACCCTGAACGACGGTCAATTTAGTCCACCAAAAAAACTACGTCCGATGGTCATAAATCATATTTTAACCGCAGCTGCGACGCGAATATGGAAATAGGCATTCGTTTGATCCATTGAACGAAGTCAAACTGCTAGTGGAAAGATTTGATCGTTCGTAGTTACGTCGTTACGCGGTAGGATAAATCGTAAAAGAAAGAACAGGACGAAAGTGGCGCGATTTGCCAAGTCTGTCGGAATGTTCTTATTTTCCGTTCTTTCGTGGCGATTAATATCGTTCGGAACGTCGATTTCAAACTTCTCGATCGATCTGATGTTACCGTAACGCGTAAAATCGCAATTACAGAGACGAGTTTACGCGAAACCTACGAAGGGAGTCCACGATAAGCAGATACATTTGGTTGTAAGATTAAAAATAAAGAAACGAACGTTCAATTATACTTGCAGCGGAGAATCACATTGAATGATAATTCTGAAGAATATTAAATCGGTGATTAAAAAGCGATTATAGCAGAATGAATAAAACTCGGACAATGTGAAAACATTCTCTGAGACCTATGAACAGCGTGGAACGCACCGTAAGACGAAGGAAAGGTCGTACCATTAATAATTCATTTCCATTGGCGATTTCGTATAACACGCAACGATTATCTACGTCCGAGGTGCGACCGATTCAATTCGTTCGTGAGAAACGATTTCGAGGAAGTAAAACGGGTCGACGTGGAAAAATTGTCCGTTCTTTTGCTCTTGCAGGTTTTACGAGCCTACTGTTCCCGACGGTAGATGAAGGCTAACGCTTGTCAAACTCAACTCGTGCTCTTTTCGCTTCGTCGTCAACCAAAAGACACCAAAAGGTGTTGTGCAATTAAAAAAGATGTAAAAGATAGGTAGCATGGAAATTTGCAAGAGAGAAGATATTTATTACTTTCACGTTTCTACGATACTGAATTAATAATATCCGCTATTTTTATATTTCTGCGCTATGCGGTTAACGTTATTCATAATGATTTATAAAGCGAAGACCTCGCCGATTTCAAGATCATTGAATCACGTCGTCAAGATCAACACTCGGGGTAACTTTTCCTTACACGTACGTGTAACTGCCTCTCCATTTTAATTTCCGAGATATATTAACAAAAATATATCTCGTACAAGTGTTTTTCTACTATATCGTACTTTGTCTCTGACAAGAGATGCTTCACAATACACACACAAAGTTCTAGTGTCGTTTACCTACTAGGCCGCATTTCTACCCAGCCTAATCAAAATTAATCGATTGACACATCTTTTACTTAAATTAAATTACGATCGAGACAACGAAACCAGATTTATGGTAACATACCACAATTATCGAGCATCGAATATATTTGTCGGAGATTAAAGGACACCGGGCCTCCCCTCCCTTTTGGGAACTATTAGGATAATCCGTAAAAAGATATAACCTTATAAACAATCTGACTATGTTTGTTTGAGACCTATGATAACGAGCTTGGGCTCGAGGCGACAACTAGTCGCCAGACGTAGCCGCGGTCGCGGGATGAACGTTTTGCCTAACAGAGATATAGCATAATTGCATAGCTTTCTTACAAAGAAATATTCGTAGTGACACTTGACAATAAACATTCCAAGGGCCTCTGCCTCGTGGCTCGGCCACACATAGACCCTATTCTTCGGGCAGGATCTCCGCAGTACGTGTTCGGTCAGCCTAAGGACCCGCTAATAAATCTTAGGATTTATTTACCTCAGGTCCTTCAATCCGACAAACCGTCTTTTCCTAACAGTCCGTAAACCTATCGCTCATTATCGGAGGACAAGAGAAATTGGTTCCTCGCGCGTACGACACTTCCCGCTAGCAACCCTCTCTCAAGGGCGGCTAGCATCCTGTTCTAACCACGAATAGAAAATCAACCAATTAGCAGTAACGTCCATTTCCCTCGCCTTCCGAGCGGAGACTTCCCTCGACAAATCCGATGATCCTGTGCCCGTAGACACACCCTGCCATAGTTTTCCTCTGAAGTATCATCGCGACGGAGAGGGCATTCTCAGTGTGATCTCCTTATTCTCGGTGAATATTCTAATTAGTACTCGGGTGTAGTCCTGGCAGTAAGTGTTAGTTTCCATCCCGTTGACCGCGGATTCGTTGCCGAACTTAAGCTCATCGTCGCCAGTATACAATCGCCGCGGCTACCTGTTCGCTTTGTATCACCCGTGTCTGTGTTAATGAATACCTCAGTTGTACCACGACAATGAATAGTTCGAGTGAAGATTCATTACGCGCCTTCGGCACTAATCCCAACCTCGACGCCAATCCGACATATTTATAACCATTCGTGTTAAGCTTCGCAGAGTATTATCGTTATTAAACAATGCCAGAGCTGTGTGATATGTATCGTAGAATATCTCGCACCAATAACATACTCGTTGTAACTAACAATATGCCATACGTTACTATTAGTTTGAAGATCGATGTAACTGCTTATTTTCCATCAAAAATTCTCGCTGATGGTTTAGTTCCCGAGAAATTTGTCCCTTGCATAATCTACGAGCGTTCAACTGATAGAGCTACTAGATCAATGACAACTTTTTTATATAACTGTTGATACGTTACAGTAATTACCGAGATTATATAGTTTATTTTGGCAATAAAACACTTTTTTAGAAAATGAAGAGATACGTACCATACGTGGTATATAGTATGGAATATGTTTTTGCTAATATTTTGGAAACAAAGGACGAGCGTCGATTATTTGTGCAGGGACCAGTCTCACAGCGTGTTGTCCGTGAATGTATCTCGACGTCAGAAGATCCGATGAAGTCATCCGCTTTGTAAATAATTAACATAGTATTGACTTTGTTGCTCTTCGACAAATAGCGAATATTACAATGGCATGGATATAAAAATACTACTTTTTTCTTTTGCTAAATCCATACATTACGGAATAGAATAACGGTACTGTAACGACGTAGAACGATTGAGATGCGTAGCGTGAATAGAAAGGAATCTCATAACTCGTGTTCCGAGTCCGCGAACGTGAATATCGAATTTCGACAGTATTGAAACAAAACGTTGGAATTTGCGTTCATGAATCTTGTTTTCGTCGAAGTAATGTCACCTTGGTATTTCTTCGGAATAACTATGATTGCGCATATCGTTACTGTCTAGGAGACACCAAAGTAACCTTCAGTCGAGTTCAAACTGACACTGGGCACCTAGCATCTTCTTTTGCTCATGAATAATAATATGGAAATGTCGTAAATGATCGCAGAGAACAGAAAATAGATCTATTTTGCACGAACGTCAACTTTTAACGAATGGTAAACATCTATGACTATAATTGATTTCTCTAAACTGTTCGAAACTTATAGTACCAACTTCGGTCTGCTTGCGACGAACGATAGGATTGTCAAAGTTTCAAGAAAGCGTGAAGCTGAAACGAGAAATCGAAGGTTAAAGAAATTCTTCAATGATAAAAAGAAGTCGACTGATTGAACCTGTTGTAACGTTAATTTTGCCGAAAGTGTCTAACGTAACAGTTTTTACACCGATAGAAAGGAAGGAATTTAAAACGTGGTTCTTAATGGCTTTCACTTTGTTTCTGCAAGTATGTTGAATGTTGATATTAACGAGCATTGAGCTGTCTAATAAGAGGCTACGAAACATATATGTATATAATTACAAATAATTGTGTTATCATAAATTAATTAAGCTTATTCGGCATAGGGAAATAAAAATCTGACACGATATGTAAATACCTTGAAGAATTGCAGTGAATATTAACATTCTCGCGCTGTGACTCACGTTCCCTGATTCATCCAATTCGCTGTAACGTGTAACATCGTAGGAAAATCTGAAAGATTTCGAAAGAAACTTTCGAAACAAGTTTACTGCTATATTTAGTAGCTGTGTGTTTCTATTAGCAAAAAGAAATAAATTTTTTAGTGAGAAGCCGAGCCGTTTATTACGTATAAATCTTATATCTTTAAGACTAAGTTTCGAGACTTCAACCAAACACGTATGGTTGTAACGTGCGAATATTTGCAACGCTGAGGTTGTGAATAAATTATTAAATATAAAAAAAGGAAAAAAAAAGAAAAATAACGATATGTAAACTGTGAAACGAATCTCCAATCAGATTTTTATATCGACAAAAATTTATATTTACATTAATAACCACGGTTTGGCAATACTCGTAGAATAAGTAGAAAGAGACACTACAAAATTCCTAGTGAACGTTTAAATTCAAACGACTTGATCGTAGAAACTTAAAAAACTAATGTCAAATCAAATTAAATAATGTCCTGACACTGGTGAAATGAATTCAGCTTGTTCGAACTCATGTAACCCGACTAACCCAAACGAGTTTTAAGAAACTGAAAAGAAACAGAAAGCTGCAAGTTTGCTAATAATTGGTAAATAGTTGGTAAATCGTTGGCCTGATTTCTATTCCAATTTCACTCAGCTTGTCTCAAACGCTCGGAGTTTCCTTCGCAATGAAATTTCATTTTCCGCGAATTCGTGTTCGAACAAGGACGCGCGAAAATCTTGTCGAACTTCTCGGTGATTTGAACGCCTGTATAGAACAGCTCGATGCACGTGCAGTTGATATTTACACAATCGAAGGTCTGACACATATACACATACGCGCGCACTTCGTCGAAAGTAAATAATTCGCGAATTATGTATCGTGGCAATCTTTCGCGATTATGCAAGTTATCGTTACTTTGTTATGGTACGTGTGCGGAAAATGTATGAACCGCTTCGATTTCACCGAGTTTTCCAAGGTTCGCTACGAGAATTTTGCAAACCTCGTTATACTGTTACTGGAACATAAATTTTATTCTACTTTGCATCTTATTATAAAGGATGTATGTATATGAATATAAAAGTTGTGATCTTTACATTGAGATATTCCAGGATTCTAGTATTGCGATCAGTACGTAGATTGTAGGTAATTGAGAGATAAGTTTAAACTGTAATCTTCTGTTTGTAATCTTAGTTTGAAATGGAAACATTTTATAGAATTGTAGCATCTTTTTAGAAGGAGCAATTTTTCTTTCAGAAAAACAGCAAAAATTTGTTCCATAAAGATTTCAACATTAAAGATCGAACAGAGAATAATATAATAAAATTACATTGCTACGATAGCGTCGATAAGGTGATTTATCGAATCCCTTATCTCAACCGGCAACATAAAGTAATAAACAGAACCTTCAAACACTTCGAAGAAGCGATACAACTTCGACTGGTTCAAGAAGACCAATCCGGCAATGTCCGCGTTAAAACAGTTAAAACCTCTTCGGGGAAGCTCAACGATGAATGCCTGGCAGCACGAAGAACACACCTGAATCTTAAGATTCGAGTCGTGAGCGCAAAAATTCGGAGTCTCGGAATCCTGAACCATGAGCTTCAAATACCGAACACTGAACTCCAAAGTGCACTGAACTCTGATTGTTGGATTTCGAGCTTTGACTTCTGCACTTTGCACTTTGAACTTGAAGTTTGCCAGACTTTGAACTCTAAGGTCTAAGATTAATTCTAAGACTAATCCTGCGCTCTTGGAATTTTAATGTCCGAAGTCTGCTACCTCAACCCTAAACTCTGAATCCCGCGTTTCGGAATCGAAATCACGAGACCTGAAGCCTATAGCCTGAAAATTAAACGCGTCGTTGAAGTCGCAAAAAAAAAAAAAAATGTAGCTATGGATAAAAACACTGACAGGCAAAGACGGTGGTTCGTTTCTGAGAAAATTCTTCAACCCGCGAATACGTGGTTGGACGCGTGCATTTGTAATAACCCGGGACCCGCGATTACCCCCACTGCAAACTAGTCTGGCCGCTGCCGTGGCGGTGAACACCGCTCCGACGTGTTGCACAAGCATTTGATTCTCCGCTCTGTAGCCAACCGAGTTAGTCCTCAGTGGCACTGCAGCCAGGCCACTCTTCCATCGCGTTACCTGTTTCCTGGTTGCCATTTCTCGACCGGCAACCACTTGCGCGATTCAAAACTCCTGCACCGATTTACAAGGAATTTTCGAGCAAGAAGTGACAGTAAGGAAAATCGTGGTTCGTTCGAGAGTCTTTCTTATTCTGTGTGGAGAAACGCTAGGTGAAGGGAAAACCAAGCTTCCGGGAGCATCGTTGGCACTGGGGGAAACAGCAGAATGTTCTAACGAGAAAAACAATCTATCTGCCTTGTTCCAACCGATATCTATTTTAATATCGAAAGTGATTGAAAGATATCGTCGCAAGTCAGTGGTGACATTTGCTGAATACGGAAATTTTCGAATACCATGGAGTTGCCAATGAACGATCGAACCGTGCGATGCAATTGAGTCGAGATATCGGTACGGTGTTCGTTGTTCGCTGTTGAGGAAGCTGTTATTCGTCGTTGCCGGAGTACGCGTCGCAGGTTAGTGGTTGCCTGTGAGACGAACGTATGAAAAGGAAAAACAGGGAAAGGTGATTTGATCGCATATTACAGGTGCTGGATCATTCGAGCTAGAATAGATATTGTATCGTTATAAATTGTCGATATCATTTGGAATAGCATCGATGATGGTATCGACAATCGAAAGTCAAATTCGTGTACAAGTTTTATTTTAAATTTTATTCAAAGCGTGACAAGTAAAGGAAGGAAGTCTTTCAACAAGCACGCGTTTGCGTTTGCTAGGATTGTATAATGTGAGAATGTAAACCGGGGAAATTATATTAAGTTTCGCTTATGAAATTTCATGCAAAGATAATTTCATTCGTATAAAGAATATTAATTCCATGTACTCCGCGTTGATGTTGCTTCAACGATTAACGAGCTGTTAATCGCGATCATTTATTCATTAGCTGTTAATTACACGATAATTCCATTGTTCATATCGAATATCATATTTTCTTTATGCAAAGAGATGGAAATCACGTTTAAAACATTCAATCAGAATTCACTACTGACGTATATACTGACGAAAACTTGAAGCCTTTAGCTTTTCTCTTCTTCTTTTAGTTTATCGCTCTTTATTTCAAACTTTTCGAAAGGTATGCCGAAATTTATGCTTTTGCTTATGGATCGCAGCAAACATTGCGCAATTACATTCTGTATTATTTCGCAATATACGCAATAAATGATTAATGAAAGCATACGTGTATTACTAAAATTAAAAACTTAAAATTGAAACTGTCGAACCATAATTACGCTAAAATCGTCGTTATTCTAACGCAAAAGATGAAACGACAATAACAGTTTAAAGCTCATTAAGAAGAAAAATTGTCTAGCCCAGGGAAAAGCAATTTAAAGAAAATAAAATAAAGTACAAAATCTTTGCAAGCATAATCAGAACAGAATCATACGATTATAATTAACGCAATTCTATCGCATCCAAATAAAAAATAATATCTGTATATCGTAACACGCGGATTTGAGAGTAATGGAAAGATTTTCGAGTAGACTAATCCAGTCACATCAACTTTGAAAATGTCCTTCTTAAAATTTCGAATACATTACGAACAAAAGAGAACACGAAGAATATGAACACGCGGGATGATATCATTGTTGACACGTGTCATGTGCAGCAAGAATGACAATTACCATAATATTGACATTATGTTAATGTTACATGTTAGTACAAACCTAATTGCTGATGTACTAAAAACCTAAATGATAATGAAACCTGAGAATTTCTAAAGGAAATGTTAATTTTCGAATGTAATAATCGATTCGAATTCCTGCAAATTTGATACTACGAAACGTCAGCAAAATTGTAACCTTCGGTAGAGCTAAAACAAAAAGTTCTGTACAATATGACGAAATCATCAGACAACATAATATTTCATAACTGTTTTTAATACACATTTGGTTTCACAACAATTTAGATTGCGATCAGTCTCGGTTTAATTAAGCCTCATAATTTAAATTGCATCAAATAACCTAGAGGCGTACATAGATAGCGTTAATGTAACACTATAAAAATTACGAATAAACACGATCGTAAATTGAACACTTAAGAGAGATTAGAGTAGAAATGAAAAAAATATAGTACATCGCTTCAAGTATTTTTTATTCCGGTTAATCTGTTAAGCAAATAAATTATTATCCAATAGTACAATACGTTTCGAAACACGTGTACAATTTTAAAAATAAATCCAATATATAAAAATTGGGAACAATAGACTCTACAGATATGTTCTGAAATTTTTAAAATTTGTATATTTCACTGGTGTTGAATTCTATTGTCTTTTTGAATTGAATAATTCAATAATTAGGCTTTTAGGCATAAACAAGGTAGTAAAACTCAAGCCTTTTCTATTTATCTTACGAGTTTTAATAAATTGAAATTCTCTTAACAATTACTTCGTTACTGGCCGAAATGATTTCATTTTCATTATTTCAAATTAGCATTTTAATACAAATTACCTGTAATTATACGTTATTAAACTCGCGTATTTAACTTCATCGTAATTTTTGCGTTGGTCGATCGAGTTCTTGGAAAACTTAAGATCGTTTACGCACGCACGTTCTACGCGAAGGTCGTTTTCACTGTCGAATGACATTTAATTATGCGCATGAAACATTTTTTTTTCTAGAAATAGACCAGGAAAAGGTTACGATCTGAACGAAATTTCAATCATAATTCCATTGATCGTATTCCATTCGTTCTTTTAATCATATTTGACAAACACATATTATACGAGGTGTAATGTAGTAGCAAATACATGTTAAACGAAAAAGTAAAGAATCGTTAGTTTTTCCTAATAATTATTTATTCATAATTTGACAATTACCTCTTGCTAAGAAATCCGGAATTTATTCTACTAACGGTAACGTAAATTCTATCGCGGGACTAGAATAAAGAAGCCAAAGAATGGAATTTTTTCATTTTCCCCAAATTTTCCACATAATCGTGACGTTAATGTCTGCTAAAATATTTCACTGTCTTCCACAATGAGTGTTTCCTCGGGTATCTCTGTTTCTCTACCGACAACATATTGAGAAAGATACGCTTATCTAAAGTTACGTCTAATCACTTTCCATTTCTTTGGACCTTCGCGTGGACAGCTTTTCTTCAATGAACTTGCACGTCTACTACGAACTCGAGGATATTTACCAATCTACTTGACGCTTGTCTCTTTTTCCACGTCCAGTTGTTTACGTGTTTGCAACATGTCCTTGTTAGTTTTCCATGAAATATGAAAAGTTACTTCCTCGAGCATTTGTCGAACGATTAATCGTCGGTCTTATGTTTCATGATTTTCCAACTCTCTTTACACGAAGAAAGGTTCTCAACCGTGAACGAATCTAAGAAGGATAAAATCCTAATTATAAATACTATTGCGTAACGCATTATTGCGTAAGTTAGAAAAACTGTAGCTCCTATGTAAACGTATTTCAAAAGCTATGCATATAGAATATTTCGCTAAAAGAGAAATGTACGATTTCGCAAAAAAGAAAGACACGGGAACGTGTCAAACGTTGATCGACGCGATCTATCTATTTCGCAGGTTTGTAATTTTCAAAATTCTAACGAAGTATCGATATAATTTACACATTAACGAAGTAAGACTCGCAGAAACCATTAAACTACGCGTTTATCACGATATTACGTAGAAATATTTGTATAGACCAACGATCGGCTAGCTTTGACGACTCGACGGATCACAGAAACTGAATATAAAGTAATCGATTTCTCAGATGATGAATCGAACTTGGAATGTACTTTGGATTAGATCGCTGTTGCATTATGTTTGTCGTCATATTAAAGAAGAACTAACAAGTATTATAACAGAAGAAATAATATATCGTAGAACAAAGAGAAAGACACTCGGCTCGTTCCTTTACTGAAAGAGCGAACATTTGAAAATTTCCAAATTCTGTGCATAAGAAAGTTAACAATCGAATACGATAGTTTGAGATATAGTTTGACAAAAGTAGCAGCCCTTTTGCGTAGACGGAGACTCTCGCGAATGATTTTATACGTAATCTTTCATTTCGTGCAACTGTTTTTCCATCGACGAAATATCATATCTTTAAATCGTCATAAAGTTGCGTCATATTTGTTAATACCAGGTAACTTTATCGAGGTCGGTCTGAATGAATTTCACGGTGATCGAGTTTCTCCGTCGTAGCTTCTTGTAATTTCTGGCCAAGCGTATCCAGCAAATCTTCCAAGCGAAAATACGATGATCAAGCGAAATTGGCCAATTTCGCAAACCGTGTTACGCTGTACTGCCAATCAGGATTTTGGTTGCACAGAAAAGAAGAAGAAAGCGAATCAAGCGTCGCTCTTAAGTAGAGCCATGGTTCAAACGGGTTAATAGACAATCTAGGAGAATCGTACGAAAGAACCTGCGTAGAAAGGTCATGACGATAGCCGAGGTAATGGAGAATCCTTCGTACACAACCGACGCGGTCTTTCGTTTCGTGATTCGTGAGTGATGCAACGCGTGTAACAAACTCGCTCTCACTTAACTCCGGCTGGTCCAGCCAACCGAAGAAAGTTCAATCGAACTTTCGTTCCCGCGCGTTTTCTTCGATTTTGTCGACGACCGCGTTTCAACGTCCTCGAACGCGCGCCCGATCCGATACACGCGTCTCTTTCTTTTCTTCGCGCTTTTTACCGCCCTTCTTTTTCCTTTTCGACGACCATCGCGTTATGTAATTTCGGCTCCGAGAACCGGCCGTTGCCCGGTCGAACGAATCTTTTTCAGGGACGCGACACGATTTTAGAGCGATCGAAGCCGAGCTAAGAGGACAGACGATGAGCCGTACGTCGTTTAAGAAAAGTTTGAAAGCTGCATCGTTTTTGAAGCATAAATTTCTACCTTCATAGTTTGTTAATTTCCTACGGATTTTAGTTTCTAATAATTTGGTGAAATAAAATTTGCCTATACAAGGCTTCATTTTTAAGAACATGTGTTTTGGTAACTTCGCTGCGTATACCGATGACTCACCAGGATATTTAAATACTTGCTAAAAGAATCTTTTCGCGGTATATTGCGCGTGATATGTGATTTTTTATTAGTCCCGTCAGATAAATTCTTTTGTCAAATTTCTATTCGACGTATCATCTTCTATCCGCTTACACGATACTTCCATCTGCGCTTTTATAATAATAAAATTTATAAAAGCGGATACAGAACTTATTACTTATATAGAAACCTTACATAGGAACTTTCAGAATTCGTACAGTCCCATTTCTTCGCGATGATCACGTTGAGATTTGGTTAAGAGGACAGTTGAAGGCATCAGCGGCGTTCAACTGACGACTTTTTTCTTTTTTCTTTTATGACGTTTATTTAACCAAGACAATAACTATTACATTTGTATATTATTCATAATAAACAATGAATATCGGTTAAGGGGTGGTTCAGGCAAAAGTACCGATACGTGACGGTACGACATAGCCATACAGTATTTTGTACATTCTTTTTAGCGTTGCAATTTATATTTGGATTTAAGACGCTGCAGAGCGGTGCTTGTATACAATTGTTGTTTTTTTCTTCCTATCTGTGTCCCGAAAACCTGGTCGCAAAAACAGGGTAGTTCGGTATTCTACTTTTGGTGTTCAACCGACGACTGGTCCCTAGTAAATGACATCCGAATTCTTCATGGAGTTTATCGAAAATTTACTGTTCAAAACGATTGGTAGACAACGTTACTTCGCAAACATCGCATCTTGCGTTCTTTATAACGGAGGAAAAAAGTAAAAATGATTTATTAGAATAAAAATTATTTAGATTAAAGTGGAAATTAAATCATATTATTTCTCGTGGAATTCTTTAAAACGGTCGATACATAATGGTACATCGCAAATATGGCATTTAAAGACCGTTTCTCTTCGAGTACGTTTAGATAAGCACGCGCTGCGTCGCTTTAGTTTACATTATAAAATTAGAATATTTTTTAAATTTGAATTTGCTTAATTCAATTAAGATTGACAGTACTTATTCGCAGTGGCGGTTAAAAAGATTTTCACAACAAAAGTAAGACTTGTTTGGAAAATAATAAACTGATATAGGAGAGATGCTGACAAACGGGTCAAACGTGATCTCTCACCTCCGAAGAATACTTAGCGACTGAAATAAAAGCAGCCGCAGCGCGCGTAATAATCCGCGCTTGGTGATAGAAGAAAGTCGTTCGATTGCGTAATAATCCGCGCTTGGTCATAGAAAACAGTCGCAGCGCGCGGATTAATCTCCGCTTGGATGCAAATGGGTTAACGATCTCCGCGATAAGCGAAAAACCACTATTCTTCGGTGTTGACTTCGTTCAACAACTTACGTAGCGATTTAGAAAATCTGACGATCGTACACGAAGTTGTCGATTTTTAACATCTGAAATTATTTTTTAGGAAAAATGGCTTGGAATAAAATAGATCGAACAATTTTGGACATGGAAGATAGAGACACATTTGCGATATATTTCTAGCGATATAATTGTCGTTATCGTACTATATTTATCGTGTAATATCCTTCGTATTGTGCGATATTGTCGCTATAGTCATCTGTCCGTCTGACCGAAATCAACGCTGTAGATATTGACAATAAGTGGCATGATTTTACTAAATTTTAGTATCGATGAATTCGTTACGTTAACTTGAAAAATTATACATTTTTCTCTGGTAATTTCCACGTTGCTTGAGTCATGCGATATCGTTAAAATCTTGCCTGATGATTCACAGGTAGAAAAAGAGAATACTAATTTTCGTTACGCATCCTTTAATCCATCGTGAAAATTTTGTTACGTTTCTAACGCTCCTAACTGCGACGCTAATGATTCCAATAGATCGTGTTTAGAGGCGTTTGGAACTGTAACGTCGAACAGGTTGTTTTGTACAAACATGGCAGTGCACGTGATACAGAAACAGGTGAAGCTAAATGTAACTGTAATTAATCACTTTTACCTGTTGTTGCCTCTTACTCGGCTGTTATTTCAACTAGGAAACAGCTAAAACCTTCTCAAACTTGTCGAAGTAATTCTATTAATCACGCGAAATGATTTAGTCGTAGTATACTCGCTGTGTAATATCGATCCTCGTCATTTTCTAACATAACTATAGCGTGAGACACGTATTGCTAAAAAAACGTATTAGGAAAAACGCTGAAAATGAATAAGAAATGAAAAGTACAAACGTACACGCAAATATTTCTTTCCTTGTTTGTTAACTCTATGTATTTAAAGCAGTATACATTATTGAAATAAAATCCGCAAATAGCTCGAATCAGGAGTGTTTTTAAATAAAAGGGATCTTCATTTCATATAATCTGTACCAACACCGTTACGAATAAATTGTATCAGTATTTTCGCGCGCTTTAAAAATTCTCTCATAATACCATTTTCAATTGCGATCGATTGCTTTTAAAAATAACAGTGGTTGGAAATTTTTGGCCAATAGTACGCAGCGTCGAATCATTTTCGTAGTGGCTGCGGCAAACTACGATAGATTTGAAGCATTCCTTCTAGACAGCCAACGATCAGAACGTAAACGTGTGGTGCGTGAAATGGTTCATCGATTATGAATCACTTTCACGGAAATACTAACTATTTCCTCTGTCGTAGAAATGGAGGACGCCAGCAGTCCGTCAGGCACACTGCCCGCTTCCTTGGAACTGAAAACTCGAAGACCTCCGCTTCAAACGCAATCCTCTACTCTGGATACGAAAAAGAGACAAGCGGTGTACGTGAGGAGAGCCTACAAAAAGTATGGCTCCAAGAATAACCCGAATATTATTTTGGACGGGCTGAATATGACCGTGCCGAAAGGCACGATGTAAGTTTCGTAATTAACTCTTTCTTCCAACGACTAACGTTACCATAGGCAAAATTCGTACGCAAATCTATCATTTCTCTTCCTATTTTGATTTACGTCTCTTTTCTCTTTCACGAGTTAACGGAACAAGGTGAACGATCTCGTTAATTGATCGACAGAAACGGTAACATCTTTATCGAACGAAAGACGATTTCACCTTGTATTTAATTTTCCCGTATATAAAATTCAACGCTGAGTGAATTAACTCTACGCCACTCGAGTATTAATTCTGGTTGTTCCAGTCATAACTGTGCGCGTGGTAAAATATCAGAACATAAAGGTGTGTCTAGCGTTGTGGGGCGTTTGATAATATTAGACAAGTCGGTGACGTTGAATTTCCCTGTTCTTTATCTTCGCGATGACCGAATGAAAACATCGAATTAGTTGGTTCAGTCGATCGAGGCGTGACGAGGTAATTCGCAATTGAGACAATATAGGAGAGGCTCGAGTCTCGTCTCTTTATATATTTGCTGAACTTTTTCACGAAACATTAGCGATTGCTTTGTTGGAAACTTGGAAGAGAAAATAGTAGATCGGCAAAGATGTGCTAATATTTGATCATGAAATATCGTTGTTAAGGAACGTACGAAGTATAAGATCTTGTAATAAGTGATTTCTTTTCTTGCCCAATCTGTTCGTCCGCGTCTGTTCGCTACTGCTCTTTGATCGGTCTCGTCCGAAACATATGCAATTTCATCGTATTATTTTTTACTATAGATCAAATTAATATTTAAAACATTCTCCATAAGCAATGTTTACGTGTAACAAAATTACAGCCAGATATTTTCTTGTCTTCCTGAATAATGAGGCAGTTATTTATGCAGATAACGAGGTTGTTATCGCGTGACCATTAAAACAGAGACATTAAGACGTTAAGATATTGTGGATATATCTTACGTAGAAAAATGATCTTCAATTGCTAAAGTCACAAGGAAATTGACTTTTCTACGTCACAATAATTGTAACCTATTTTGTTTTTATATGACACTGCCATTATAGTTAATGACACGATATAAAAATCACGTAGCTAATCTTGTAATGGCTTTGGACAATAAGATGACAATTATCATATAAATTGCGCGTAATACACGAAAACAAAGATATATATTATTTATTCGATAGCACGGTAAAAAATTGACGAACATATTATGTCTGATAAACAAAATTCGGGCAAGCTCGTTAGCTCGCTAAACCGTGAATTTTTATGAGAAACTTCAAGATACAGGATGCACGTGATATGCAAAAATATATGAAACATATGGTTAATAAATAATAAATGGTAAAATTAGCGAATCTCCACAAATATTGCAGTCTGCCTATTTATCAGCATTGAAACGTTTCAAAATATTTATTACAGAATTAATATATAATCACAGGCTACGATAAATCACTTATTACATAAAGAAACAATTAATATTCAATTAGTAGCGATAAAATGACTAATAATTATTATATTCGTTTTCAGATACGGTCTGCTCGGTGCAAGCGGTTGCGGGAAGACCACGTTGCTCTCTTGCATCGTGGGTCGAAGACGTCTGAATTCCGGTGAGATCTGGGTGCTCGGTGGTCGACCAGGCTCCAAAGGATCGGGTGTTCCTGGCCCACGAGTGGGTTACATGCCGCAAGAAATCGCATTGTACGGCGAATTCTCTATAAAGGAAACGTTCATATACTTCGGTTGGTGCGCTGGTATGACCACGGATCAAGTACAGGAGAAGCTACAGTTTCTCATAAAGGCACGATTCGATCATTTCAATCGAAATAATATTAATACCGCGCAACGACGTAGATATTTAAGACGAGTAAAAAAAGAGAGGGGAAAAAAGTCGGACGATTATAAGACAAATATGACGTTGCTCTGTTTTTGTCCGAACAGAACGACTAATTGATTCACTGTAACACGCTTGTTTACATAATACGATGATTAAGTACAACCGTTGAACCGTTTTTAACCGCAAATAAATGATTAGTGCGTATATTATCTCCATATATTCCGTATCTTATTGGTTAAACTTTTTAGAAAATTTGGCATTTTTCGAAAACAAAGCCTATTTAGATACGTATGATTAGATTTATATATTTACAATTAAATTAATTAGTCAAACTCACAGAAAGCTTAACCCGCCGCTTTATAATTGCCAATATTATTGTTAACAAGCGTCTCTTTCTAGAAATTAAAGAACTAAGAGAATCGTATTTTCGTTCAAAATTAAGACACATCGGAAATAAGTTTTCGGACACGAGAAGAAATATTTCACGCGAGTCGTTCGAACAGTTTTTGCAGCTGCCAACAGCAAATCGTTTCGTGAAGAATTTGTCGGGTGGTCAGCAGAGACGAGTCTCTTTCGCCGCGGCCCTTCTGGCTGATCCAGAGTTGATGATCCTGGACGAACCCACAGTGGGCGTAGATCCTGTTTTACGACAGAATATTTGGGACCATCTTGTCGATTTGACGAAGAACAGCAATAAAACCATTATAATCACCACCCATTATATCGAAGAAACGAGACAGGCTGGTATCATTGGTTTGATGAGGAGTGGTAGACTATTGGCTGAAGAATCACCGACGAGATTAATGGAGATGCACAACGTGGACACCCTGGAGGATGTATTTTTAAAGCTGAGCAGAAGGCAAAATATGGGTCTTCGAAGGAGAAGCAGCATCCTCAGCAGTGTCACTGGCGTTCCTCCTGAAGGTGTACGTTTTTATATTTGTTTGTTAACTCCGTCCTTCGATCTTTTTATCAATTCTTTATGAATCCTGATTTGTACCTTTTTCAGCTTCGTTTCGTAAGCTTCGTTTCGAGTAATACATTATCTGTTTTCATCAAATTAAAAAAAATGAATTTCTCATAAATTATTAATGAGTTTCTTTCGAGCGAATATTCCGATATTTTTTTCTATATACTTTCTAAAACTGATATTTTATATACGTTTATGTTCTCTTTTAGAACGTAGATGACGAAATGAGCGGTGAATTTGGCGACAACGTCAGTGTTTCTAGTCGAAGGAAAAGCATCGTCATCGATCATTTCAATGTACGTTCTAAATTCTTGTCACGGTCATTAAGTATTATATATCGTTTCTTATTTAACATTAAATAACATTATTGCAATACAGGTGTCAGATTTGCCACCAGAAGATGAGTGTCACGGAGATTCTAGGATGGTCAATCCGATGCACATGAAGGCTCTTATATGGAAGAACTTCCTGTGGATGTGGCGAAATGTAGGGTAAGTAAAAGTGAAATTGTAACTAAATTAACACGTTACATAAAATAGCATTCCTTCTTGAAATTTAGAAAATTACAAAGTTTGAGAGAAAAAGAGGAAACTGCTAATTGAGAAACGGAAACAATGCAATGAAATTTGAATATATTTTATATTTGTTCTTTTCAGCATGATTATGTTTATCATCGGTCTGCCAGTCGTTCAAATCCTTCTGTTCTGTCTCTCCATCGGTAAAGATCCGGAAGGCCTGAAACTGGCAATAGTGAATCACGAATTAAACAGCAGCAACGTGGCACATTGTATGCCATCGGAAGGCTGTAATTGGACTTTGTTAAGTTGCCGATTTTTAGAACAATTAGATAAAAGACAGGTGGACACTGTGCTATATGACACTGAAGACGCTGCTAGAAATGCTGTTAAAAGTGGCTATGCTTGGGGTGCCATAATGTTTCCCTGGAATTACACGGATTCCTTGGAAGCGAGAATAAAATATGGAAAAGATGCCGACGACTGGGATATAGATTACTCTAACATGGAAATCGTCATGGATATGTCTAGTGAGTTTACCATCAGAATTTTCAAATAATTTCCAGAATTTTATTTCATCAGTTGTTTTTTTTTTCAATCTATCACTCTAAAAGATGTAATCAAACGTAAGCGGTTATTTATGAAGTTTCATAAAAGATAGAGAATTTATTTTTTCATTTTCTCTTAGATCAGCAAATTGGGTATCTGCTTCAAAAAAAGATTTATAATTCGTTTCAAGCATTTGCTCAGGAAGCGACAACTGCTTGCAATTACAGCGAAAAACTATCAACTATACCGATTGATGTAAGTTGATAATTTAAAAAAGAAATGGCAAGAAACAGTAAGAATATATAACAACATACGTTTCTCGATTTGCAGTTTAGAAAACCAATATATGGTCCCATGGATCCAAATTTCACCGACTTTGCAGCACCAGGTATTATTTTAACGTGAGTGTTTATGATTAAATATTTTCTATTTGATCAATACCATATTGAAAACTTTATATTTCCTTAACTTTATTTATTCAATGAAAATTTTCATGTTACAGAATAATCTTTTTCTTGTCGGTTGCATTGACTTCCGGCTCCATGTTGTTAGAAAGAAACGAAGGTCTTCTCGAAAGAAGTTTAGTTTCTGGTAAATAAAAAGCTATCAAGTATATACATAAAACTAACCAGAGTAAAAATTATAGATGATTTTTCTATGGACAGGTCTCACTGGAACGGAAATTCTTTTCGCACAAGTTATAACTCAATTCACGATAATGGCAGGCCAAACGATAATGGTTCTAATAGTTTCGTTCGCAATATTTAATATCACGTGTGAAGGTAATATCGGTTTGATCGGTCTACTGACTGTCCTCACTGGATTGTGTGGAATGTGTTTCGGTATGAATCATTTTAATAATCGTAATAACTATTATTACTATTCATTTATTCAACTAAACTTAATCTTTAGGATTCGTTATTGCATGTTGCTCTGAAAACGAGAGAACCGCGACTTACCTTGCGATGGGTGCTTTTCTACCCATTGTGATGTTATGCGGAATAATCTGGCCTGTCGAAGGAATGCATAAACTATTAAAAATTATTAGTTATACGATGCCTCTAACAATGAGCACGGAATCAATGAGAGCCATACTAGCTAAGGGATGGTCAATGTCGCGCTCTACCGTTCACAATGGTTTCATCGCTACGCTTTGTTGGATATGCGTGTTTATGACTCTGTCGATATTATTGCTCAAATTCAAGAAAGGATAAGGATTTCTAATTAAGTTATAGATCGAACATTATACTGGATATTGTATGAGTGAATATATCTTATAGTGCAAGATTTACTGTATACAATATACAGCATTTGACAATTCGTTAAATGATACAAGAGGAATATAAATAAAAGATACATTGAGGGTACATACTTTTTGTTGCTCAACACGGTTACATTATATTTATTACATACATATATATGTACTTCATATGTACTTCAATACTACTACAAAATTGTGATTGTATTGTTTGTACGATGCAATTGTAAGTAGACGTAAAGAAAGCGTGAAACTATAGTTGTATAATCTTTTCGTAATATCAGAATCGCTGATATATGGAATAACCAATGACCTCTTTTTCTGTAAGTGATAGTAGTACATTTTCTGAATATCGTAGCAAAACAACAACGCGAATTGTAGTTTTTATTTTTATATCATTGTATATCAAAAAATGAATTCTATGATATACAAATGTACATACGATCGTATTAGAAAAATGTTACATGGAAGGTGTTTACCTTGACGTACAATAAAAATGTACATAATAAAAGTCAATAAATATCATTTTATAAAAGAATATAGAAGATTTTATTCCGAATGATCTTACAAAACATCGTAGTTACAATTATTTATACGTATAAAGTCATATCTTGTTTATTCTTATTGTACAGATTTCGAAGGACGTAAAAATTGTTCGTGCAACGTTTTATGGATTCTTTCTGCTTTTTGTATTCCAACACCAGGACAAAGAGCAAGTATATTTGATGGTGCCTGTACCAGATCACTTAATGTACCAAAGGTTGATAAAAGAGTTGTGGCATCTGTTTTATTGACTGATCGAATTGTTGTCAAAGCATTCATCAACTGAAAAAATACATATATACAGAAAAAATTTGTAATTCTCAAATTAATTATATTATGCATATACCTTTTGATATGGTGCTGTATCACTTCGTTCCATTATTGCATCAGGTGGCTTATTTTCATAAATCTTGTATGTTTCAATAATTTTGCCCGCATCTTCTGCATTCCAGGCCAACATTAGCGTTAAATCTGCCAGAATGCAAATTCTTGTTAAATGTTTCAAAGCATGATGAGGCTCTGCCACATCTACCTGTAATATTTTACCACTACATGTATAATAATATTATCATATGCTATTAGATATAATAACAATAATTAAGATGAACCTGTACTAAAAGTACTCTTAGATTATACATGTTTCCTAAGGCCTTCAACCGTTCATGAATATAGTCAGGGTTAAGTTGATGATAACGTATCGATAAGAAAAGAGCACAAGTAGTTTTTCCCATAACATAATCTGGTACAATTTCAGAAAATTCCCAAGGAACATTAGTTATAAATTTCAATAATGGATTTCCTTTCTAAAATTAGATTATATATGTACAAAAATAAGCAATACATTATATTATATAATATTATAAAATACTAAAAAATCTTGTATTATCGTACTTGTTTTAAACTGACTAACAGTGTATTAAATTTTGAGGCACTCGTGACTTTAGAAGGACCGGGTAATGGTTCGCTGAAAAATTCTGATTTCTTTAATTCGCTAAATGCACCTGTGTACAAAATATTAATATTTTTAATATAAATATATCAGATTTATATTAAAATAATAATATACATAGTAACTCACTTTGAAAAGAATCAACCCTAGCTTGTTTAGATGGAGAAATTTCATCATTGTTTTTATCTTTCTCTTCCATTATATGTATCTATTTATTTACTTCCACTTCAAAAAACAATATTATTCATGAATTAAAAATCCTCTAATAATATGCTATAATATAATAATTGTATATATATTATAATAAACATGCTTGAAGATGCACATATAGGTTATTACCCTAGTAAACAATATGATGATAAAACAATAATAATGGATTGTTCATTGACAATAAACTTTCATTTTATGCAACAACGATATTGATAATCAAATAATATAAAGCAATAAATTGATATTATTATTATAAATTATCACTAAAGTACTTAAACGTCATCCATGCTATAAACGTGTCATACATATCTGCCGTTTAGAAGTTTTCCATTAAAAATCTTTATCTACATATTAAATTAACAATTGCTACACCATTAGCTACCAAAACAAACAATAGTAATTTTTATTTTTCCATTGGTAACACTGGCAATTGATAACATTTGATGACTTATGACATATTAGTTTGACGTATTTTTCTAATTAACTCGATCGCTATTTTGATTATATATTCTTGTTAATATATTAGAATTAAAATGGGGTAAATGTTTATATATATATTAGAACTACGAGGATCCACTGATAATAAATCTTTTCAGATGTAATAAAGAATTAATATATTGACTAAACGTAACCTAAAATTTTTAAATGAGCAAGGAAACGTCAGAGATCAAAAGTGTCAGTGCCAAACATCCTTGGAAGAATGTTGGCATATCAGATCCACGAGCACGGTTGAAGAATCTCTCGGATTATGCTTCCACAGTAGAAATGGACCGTAACATTCCACCTCAAAGGTATCAGACCCTATTATAATTGTTTTTCATACATCATTGCTGCAACCTGTTGAAAAATACATTTTTATGTTCAATGAAATAATTCTAACGCTATTAATCTGTTGAATCCTTTTCAGATATTATCGTTCTGGTGTAGAGATGATTAGGATGGCAGATATGTGCATGAAAGATAATAATCTTGAATATGCATATATTTTATACGTCAAATTCATAACGTAAGCTATGTGATTTTAAATACAATACATAGCTTATGATAATTTAAGACATTCAATTTATTTTTTAAAGATGTATTATTACAGGATTTTTGTTGAAAAAATAAGAAATCATCCACAATTTGACACAGTATCATTAAAAGATAAGGAGCATAATCAACAAACATTACGTAAAGTACTTCCTAAGGCTGAAGAATTAAAGAAACAATTATTAGAACAATATCAAACAGAATTAAATAAGTATCTGGAAGATGTAAAAGAAAGAGAAAAAATTGAAAAGGAAAGACTGAAACAAGAAGAATTAGAAAAGTACTTTAAAATATTTTATAAATTATACAGGGTGAGTCATCTAAGGCTAGAATCAGAAATATCGACCCTTCTTAAACCGCGACAAAAATGATGGAGAAGAGATGAATCTGAGAATCAAAAATATATGATTCATTTTTTAATATAATTAACCGCTTCAAAAATATTTTAGGTCCTAGCCTTAGGTGACTCAGCCTATATATTTATATTTATAGATATATATAATGATTATGCACATATAATATTTGTCTAGGTTGAGAGAAGAGGAAGAAAGAAAGAACAAATTAGCTGCGCTAGCAGCCGTTAAAGCAGCAGAAGCTGCTATGGTTGCAAGTGTAACATCTCCTGAAGATGCCAAGCTTAAAAAAATTTCCAGTATACCATCAAGACCATTAGTAAGTCCATCTAGTGATATAACTGCACAAACATCTAAAGAAAAGTAAGTATAATGTAAAAAGAAATTGAATTTTTATAGTAATTTACAAATAATATTAAATTATATAATTGTATTTTTTAATAGACCCACTATAGATCGCTCGACAAAACCTTCTTTGCTTTGTGACAGTTTTACTTTAAGAGACATAGTACTGCCAACTAAATTAATGCAAAACTTCCTCATGTTGGCATTCTCTAACACCATGAATAATAAAGAAACTTGTGGTATATTAGCAGGCAAATTGGAAAGAAATAAATTAGTTGTTACTCATTTATTGATTCCTGAACAAACTGGATCCCCAGATTCCTGTGTAACGTATAATGAAGAAGATATATTTGATTATCAGGATCAACATAATTTGATTACTCTTGGTTGGATACATGTATGTAATATTTGAATTTAAAGTAAAATTATCATTGAAAACAACATCTGAGCTGGGTGAATTTGCAAATAGAAAAAATAATTGTATTTCACAGACACATCCTACGCAAACTGCCTTTCTATCTAGTGTTGATCTTCATACACATTGTGCATATCAACTTATGATGGCTGAAGCCATTGCCATTGTTTGTGCTCCTAAATACGATGAGTAAGTAAAAGAAAAAATATCCGAACGTATTAAAAAAGGAGTCTTTTTTAACTCAAAAATATATTTCTTTACTTTAGAACAGGATTTTTCATTCTGACTCCGGAATATGGATTAGAATTTATTGCCAATTGCAGAGAAACTGGATTTCATCCGCATCCAACAGATCCTCCACTATACACGGTAATTATTCTAAATAACTTTAATGCAGATTGTGTAAATATAATCTGTTACATACGTTCAAAAGAATATTTTTTCAGAAAGCAAAACACTGCAAATTGGATGTAACTGCAGTGATAGAAGTAGTGGACCTAAGAAGAAAATGACATCTTTTAGATGTGTATACACATTTTTGCATATGTATATACTTTAATGTGTACAACTATTGTATAACAAGTTATGTATTTAACTATCAAATACGTTATACTAAGTGAAAGAAATGAAAAATTGCAGACATTTTAGCTTAAAGAACATAAGAATTTAGCAGTTGCAAGGCTTTCAATATTTTTATGACAAAGCATTTAATATATTAAAAATCTTTAATATATTTGAAGTAAAATCGTGCATTTAAAATCGGTAGAATAAAATAACGCAATATTTAATTGGTAAATTATAGTAGATTACACGAAGAACTTCATATAATTTAAGAATTTTTAATAATTAATGGTTAGAAATTATTTTGACTGAAAATAAGCATTATCGTTAACAGATAGTATTAACATTTTCATTTTACGAGTATCAAAGAATTTTCAACCTCGTGTAATGAAAATAAGACAAATTTGTTTATGTATAATTTATTTAAAAATAGAATATTTAAGATAGTGTGATACAAATGTGCTTCTATTACTTTTTCATAATATTTATATTTATTTACTCAGGTAATATATTGTGTGCCGGAAAATAAATGTATAACAAAAATTTTTATAAACATTAGCAGTGCGCGAAATGTGTGTATAAGTTTACGTGCCTTTCATGGAAAAATAATGGTGTTCATAACCTCATGTTAACCACATGAAGTATGTAACGTTCAATTGTAGATATTGCACGATATCATCGAATAACATTATTTATGATTGGATCATTCAATGAAATCGTATCGTTACGTAAAATCGTAATCGAAAGATCAATAAATTGCATTGACACACTGTGCTAGTCATAACCTAATATACCGAGCTTGTTATGAAATATGTTGGTACACTAAATCGATACATGAACCTTGTGCAATGCTTCACTTTATGTACTCTATAATACAGTACTGTATTTAAAAATTGTATAGTACCAATAGATGCTGTGTTAATTGATATCGGTATAAAATATTTGTACTAGTAGGTACCTGAAATAACGTTTGTGTACTTAAAGGTTTAATTACACGCTTCCGTATTGTTTATGAGACTATATATTTCCCTGTCTCATAAACGTGCAATATTTTGTACATATAAATAACTATCTCCATCTACTTACTAACAATTTTTTTTACGACCTGATAATGTAACTATCAACTTTTATTATACCGAAAAATATTTTAATTGCCAAATCGTGATTGAACGCGTGCTACACAGTGAGGGACGTAAATCCTAATTAGCATAAAAGATAATTTAGAACATTAGTCTACGTTCGTACCAAAAAAAAATTGATGAAGGCTAAATCCGAATATTATAATTATAAAGTAGTTGAATGTTAGTAAAAAAAACTGTATATTCCGCAAGATAAGAAATAAATTATAAATTAATATAATAAATTTAATTTTCCGTTGTTTATGATGGTTAGTATTTGTCTACGAAACGAAAGATTTTCACAAAGAGGGCTCGTTTATCTTCTTTGTGATTTTTATGTTCATTGTTCGAGAACATTCATTGAATGCGATTATTTGTCGTTGAGAGAGCATAAAGAAATTATTTACCAGGAAAGAAAGAAAAAAAGGAAGAAGGAACAGAAGAAAATTATTCACGGCCAGGATACGGAATTCTAAAGAGAACCTATTGTAGGCATACGCGAGTACCTCGTGAGAATGCTTCTCGCCATTCACCTCTCCTCGCGTATATCGAATTACTCGCGTTGAAGGGTTTCGCGCTTTGCAGGGTTTTATCGACGGCAGGGTCAATCTATTTTTACATGGAAGCTTATGTGTTCTTCGTTTTACCGTTTACAGACTGAGTATAAATCACGTTACGCGTAAGCATTTTCTTTGTGCACGCTTCTTTACCTATGGAAATTTCACTTCTTACAGACAACTCCTTAACCATTATTTTCCGTTTACTGATGTATTAACACATCCTGCGCAAGAAATTCATCAACTGTTACTATTTACAATCTCGATAATTAAATAAGAATTAGTTTATTAGTGAGTATAATTACATCAATATACCAGCCAATGGCATGCGACTGTCGCTCTAAACTTTTTGCTTGACCTCGAGTTTTATGGTCAGTGTTATAGGAATGAATCTGATATTAATTATGCAAAAATATTAAACATATGTATATCCTCACATAACTTAAAAAAAAAAAAAATAGAATAAAATAAAATAAAATAACAAATTATCAAGCAGATTATTGATTTTTTTGAAGAATAAAGAACATTTGTCAATTATTGGAATCGAACTTCTACAAAGCTATGCATTTTAATGAAGATGTATGAGTTAGTTGGTCCAAAGGTGTCGTATGTTTACGTATATACGTATGTTTTAATCATTCACTATACCGCAACTACGTGTCGAAATTTAACGTTTACCACGATACTAGAATGACTATGTTCAACTAAAAGCATTTATTTTTATCTTGCATTCTTGATTTTATTCGTCACATGTAGTGGGATTAAAAAGGTATCATAGTTCAATACAAGGAATCCTGTTCATGGAATCTTCAACGTTTGCAAATTATATGCTTAATTTTAATACGTTTGTGTTTTAGATTCTTCGAATAAGATTATAATACTACAACATTTAATAATATGAAATCACAAAACGATTATCGTCTCTTAAATATTTCTTCTTACTGCTATTCATAAAACAATCATACAATTTACTTATTTACTTCTCGAACACCCTATATATAACGCTGTGGAACTTCCAAGGTAGCAGCTATTTCACAGAACAATGCGGTTGTTTACTATAGATAATTTTCCAACTACACAGAACGGTGTGGAATCGGACTTTAAATTTTGATGATCCTCCTAGAGATAATTCAATATATACGTAACTACTTGAAATTACGTTGAATAGATCTGCAAAATTAAGTTGGGAAAATGTTGAATCCAGCAGAAGGAGAATTGATCAGCGTGTGGATAAACGAGGAAAGAACATAAGCAGGTACGTATATAACGGCCTCGTGCCTTTCAAGTTTATTCGATGACGTATAAAATCCCACAGGGTAAAACGTCTGTGACGTACTCATGTATACACGCTGTGTACGATTTCCTCTACTTAAGCTTGTCGTTGCCGGTTTTTACGGTAGAATATCGATCAGATGCATATTGAGCAGTGAGAATTTTAGTATACGTCAATGTATTCTGGGAATATTGCCAGGTAACGTATTGTAACGTGGCTAAAGATCAACCTACGATTATCTTAATAGCCGGTATTCATTCAGGATTCAGATATTATGTAATGATAATTCTTGTTAATTTAACGTCGCCAGAAATTCGCAACCTCTCGAACGATATGACATGAAAATATTGCTTTATTTCCAACTTTGACTGCTTGTATTGGATTTAAGTAAGGGACTATGTAGGTCGTTATAACGAAGTCTGTATAACTGTAAGGTGTCTTTAGAATTCTTGAAATTCTTCCCTGGCTACGTGAACTCACTGGTGACTATACTACGTTTGAAGCAGAATTTTGTAATAGTATAATAGAGGCAGATCGAATCACGAAATATAAAACTATTTCGCAAGATGGGGATTGATGTTACTAAATATACCTGATTCTACAGGGTAGTCAAATTGCGTTTAACCGATAGAATTTGATAACTTGCGGTCGTATATAGATTTTATATGCATTTGCATCATCGATTTCATTAGACAAGCGTTTCGCTCAACTTCAAGCAAAATAGTCCGTGTGCGTTGACACTCTTATATTTCTCTTATGTTCAAGCTACTTGCTTTCATCCGATTAACGCGCAGAACCGAACACAACACAAAACGATTTACTCAAAAATGGGCTAAAAAAAGAATCGTACAATATATCGCTATTCTCAATACGAAATTCGTTCTCGAAGATTTCGGCCCGAAAATTTACTTCGGTAGTTTAAAGCGATTACCTTATCTTCCAAGACGCTACTATACATTTATACAATTAATGACTCGATTAAATCAACAGATAAGCAGCTACTAACAAATTACGTTGACGACTGTTTGTTTCTTCTTGGCTTCGTTTAACACACGCGGCGCGTTATTGTAGATTGTAGCCCTCTCTTTCGCCGTATGTCACTATTATACATATACCTCTCCAGTCGCGTAGAACGTGCAGTATGCTGTTGCTCTTAAGGGAAGGAACAACTCACGGTGCGCGGTTTAGCTTGATTCAAGTGGACATTTCAATTTGAAATTGTCTATGCGTTAGACGATATAGAAGTAGAATAGCAACGCGTGGCTCGATCGATGAAACAACATGATGGAATAATCGAAAGTTCGCATACTACGCGTCTATCCATTAAACATTCGTGTTCTATTATTAAAAACAAGATATAGCTCGAGTACGACTAAAGGTGATTATAGCAAAGATATTTCGATCGTGACCTAGCATAATGAAATTTCATTTGTATTTCATTAACAGTGTAAATGTAGTAACTAGTGTAATAGTGTAACTCCTAGTGACGAGTTACTCGACAAACGTCGTTTGTTCTTCGAGTTCGTGAAAGTTTCTGTAACAGTATTGGAATACAGATTTTACTTAAATGTGACCATACTCTTCATGTAATAACGAGGTAACGATTGCGTCATTATCGGTAATCAACACGTCAATCGAGCAGTTTCCATTTTTTTCAAAAAAAAAAAAAGAAAGAAAAAACCAACTCGTGTTACGGAAATGCACTCGTGATCGAGATTTTAGAAGTAGCGCGTAAAACGCAGTTGAGAATTGAAAAGTGAACGGCGAGTGAAACAATTTGTGTACACACGAACATTTTCCCCCATATTACGGGGAACAACGATTAATTGTAATGCAATTACACGCGGAACGTTGTAATTGCGTGGTATATCGGCCGAACCGTAAGTTCGTGTGTGACGACAATTTTTCGAGTTTTACTGGCTGCCACTGTTTCCTGGTCTCTCTTCTAAATATATAGCGATTCTTCACCAAACGATTGCAAATAGAGAAAAAGTGGAACATTCTACTTTCACGTTCGACAAAGGTATGCACTTTTAGACCGTGTATTATACACCGAGAAATAGGTTAATTCGCCTATTGATTTTTTTTTATCGACCAGGATCTCGCGCGAATGCTTTCTCTATGATTTATCTTTATTGAAAACGGTGAAATGACTACGACAGTCGTCTCGTTGAAACGTGGCGTATTAAAATGCGCGTTTAGAAGTTCCGTTCTGTGGGCACATTCACTTAACACATACAGATAAAAAGTGACACGTTAATTAGGCATCATAATTATCGATATCGTCGTCAACAAATTCCGTATATAATTATGATAATCTCTTGTCTTCTTTATAATTTCCTATATCGCCTGTGTGAAACGGCCTACATTTTAATTACATTTAAGTAAAAAGTTGGTCAAAGATTAAACAAGCAATAAATACTTTCATTCCTTCGAAATTACTTCTCCGAATACTGTTTATCTTTTCTTAATGAATTTCTAATAATTTAAAAAAAATAAATATAACGTTTTCTTGCATATCACCTTGCGGCAACGGTAATAAACATACACATATATATATTATAATCATACAGGTCTCTTCCTAATCGACTAACAAATACTATTTCAAAAGAGGGCATAAGTAGTGAAATATTAATTGTACATTTTCATCTTTCAGAATAGTCAGATACCTGCAAATCGTTAGAACAATATTTTCTACTTCCTTTTTGAAGTATGTAAGGCGTATAACAGCACATGAACGTTAGCGACGTCAGAAAAAGAGATTTATATAACTTTTTTCACAGGCGAACTCGTGAGAATCCGGTACACGGTCATTCTTGGATTTCCATAGCGATTGTGCCCGAAATTAGGAACGATTTCTGAGAAAAAATGCCTCTTCGCTCTTACCATAGTAATATGTACACACCGTAAAAGAAAATTCAAAGTGATAAATTCTTGTGTTTTGAATGTTTCCCAACTTCCATGTTTGAATGGCATCGCAAGGATATTTTTATGTACGTAAACAAGTTCTTTATAACAGTTTCTTCTCGCCTTAATACAAGTATAAAAAGTAGATCGTACAATACGGAATAATATATGAAAGTAAACTTAACCGGGATTCGTCGATACGCTCACAGTGATGTAAAATGATCTGGTGTCGTTTCATAACATTCTAATTCGATTTTCTGAGAATTTGGTTATCTGAGAAACGAAGTACACGAAGGTATTCGATTTCTATACGAAACATTTTGATATTTCGTTAACACCGTTATGAGATTCGATTATCATGGTAACGTTAGCAAAGCTTGAAACAAACCTGAGTATATATACAAAAATTACACAATATTTAGTGCTAGTGTATATTTCGCAGAGAACACGAAATTATTTAAATTTATTGATACTTCGATGTATGTATACTTGTGGACAGAATGACGTTTTTAAAACGAAGTTCAAGGAGAAAAAACAATTTAGTTCAAACAGGTTAAATCGCTCAATTGATATAGTAGTTATCTGACAAACGGAAGCTGATACAGTCGAACTCGTCTCTATTATATACATACATCTTATTATTCGAATCTTTTCATTTATTCTTTTCAAAAGTGCAATTTCCGTAAATACAAGCTTGTCTCTTTCGTATTACTTTGAATTGCGAAATTATACGCAATCAGGGTCCATTCAAATTTATAAATGATATTTATTTATAAATATGTAATTAGAATTTCATAGAAAACTGGGTAATAATTTAAGTTTCGCTCAATTGAGAAAATCGTCTTTAGATTCGAAATGTAGTGCAACAAAATACCATCGATAGAATGTTATTTCGATAAGTACTTATACACATTTCTATTATCAGTGGGAACTATCGCGATTCACTAAGCCAAAGGCAAGTAGAATAGCGAATGTAAAAATATAAGATAAATATATTATTTGTTATTGCACATTAAAAAGTTATTTTTTTTTTTTAAGTAAATTTTAGTATTATTATTTGATTATTTTAATAAGGTACATATTTACATATTTCATGTAATTATAGTAAAATGTACGCAAATATAACACGATATATAATACGTTATGGAATAACGTAACATAATATAATATAGCACAAGCACGTTATTATCGAACAGGAAAAAATATCCTGTTATGCATATTAGAAATACACATATTTCAAGTCCTTTTGTACAATCTGTATTTGTTTGTAATGCGTTCAATAAAAAAATACAAGAGACAACTATTCACCTATCCTCTTAATTATATAATTAAATACCTTTAATTAACGCATTAGTGCTATTAATAATTGCGCTAAAGTGGTAATATAATAATAAAAAAAATGTATTTGTATGCCTAGTTTATCTAAGATAACAGATAAAACGTATAATAGGTGGAAGTGGAGAAAATTGATAATTGTGATCAATCTTGATTTCAGGTTCGATCCCACAACGCGGATTAACGCTCGGGGAACGATAAGCTGTGCCAGAGACGACGAAGTGCGTGCAAAAGTGCAACGGTCTTCGAATTCAAGGCGTACATACAAATAGGCAGAACGGAAAAAAGATGCTTCAGTTGCGGGTGATCGTTGTTCTGCTGGTTCCGATGTGCGGTAAGATAAAAGTGTAGCGATATTTCTATGTCGAGTGAAATTTTCTTAAATTTTCTTAAACGTGATACTTCAATTGTAGATAGCGTATCTTCAGAATTTCAAACAACCAGGCTAACTATAGATTTGTCAAAATATACAAATTCTCCCTTTGCTTCTCAATATATTTTTGAAATTTTACGAAATAGACGCAGTTCCACGTAAAACGTTCGCCACGATGTGATGTATATTTACAAGCTGTTAATGTTTTTCGCATTCGTATTATTTGCATCGATAACGTTAAAAATTGTTGTTTTATAAATAGTTTCGTTGTTAGTTGGCAGAGCCTCTCCACTGTATGCGAGCAGAGAAGAACATCCAAGCAAAGTAGACATCGGAAACCTGAAGGAACTGACCGATATTTTGAGTAATAGCAGTAGCAAAGCGACCACCTCATCGATAAAGGCGGTAGAAGATAATACGGGTGGGTAGAACGAATTTTCTTAACGATTGAATTCTTTGTGTTTGCATCAACTCGGTTAAACGCTTAAAATGCATGCGGTCGATATTCTTTCTGCATAATTTACGCTTAATGATAGCACAAATTATTACCGTGAGAATGTACCGAATGTACAGAATGTCTTATTGGTTTTTATTCTTTTTCTTTTTTTTTTTTTTTTTTTAGGTATAAAAACAGCGAACGAAACCAATAATTCTACACTAATTAATACAGCTAATGCGGGTGTAAATACGCCGGTAGAAAAAACAATCGACGAGAAGAAGGAAGATAATGAGAAGCTAAATAATAGCAAAGAAAATAATGAGAAGCTAAATAATGACAAGCAAAATAGTGAAAAGGTAAATAACGAAGAGCAAAATAGTGAGAAGCTAAATAATGAAGAGCAAAATAGTGAGAAGCTAAATAAAGAACAGGTAAATAACGAAACGCGAAGTAACGAAACACAAAATAGTGAAAAGCAAAATAGTGAAAAGCAAAATGATAGAAAAGAAAACTGTACTTCTACGAAAGAAGCAGAGGACATGCTTCACTGTAATAAGTACCCACGGGATGATGATGGTGATTCGTTAAATGCTACAGGTATATATTACATAAAATTTGAATGAAAAGAGGAAGTTATATAAAAATGGACTACATTACATCCATATTCCTTTTAAAGAATCTACGATAACTAACACGACTACTGCGAATAATAAGACTGGATCCGCTACAGAGTCTCAGGTACCGGAAGTTATTCCTCGTGAGAAAGAAAAAGGTGACGCGAAAGATGGGGAAATCAGTGGAGATAATACGCAGACTACAACTGAAGTACATTACGCTATTGTATCTTCTGACACAAATCACACTATCAATACCGATAATTCTGGTACAAAAATGTATTTTAATATAATTTCTTATACAAATTCAAATTCTATAAAAATAACTCAGTCACGCGTTATTACATACTTGAAAGCTTATTGCATGTTTTAAGCTCGATGAGTTTTACATTGTATAATAAATGTCATTATATCGTAGATGTTCCGAATTCGACGGATCCAAAAGATAGTACTAATACTACTGAAACATCGCTTGAAGTAAATAAGGTTGACAGTATAAGTTCTGAAGATATTGAGGCTGCGACTTCTACTGATCGGAGTAATAGCAAAAATATGTCTCCGGGAATCATAGCATTAGTTACTGCGATCAGTTTTGCTGTAGCAATTGCATTGGTATATATTGGAATGATCGTTTGGAGGCGGTACATCGAGTAAGTATTAAACTTACTATAGTTTCTTTTTATTTATGTATATGAAGTAATAAATTAATTTATTCTATCTTTTTTGTATTTCAGATATAGATATGGACACCGGGAGTTACTTGTTAATGAACTAGAATTTGATACTAATGATTTGCGTCATTTTGAGGTGAGCATATAACTGATTATATTCAAATTAATATTTAATTAAATCATAATAATTTAATTTTACACGTTACAGCTGTGATTTCAACGAAAGTAGTAATCTGCAGGGAAGAAAAACCGAATGATTCGCAGCTAAGGCTGATATTATGTAAATATTGAAGATTCATTGATCTGTGATACTAAGGACATGCATTGTGCCTGACAGTCAAGACACCAAATATATTTGGATAATATTATACAGTTCTTGGGATGTAATTGTTTTATATACACTATGTATACAATCAATCTTTTTCAACACGTTGATTGTTTTTTCCTTCTCCTGTAGAAATTAGAAATAGCGTTACTGTGCTATCATGTATATTTTTATGGTGATAATGCGATGCACAGATCGTTGAATAAATGACGTAGCATTTTAAGTATCAACTAAATGTTTTACAAACAGTTGAGGGTGCTAGAATATCCGTCAGTTTTCTTCGATATTACTGTAACGATATTCCTTCTTGTTTTGTAGTATTTGGAACCATTGAAAAATGTATAGTATAAACGAAACTTTTGTAATGTAGTATTATCCTCGTTTTCCACCTGTTTTTGTAATATGTGCGACGAACATGTAAATAATTTTAGTTAAATAAATAAATCGGTGGAATATTTTTTTTTACCAATGTATTTTTATTTTTGCAAGAAAAAAGGGTTCAATTAACACCTTCTCAAGTAATTGCAATAAATCTTCGTAAAAATTATGCACATAAAAAGATAGGACGATTTATAATCTTACATACTCTAACTTACATAGTTAATGATAAAACGAATTTTGATAACAATACATTTATTTATAAATTCGACAAATCACAATCCCAAAAAATAGTTACAAATGGCAAATGACAATACGTATAATATTTTAAATATTTATCTACACTAATTATTTGTGACATGTTCGTATGATTCTATATTGTTCATTACAGGAATTCTCTGTTTTTGTTTATTAGCAGCTTTGTAAAGAACAAGTACGTACAGCAACTTTTATGTGCCAATAAGTTTACATTAATCTTCGTTTTTTGTAATTACAAGAGGGCCCACGTTATCATTCGTTTCCTGATTATGACGTCCGTGACTGCCATCACAATATGGCCACTAAAATAGAAAAATTTTTAATGTAAATATCAACGTTAATCATATTTTTATGTATTTGTCAATATTAATATCTTTTATGCATACGGTTAGCATACAAACAAATGATATAATTATATAATATATGTTCATGTGACTCGCAAAGTTATTCATAGATATTCTCAATGTATGTCACTTATGAATAGGATCCAGAATCTTAACAGCAAATGAGAGCAGTGAGGTAGATAAAAACAGAAAACTTACATTCTTAGATCTCCAACAACGGCAAAATGCAGCTTTCTCAGTGATATCTTCTATATCAACTGTGTCTACCACTTTATTTACATCCTTCTTTATATTGGGATTCACACACCCACATGGCTATAATCATAATTAATACAAATTACAGATGAGTAAATTGTATAACGTGCCAATTAATTGGTACAGTGAGTCCTTTAATACATATATTTTATAAATACAAATTTATGAATTCAAATAAAAAATAGTATACAATACTGATTTTTAGACAAGTTTAAATTAAAGTTACAATTATAAATATGAAGTAATATCGTTATATAATCAAGAAAGGAAAAGCGAAATACAACGTAACATACTATCTTAATGCCCTTGATGTATTGAAAGATAAATACACTACATTACATAGATCACTTACTGGTCCTCTAGCCTTTGGACAAAATGCTTTGTATGACATATAACCGACACCCGCTAGTAAAGCAGTTGGTGGGACTAAGGAAATCCAATCACGTACTAAATGAAAATAAAAAAGTTTCATAAATTCATACTATTCGTAGAACTGTTGGATAGAATGTGGCACAGTAGTGATTTGCAATGTCACGTTCAAAAACTTTATTTCTGAAAGGTACTTAACATGATTCTGTTAGGTCGCTAAATATATGGAAAATATGTTATTTAATTTCTTACTTCCAAGTCGAAACCATCCTCCTATAGTATCCGGAATAGGCAATCCAGCTAAATAATTTGGAAGAGATTCTTTGACGAGATGTGCCAGTAGCATCATGATTGCTATCACTACTGCGCTAATCAAGCTACGATTTCAAACGTGAACTAGTTGCGTTGGATATTCGATTATTTTCCCATGCTACGAAGTGAAACATATAAGTTAAGACTAACTTTATATATATTTATAAAATATAATTTTAAACATGGGAATCAATAGATATGTTTTACTCTTCGAACATTTTATACTTGTTATAAATCCGTTACAATGTTAAATAAAATATTACTGCTCATACATTATTTGGATTTGACAATTGAAAACATTTTGGATTTTAAGTCCTCTAATAAATTATTGCTTGTGTGTATTGTTTAAAAATGTGAAGCCCTATTTCGAGTTGTTATATTTATGGTATCGTTCTAGTTAAGTCAAATAATTTTATTTGATAATCTTGACTGAGTAATAGTTTTGTTGGATAGGAACGTTCTAATAATAGTTTACTAAATATAATTAACAATTTTTTAAATATATCAATTTTTTTAGTAAAATGACTACACCTATTTTATTTGAATTGCGACATATATGTATATGTATGTGTAGCACACAATGCTCAATACTCTAAATCGCAAATTGCAATATCGTAACGTACGCAATTTTTCAAAGTCCTGAAAATCGTACGATTCATTAAAACCGCCATAAAAGATACAAACATATATTATTTTCTATATATGATTTTTAAAGTTGGATATAATATACATATGTAATGTAATTTGCAATCGCATTGTTGCCGGCAGATTTTGACTAATGTAGTGTGAGAGGTGAAGGACCGGTGGGGTCTGTAAGATGCCTTGTAGGTGGCGCCATCCAGTCGCGAGGCGTTCGCCGGGCAGGGTGGAGGTGGCTGCGTCGTCCGCAAGGATACGTGGTCGGTTGCCGCGACGCCGCCGCGGTTCGCGCAGGCACAGGTACGAAGTGCGCGCGTTTTCGAGGCGGGTATCAGTGAAAAGCGCAGGAGTGGCGTTTCTACGTGTCCGTTCCGATATCGCTGGCTGCGGTCCATCGTCGACGGTGCATATCGGGTAGTAGGAGGCTCGTGTCATCGGTGACGGAAAGAGAGGAAAGAACCAAGGAGAAGGAAGAGGGAAGGAAAGAGATAGAGAGCGCGGCGCGGTTCTATCGCGCGGTGCAGTGCGAAAAGTGTTCGCGAAGGGGGCCCTTGCTTCCTGGTCCGTGTGTGGGTGTTCGTGCGTGTGCCAAGAGAGCGAGAGCACGTAAGGAACGTTAAACGTAGAGTGACACACGGTGGTTGACAAAGGGAGAGAGGAGAAAGACGAGATAAACACGGGTCGTCGGATAATCCTTGTGTACGGTGTGCGGGTTTCGTGAAGGTGCGTCAAATGACAGTGAGGTGATCAATGTGCTCGAAACATGGCTGAGGAGCTGGTGGTCACCCTGAACCGCGGCGACTCGTCCGGATTCGGGTTCTCGCTCCTCGGTACCGCGGGTTTGCCGCACGTCATCTACGACATCGTTGAGAATTCGCCGGCAGCTAAGAGCGGCAAGGTAAGTACTACTTACTGGCTTCGATCGTATTTTCATATATATCTAACATATTCCTGTGGTATTGCCTGTATTGGTTTGGTACCACATAGTCAAAGAGAGTGAGTGAGAGAGAGAGAGAGAGAGAGAGAGAAGTTCGAGGACAGTCAAAGGTGCACGTTACGAGAAAGAGCAACCCCAGTTTCTATACGCGTATAGCGTATATGCATCTAACGCTGTGTATACGTTACGCATTCGTCCGAGAATCCTACGAACGCGAAGGGCCTCAAAATAACGCCCGGTGTATATCGACCCGTGTTATTATCGCGAGCACCCTCTGTCGCCCTGTCTGTTTCTTGACCTCTGATTACTTTTTATTCTCACGCTTTTGCGAGTCGTGCTTCCTAGTGCTTCTTCTACTGGTATGTATACAGTAGTGCTTCTTTAACTGGTCACGAACCGGCAGCTTATCCGGTCAGCTATCGAGGAAGGTATATTCTTAGGAAATCTCAAACATCTGCGTTTCCCAATAAGTACTAATGTGATATGCATTGCTGACACATTTGTTTATTTTACATATGTACACTAGTGACGTGTTAATTTACCTGTTTCTTGGAACTTATTTTATGGAGCGTTTCTGACGTTACGTATATATATAATATAAAATAAACAAATGTTTCAGATATGCATATCTCGATTTTATTCAGAAGAAACGAAGACACTGTAGACTACCTGGAAATATATTTTTCTGAGGAGGTACTTTCCCAAATAAGGTACTGGAAACTATGGTCAGTTTATAAGGTACCTCTGCAATACCAGAAGTGTCTAGAATAATTTTAAAAATCAGTTGAAAAATTTATGAAGATGGCAATTGTCAGTTATCGAGGCAAAATCCCGACCAGTTAACAGGGCAATATTGTACACCCGTCTTAACGTCGACGGTACGGGGATGCTGATTGGCTGGGTGGGATCGGTTTAACGGCCACATTCCAGCCTGTCGGTCGGTCCCTCTGTCCGTGTGCTCTCTCTCCTTTCCTTTTTCCCTCTCTCTATATCTGTCTCTCTCTTTCTTTTTCTCTTTCCTGTTTCCTGGGGAACGTATCCCTTCCCGACGATCATACGGATCGGAAAATTTGAATCAAAAGAGACGGGGACCCTTTGTACGTCCCAACGTTCCTTACGTTTACGTTAGACCAGTCGCATTTTCTCCATTCCTCGTATCCTCGTTGAAATGTTTTCAACGCAGCCATGTTTATATAGAAGCTAGAAACTATTTTGTTTTATACTAACAGTAGGCCAATTTATGACATTTTGCTTTATTATCGATTATGTTGACTTGAGATAACTTCTTTTTAAAAGTTTGAATAAATTTTAAAATACAAACTACAATAATTTTTCATACTTTCATAGTTGAAAGAAGCGTATTTATTTTTTATAAATTACAGGTACAAGTACAATTGCGTAATAAAATAATATATGCTAGATTAATTTTTACGAAGCAAGCGATTGTACGCAATGGATTGACTATAGGTCACCGTTCCATAGTTCACGCAAGCGCGTTGTTACGCGACCGCCAATTTTTTCCATGGTACCTCGTAATTTTGCAAATTGAACTCACTCGCTCTTTCTCTCTCCTTTTCTACTTCCACTTCCACCGGTGTTTCCCAGTTCTAGCGCAGAATAGATCGATTGCTTTGACGGAACTGGTTTCCGATATCGGCGATACTGGCCACTGTGAAAGATACGAATTTCGAGTAGCAGATGCAAAATAGATTAACCCTCGTCACGTGGACCAGTTTAGATCGAGTTCGTAAAAATCGTAATCCGAGGTGGCGCAAACGAGCTGTTGGAAACCTAACCGTTATTAAGAATGGCGCATCTTTTGAATCGTGGAAACAAGGTTTTACGAGAGCCGTACAAAATAGGAATTCATAATAGATATGATTCAATAAGCATTTGCGTAATTGCTATGAATGCAGTACACAATAGTCCTTTATCGAATCTTTTACAACGTAGGTAGTCGATATGTAACATATATATGTGGCACATGAGTCATGAAGAGGTTGATAAGCAGGCTGATTTTTATACATTTATCAGAAATTTGGAAGTGAAAAAGTGCACGTAATGGATAACGATATGTAGAAATATATATAAAACGTCCAAAACAGAGTATTTACCGTAATATCTCGTAGATGAAACAAATTTCTCTTTAAATTCCATTTCTTCAGTTACGTATGTAAAGATATAAAGTACATAGTAAAATATGTATAAAGTATTCAATAGTACGTTCAATAGTCGTTTGCTTAGATATGTTTATAGGTTAGTTTCGTATGGACATATATATTTCTGCGTGTGTTCGAAACGTGCCACATCCAAGCAATCAAAGCGAGTGTCTCAAAAAACTGCGGGATGCGCATGCGCGTGACTTTTTGTATTCTGCATAACTGTCATTCGCGAGAAGAATGCGTGTAACAAAGGAGCGGCCAGTCATTACGCGTGATTGGAATGTGTCATTGTATGCACTGCCCCTTTTTCCCTTCTTTCTCCACTTTTGTTTTTCGAATTCTTAAGATCCCATTAAACAGAGTGGTGTAATTGGAAATGTGTACTAACGTGTTTCCGTACTTGTATGATTACCTTCATTCTGTGGGCAGATACATAATCTCCAAACATCTTATTCTAACCTACGTGCTGTATGATCACTGATATTGGAAATCTTTGTTAGTGGTGTTGAAGTACGATAGTTTGCTTTAAAATTAATGCATAATTGAAGGTAGGTTCCTCTTGTTTTCTTTAAATTGACTCAATACCAAAAGAAACCAAAATCTAGTAACAAATCGAAAAATTGTACTGTTTCCACAAATACTATTGCTCGTAGCGCTTTACAGAGGAATAATATCTTTATGTGTTTAAAATAATAGTAAATTATTTTCAATATCGAAAATTTATTCCTCCACGACGTTTTTGAAGATATAACTAAACTAAATGAGAAAATTATAAAGTTATAGAACTTGTTCATAGATAGACATTTTCATAGACGTAAACTATCAGCGCTACAAAGTACGGATTACTCGATACGATTTATCGATACAAGACCACCGCGAGATAAAAACTCGATTTATGTTCGTCGTTTTGCAGAATTATCCCTTAACACCCCTTCGTATTGGCAGTTTCACAGCGAAGCGTTCGAGATACGCTATCGAGACTGGATTTATTCCGTTGATGGAGGTTAGCGAGAGTGCAAAGACGAAACCCGGCGAACTGGATTATTTCTTTTTAATTAATATGGCAGTGCCGTGGGCCTCGAAAGCAGGTTAGACCACTATATATCGATAGCCACTCTAGATTCATTGTTCGACCGGTACAAAGAGCTCGTAATACATTTTGCATTGTTGCGCGGCCGGATTTTTCAAATTGTTTTTTTCTTCATCGCGAGGGTGCTGGAATCGGTATCGAAACGAGGTAGAATGGCCGCCGTTTAACGAGTCATTGGGAAATTTCACGCGTAATAAATGCCTTTTGCGTCGGTTATTTTGACTCGTAATTATTCGACGAATATATAGATATATTAAATTTGCTAATTACAAAATATATAAATAGTAAAATAATATCTTAGAACGGTATCGAAATATCAAATATTTAAAAATCCTTGCGTATCGATTATAGAGGGAGTAAATGTCTAGCATTAAACAAGTAAGTAAATACGTAGTGAGTAATAAAATAATTAAAGAAACTATGTACCTATATATATATATATATATATACATAAATATGTATATACAGTAAAGATTTTGAAATATTGAATATTAAAAAAAAATACTTAGGAAATGGTTCTAAATGTAAAGAAATAATTGTGATGTAAAATTATAATCGTAATTTATAACTGTAAGTATAGATATGGAGAAAAATGTATTAAGACGTAATAATTATTAAGATTTCCTGATTCGCTAATACGTCTTAATCAATTAATTCTGCCGAAGTTGTAGTTGTAAGTGTAATGGTTAACTAATATCTTATTGTAGTAAGCTACGAAGGATATGCGAGGCATGAATTGCGGTAATACCTTGCTAAAAGCTCCCATTTAACAAAAAGGGAATACTCGCTATGGGCTACATAGTAATTCCATTCAACAGCGTAATTGTTCAAGTATTCGCAACTCTTATCAACCTGTACAAAAACCACATGTATTCGCTCACGAAACGCATTAACAAACTTCACGTTATCACAAGCCATTTCCAGGTATCTGTACAGGCATAATTCTTCCCACTGTTTTCGATCCTCGCCACTGATCAACCTTTCCTTTGTTCTGGCTGCGAAATTAATTTCGGACGATCCGTTCTCGGTAATTAAACACCGTATAAAAATGTGTGCACATGATAAGAGACACGCAATGGTATTCTCGAACATTGTTGCAAAGAAACAGATGCGAACCAGCGAGCATGATTACGTGCTTTCGTTCGTTTATTCGTGGAACAGTTTCTTTTTCTCTTCGTGGCGATAATCTCTTGATTAGCGAACCTAACCCTTTTAGTAGGTAAACCTTTAGGCGGCGTTACTTGTGCAGCTATTACACCTACGGCACGATACATCTCAGCGATAAAGCTGGTATAATATTTTACGAGGACTAGAGAAACACGATAAGTCATATTTTCCGTTTTTCATGGAGCAGGCCGTTTTTGAGATAAAAAGAATAATATTTTACGAGGACCAGAGACGCGCGTTAAGTTATATTTTTTTTGTTTTTCATAGACGATATATTTCACAATGTGTTTTTATTTAGTTTTACCGTTAAATATACATCTTTGCCACTCTCATTAAAGGATGATCAAATTTCGAAAGGATTAAACTTGATATTAATCTGGATATACTCCGTCTATTTTTTAAGTATTCTTCGCGTTTTTAGTCGAGCAGATTTCGACGAGCAGATTGACAAAGATTAGAGAAAACAAGAGCTTGCGCGTTAACTTTGATTCGTTTCGCGTATGGACGACTGGTATTTGTACAAATAACAAAATTTCCGTCGTCGATAGCGGCCGTTTGTATGCAAGAGATCGATTATTTATACATTTTTATCCGAATTCCATTTATTGGGTGGAAATTTTAATTAATTTCAGATTAGACGAACTCCAACCGATTGAATGAACTTATTCGAACACGAATTCCACCCACGTGAACGAAAAACTACAATTAACGGAGTGAAACCATGCGAACATTATACGAACTGTTTACCTTCCGTGAAATTCAGATAAACGAAGGTCCGCTTTACACCTACACGGATCTTTCGTGCAGTCGGAAAGGTTGATACGTATAATTTGCTGTCCGAACATTATGCAACGGCGTTGCGTGATGACACGACAGAAGAAGTTGAAGTTTCTTGACGAAGGCGCACGCGAGCTCAACAATTAGCCCGACGCGCGTACACGTCGTCGAATTTCTCGAATTTATCGATCGATCGCCTTGATAGCTGCAAGACGAATGATCCTCTCTCGCTTTCCGTAATTACTGCTCTTGAGACTGATACGATGCCTCTGTAATCTTGTAGATCGGAATAACGATCGATGTTCGGCCAGGCAAGTTTCGAATACATATCGTAGCGTGTGTACGTGGTAACGTGCGGACCACGTTCAATTCTTAGCGGTTAAACGGGAGATGAAATTGTGCTTGGTATAAATTTCGCGTAACTATTAATTCGCAGTTGCGAAATATTTCCGAGTTTATCGCCAAAGTATTTTGTACCTTAACTCGACGAAACGAAGTTCGTTTAGAGCGAAACAGATGACGATTAAAGTTACTTAAAATCTTTAAATCTCGAGATATTCAATGTTATTCGATCGTCTTGGAAACATTGAAATTTCCAAATATTGAAAATTCGATAGTCTCGAAATATCGAAATCTGCGAATATTCGATGCACGATTCACCGAAAATAACAGGATCTTTAAAATAATTGAAACTTGATTTTCTAGACGTTGAAGGATTCTAAGCTAGTTTTAATTATCTTAAAAATATTGAACTCTCCGAAGCTCCGATATTCTTCGATCAAAAATACATCTAAAATCACTTGTTATAAAATCTTGTCTCTTCGTCTCGTCTCGTAGCAATAACATTATCGCCAATAACGTTATCGACATTATCGCATGATTCGGTAATACGTTGATTTATGGGAAGGAATATGTCGGGTCATGGGTCGAATTCAAAGCCATTCTATTAGATACAGATATTGCGCCAGACAACCGGCAAAATCGAATCTGAGACGGCGCGCTATTTATCCGCAGCTTCTGCAATATCGGATCGACGTTACGATCGATACTATCTCACGGCGCGCACCTATCCGACGTATTAATTTCCGCAAAATTTCCACCTGGTAATTCGATCTAAATCGATCACGATCGAAAGTGGAACGTTGCGTGCGCCTAGTCGTGTCAAGGTACTACCTTTACGACACCTTGTTTCTATACAAATCACGATACAACCAGGTTATAAAAATTCGTCGCTAATCAAAACGCTATATTTCGTGGAAGAATTTAGAGTCAGGTTACACGATTACGTAATTGTAGCAGTGAAATAGAAATTCACATTCCTTTCGAAGATAAGCGATTCGTATTTAAGAGTCGAAAAATAAAAACTCCAGTCAACGATGTACGATATTGTTATTCTGTGTAATGATATTATTATATATTATATTTGCATTAAATATTTATACAATATTGTATACGCGAGTCGTTCAGAAACCACGTTGCTCAATTTTGGAAGTAGAAAAATACAAATAAAATGGGCCAGTCGATTTTGAATACTTGTGAATTTAGATATTTTAGGGCAATTAAATCGAATACTTAATGTTTAAATATTTTTTAACAATTTAATTCTTACGGTTCTTTTTTTTTTTTTCTTGAGGAATTCTCATTAAATTCTTATGCAAGTACATAAGTCACTCGCTTTTATGAATTAATTAATCGAGAAAATCCTAAAATGTCGTGTACGAGATTCAATATCATTATCCTATAACGTTGAACTGAAATTAAGTCCATCGTAACGAGATATCGAAGCATCCTGAACGATGGAAAAGCTTTAAACCGATAGCAATACGTACAGTCACGATAATTCGTTCCACGTTTAATATGTTTCGGTGATGAATTGATTATTCCTCGATTAATTCGTATCATGTTAATGGACGTCGATCGATTTTCCATGTTATCCGTTCCAGTACGATTCTTCATCCTTGACATTTGAATACATCGATCCTCTCCTGTGCCAGTGTCATCGTCATTGCTCTAAATACATTTACTCCAAACGAGATATCAGCGTGCGATCGTGCACTGTGCGATTAATTATGAAACTTAACGAGGAACCCCGTTATCGCGGAATTAAGAAATCATGGATTTCATTAGTATGCGAACGCCGTTGGGAGACGCGACTCGAATGGGAAAAGTGGTATTTCCTTTGGGTGAAAACTGCTAATTAAAGAATGGAGTTTCACGCTTCATTGATAGTACGATTTATAGATACTATTGGTGATATATATATTATATGTATTATAAAATGTTACTCTTTTATAGGGAAATTATAGAAACTCGTACTATATAGGAAATTTCTCTTTATACGTGGAAAGTATCGTGGCATTGAAATGTTAATGCTTTTCGATGCTAGACGTAGTTGGACAATTTTTCAGATACCGACTAAAATTTTGTTTTCAAGGGAATCGATTTGCAATGAAAATTTGTTCACAATTGATCCCGAAATATTCTGCTAATTTTGAACGATCATTTTAACCTTCTCGAAAGATAAAAATACTTGTTCGCTAAATTAAGAAAAGAAGATTTGAGAATAGAATATTTTGAACCGAGAATAGAATACGAGTTTCTTACTTACGACTTGTGATTATTGTGGCGCATTACGATCTTCCACGTGGCTTGTTACCGAACAGGTGAATATAGTGCGTATAACGTTTGGTTTCACGTCATTTCAAAATATACAACGAGCTCGTGTTCTATCGAGTCGATAAAGACGAAGCTAGGAATTTTCGATGCTAGAAGAACCGGTGTTTTACTCGATAAATCTGCCATTCGACGAAAACTACTTGACTCGATGAAACGTTTTTTCTGTTGTTTTTTTTTTTATAAAAGTCGTTTATTGGAAAAATTTGTATAATTCTCGTGTTGACTCGTTTCTCGAGATTTCAGTGAGATGTAAAGGAATCAAGAGTTCGATAGGATTATCTTTTTAAAAAACTTGATAATATTTTTTAAAATTGTTTTACGCTTGTTTATATAATCTCATTGGTGGATATACAGTACGGGAGACATATTTTTAATAGGCTAATTGTTCTCGTTGCTAATTGAGATTGATTTGTTAAAACAGAGTCTTATCTAACAGTCGTCGGTAACGATAATCAGAGCAATCAGAGTAGTGGAATAGTTCACTTTGGTTAACAACGTACGTTAACCCTCTGTACCTTCAGCTTAAGCATAGATTAACTCGCGAATCGCTACTTAAGAATTAATAATTAACAATAATTATATTACTCTGAAAGTATATCGGAACATAGGAGTTAAGAAGTTGATCAAAAAACACAAATTATAGCGGTATTCGTTTGATGTTGCGATTACCTTGGAAAACTCTGGCCAGACGACGATAAATTTTTCATTGAAAACACGCTCTTAGATATCTTTCGCACAAGCAATTTTCAAAATTTCAATTTTTACAATTGACATATAGAGAAACTTTGTTTCTCTGTATCAAAGTAATCAGGATCACGGTGTAACTATACGAGAACTCTTTTCGCATCGCAACATCCATTTTCCACTTATTCATAGGCAATATTGAAAAGAGCATTCGTATAGTATTCATCCGCAGCTAAAAACAAACAAAAGAGAAAAAGCGGGAAACGGGAAGAAAAAAGAATCGGCTAGCTTTTACTATCCGAATAATTGAAATTCCAAAGAATAACTTCATATTTCATATACGCATAGCAATATTCGCAGGAACCCAGAAACACACTTTCACGAGAGAAATGGATTCTGGATTGTTTGCTGTGTTAGGAAAAAATGCGATTCCAGCGAGCGTTTCCAAGGGCGTTACTCGCGCGCTCGCTCTCGATCGCGCGTGCATGCACGCGCGAGAATGCTAGGATTCGCCCGGTGCGTTTTAATTGGTTCTCGTAAGTTGCGTTTCACTGGCACGGATAGTCGACGTGCCACGCGCTCGTTTCTTCTTTTCTCCTCCCCGTCTCGTTAGCTTTTCCCTCTTCGTGACCAAGTTCTCTCCACCGCCACCGTTTCCCGATTCCGTGTTTCCTCTCTCGTGTGTCCGCTTTACGAAAAAAACAGGTCAACGACCCGACGCCGCACGAGTATTGTTGCCTCGCGACGCCGCGAAACGGACCGCCAGCAAGAACGATTTCAAAATCGTTACTGCTGCGACGATAATCGTACGATGATTTTAAGGGACGATTTCCGAACATACGGGTTAGAAACTCCAATATATATAGTCTACGTTTCAGAGTTGGTAATATTTTCATTTAATTAGAACTGAAAGATGCTTGGAGTGGAATGTGAACGTCCTAGAAGCTGAACCGAGATTGACTTTACGTCTTACAAGTGTCTTAATTGCCTTATTTATATGCGTGGTTGATAACCAATTCTCAAGAAACAAATAGATTATATGTTAGATATGTAGGTATTTCTATCAGTTCGTTTGTATATGAAGATAGCATAAATGGAATATAAATAGTACTATTATTGAATATATATTGTTGTATGATTTACTGGAAAGCCCAACTCTTTATGCAGTAAGAATAACAGGCTTAACGGTGAAGCGAGAGACAGCAAAGGATTATGGCCCATTTTGCGTGCAGTTACTTGCTTAACGATCTAGGGGTGAGTTCGAACCAGTTCACACGGTATTTTAAAGTCAAGACGTCAGAAAGTAATGGCGTGTTTATAAGCAATGAGCAATCAATCACTATCTCGTACGGTAGTGATAAAATTAATTAACCACAGAAATTTGCTAGATCAATTGTTTGGAACGTGTACTTAACGATGACTTTTAAGTTATATTTTTGAGATAACATTATTCGATATCGTCATTAAGTAGACAGTAATTATAGTAAAGTAGATTGTCATTATATTATTTTATATAATAATACGATTTAAACAGTTTCATAATAGTATTATCACTCGAATCGAGTTTCTAACCTATACGACAGCGAAGAAGCTCGTATCTCGAAATTCGAACGAATTCGAAGAAATGTCCCTAGCACCTGCTTCCGTTCTGTATAGTAAAACTTCTCCCCTATACTCTAATTCTGTTTACGTTTCGTTTGAAAAATAGATAAATTCGAAGTAGCGTATCGGCCATTTCGATAAATTATCTTTGGAAAGAAACGCCTCGTAGGAAGCGGTAAAGGGAACCGTCGGAAGCTATCGTCGCGGATTGTACGGCTTCGATGCGCGTCGCGTCGCCTTCAACCTGCGCCTGCACTGTCTCTAAACTGTTTTTTTGCCCCGGAGGCACGGCACGAATCTCGAGAAGCGGCTCGGGCGAGAGCGGGAGAAAGGGGAAATAGGAATTTATGTCTCAGACAGAGAGGAAACAAAACATAGAACGTTCTGTTTCTTACGGTCGTCTTTCCATTCCACCGTGGCCCGCTTGGCACGAGACCGAAGCGAATAGCGAGCACACGACATCTGAAAAACGCAACAGGATGCAACGCTGTGCATTGCGAGTATTCGTGAGATGTAGCGAACGGCACAAGGAACCGATATACGCTTCTCTTTTCTACTTTTTTCTCTCTCTCGAGGTGAAGTATCACTGGCGTAAATATCGTCTTATCTGGGCCGCACGCCGGCGGCAAAACAAAAGCCATTCGAGATATCGCGAACGAGATTCGATAGCGCGCCACCGTACACGAAATTATCGCCGCGGCGCTTTTCAGCGATACTAGCGCCACCATGATCTCCCTTTTCGCTGCAAAAACCGTTAATCCCGAGGTTCTTAACCTGTTCTCTAGAAACTGCTCTTTTTAAGGGAAACGTTTGTAATCTAGGGGAATATATCGTGGCGGGAGTTAATTGTGCGCCGAACGCGGTTCGACGGGACTATTCTTCCTCGCGAGATTAGTGTTTCGCGGGTTGCCGAAAAATTTATGGCCCCGAGATTAAGGATCGTGAAGGGGTTTCTTGATACGTGCGCGCGGTTGAATCGAGGCGAGGAAATTGGAACGTGGATTTGTGACTTCCGCGTTCGAGCAAAGGTTCGAGTAGTATTTGTAACTTGTTTGTTATCTTCCGCTATTTGGATTACGAACGAAGGGCGAGGGAAAAGCAGGAAATGTCTATTTTTAGTACTTTTATATTATTGTATAATGTATTTCGTTGGTAAGGATGGAAACTAGGAAATTATCGATACGTAAGAAACGATAGATTAACGATAGATACGTAAGAAAGATACCGTTAAAGATGCGCTCTTGTTAAAAAATAGTGATTTTTATCCTCTGTTGGAATAATATAAGATACATGCCTATTCTTCCTATTGTATTACTATGTCTGATCAGTATATGTTTGCATTACGGTTCAGCGGTAATAATAAAGCTTCGTGCATAGTAAATGAGTCAAGAGTAAAGCGTCTGAATGTTAATAAACTGGTTGGATATTCTTTGTTTTGATAATAATAGAAATGAACGTTTCCTGTTTTATTCCAGTATTGTATAATATTCAACTCGACAAGGAATTAAAATAGTATGTATAAAGAATTATTTATTTCGTTGTATTAGTTTTATCGAAGGATAATAAATTTTGTTAGCGTGTTCATAGAATTGCATAAAGATTACCGACTTTAATGCAAATGCAGGATTTCGATAGGTCAAATCGATGGCTATCTGGCGCGGCAAGTGGATCCAGATTTACGAGCAAATAACCTCCGTTTCGCAATTATCGTAATTATCGGAAAAACATTTTCGAACGATGTTATCCACTTTTATGCACATGGACGAGGATAAAGTATGCCGCCTCTTCCTTATTAAGCCTTAACTGCTGAAATAGGGCCTCGATACACTTTTTGCTCCCCTAGCATCGTCTCTCGCGTTATTTATGCTCATTTAAATTCGTAATTAAGTCAGAAACTCTCAATGGATTGAAATAAAGGCAATTCGCATTTCATAATACGTATTTAACACTGAAATAAAAATTACTCTTATTTTTCAATTATTGTGGATGAAATTTTGAATATGTTAAATGTAGTTAAGCGGATTAATTAGTAATTTATTGAACACGTTAAAAATTATAAATGCGTAGCATAATACGTTATGTTATATATTAAATTGTAGATCATGGTCTTGAGAGCACGAATAAATACATTATTTATCCGGCTAGCTGTAAGCGTTAATTTTGTCGAGGGCTTATATTTCCTTGGGACAACACCATGAACGAGCTCGTCGCGGAAATGGGCGCGGCGATCCTACAGGTATTTACATAAATTATACAAGTTCAGGGCTGTATTTTTCGCTAAGCATTTAGGGCGCTGTAGTTAGGTTTTTCTTAAGGGAGAAGATAGAAAAGTTGGATAGCAAAGTGCAGTTTCATATTAAACGATCCCTAATGTACGGTAAATGTACCTTCCTTCCAAATAAATTTTCTTAAATATCCTTATATACGAAAGATGACGTTGCTTTTTTTTTTTTAAAATAGAATCATCTAATCTTTAACGCAAATCGTTGAAATAATTCTGCTATTTACGAGACTGCTATACAACGGAACAAGAGCATCAAAATTTTGATATAATGCAGATTTCGTTCATGAAATTCTCAGGTTCGTCGTTTCAAACATATATTTCAGTGTCTTGATCGCTTTTATTTTATCCATAAAGGAAAATATAAATAAGATATTGAACGATAACAATTACGTCGTAAAGGGAATGATGTAATAAAAGATTGAGATACGCCACTGATATCATTTGAATGATCGTGTGTTTGCTGACACGAACGAACAAATACGTATTACACAAACATATAGGTAAACCATATATCTAATAAGTATGTTTGCAATGTTTCATAGTATGCGTATAGTATACGATGATGGAGAATATTGCTTCAAGGATAATAGCTTTGTCTTAAGAGGATCTTGTTCTTCTCGAATAAACGTCAAGAAAACGTGACGGATTGACTTTTGATTCTAACAATCGCAATTAAACGACGAATATTTAATAATTATACATCATAATTTACGATACAAGAGGGAATTAAATCATAAAGAGAACGATAGAATTTGATATTAAATGAATACCTATAGTGGTGTTTAAAATGTATGACGACGAATAGTAGATTTGTATGACAGAAATTAACGTTTATCATTTCGTATGAAATTTAACTGAAAATAACTCGTACGCGAAATACGAGAATTTCATAAACAGATATCAGAATTTATGTCGGACAATGTGAACATATTATGTTCATTCGTTTATCTATAATAAATTAGGCAAATCCTTGGACGTAACTAAGGTGGAATAACGATAAATATCATACGAACTGTTCGATATAAATACAATTATAGCCGAATATATTCTCGTCGTGGGATAACAAGATATCGACGATAACGAATTTAGCAACGAAATTAGATTTAGTATAATCGTTGTCTTATGTTCGAAGATAATTTTATTATATTAGACAGAAAATTTCTCCTATCGATTGTCAAGTCAAATTCATCGTTACTCGTTTGTTGGAAAATTTCTCACCAACTATTTTAAAAATATCTTCACGAAGATGATTCGCTGGCAACCGGATAGAGAATTCTCGAACACAGTGACAAAGGCGTGTATTTCGGAAGAGACAGGGAAAAAGCGATGGAGTCTCGAGCACATAGAGAGAGAGAGAGCATAACAGGCAGGAAAAAGGACGATAAGCCGATCGTTTTCCGGGCGGCGCCAACTGATTCTGAAAAATCGTTCTAGTCGACGCTCACGCTCCGATACTCCTCGAACTCGGTTTCGAAACGAAAGAAGAGGCTTTCCCTGGCAATAGAGGAAAAACGATTGACCTGGCATGCACGTAAATTCGAATCTCCAAACCTTCTTTTCGCGTTATCTCGATGACTGCTCTACGAGGTTGAATCGATTCCAATTTGGGTCGGGATATAACGCCGTTTGACTACTTCGCGACAAGCTCGTTTGCTCCGGAAAAATCATTTCGCGGAGAGAAACACGGAAAAAGAAAGAATATTTCTGTTTATACGCCGGTGTGTCGTCTCCAGCGTGAATATTGTTAAAGTAGCGGTGCAATTGTTGACCGAGCGTTATTCTGTCGAAGATTCGTGTTCGTTTCGATGCACGTTTCGTTCTGCAGATTATTTTGCGGAATTTAATAAATAGCACGAGTTTATGGATATTGCAATCGAAGCTGTTGATCGGAATCAATTTTTAATTAGGAAAGGTTAGAGGTTCGAGGTTGGTCGAACGATTAAAAATTCATTCTATGCATAAATTTATTTTCTTTGTACATTCGTTTAATATTACGCATGTGTTTTTTTAATCAACTAAATGTTACTTGAAACGGAAATTTTACCTGTTTAACGTTCGTCGATTAAAAACCAGGATTTTCCAGTTCCAAAGCATATCCCTATTTCGTCGGCTTTAAAACCGTAATACCGAAATAGACATTTGGATTTAGACAGAACGTGTCCCAAGCGTTTTTCAGACCTACTTTCTCCCGACCAAAGGGTTCGCAGAATAATCTCGCTTTCAGGTAGCAACTTGCCCGTCAAGAAAAATGTCCTCTTGCTATCTTATTTTACCTGCTCTTCGAATCTCTCAACGAAAATTTCAGGAAAGTCACATACTCGTCCGTAACATTTTTCGAATCTATCATCCGTTTGAAAAGTTGGGAGAAACGGGAAAGTTGTCGATTTATCTGCTTTCCCAGAGGAATTCAGAGCCACCGTTGAATTATTCCATGCACTTCGAGACACACCGTAAAAGGATTTTAGAAAAGCCCCGTGGTTGCGAGCTCTTCGCGCTTGCACCTTGATGCAACGGGGCTGTCGCTTTATTTTCTTATCCAAAGTAGAGCATCGATTCCGGCCATCGAAGCCGATTTATACTTATATCCGCAGAAGGGCTGGCAAGATGAAGGGTGCTTTGTCACCTGGTGCTGAGGGACATACGACGATAAACGTCTCCTTGGCGTCGTCTAACGTCTTAAAAATCTCGAGCCTTCTCGATACTTATCTGGTAGAATCGACTGTTTCGCAGAGCGTAACTAATTCCTAATTCCCTTTGGTTCCCTCTGTCTGATGCTTTGTTCGAATTGGAGAACTCTTCTTTGTCTCTTTGCTGCTGGAATTGGATTTTTACGAAGCGCAAGAATCTTATAGAATCTTATAGAGAGAGAGAGAGAGAGAAGCTGTGAAGGAAGGATATTAAATTTGGATCACGGTGAACGATTGCTTGTGGATGGAAATTTGATCCAAGATTTGAAAATATGAAAAACGTCGGTTTTTATACCGTTGAAAAAATTATAGAAATTATTTAGAGAAGATCGGTTGATCGAAATTCACGTGCAAAGATTACTCGTGAATCATTCTTCGTAGATCATCCTTCTTTTATAGAATATAAAATATGGAATACGATCAAGTGGCCTATATATAATTCAAACTGTGCCAAATACGACCCGACCGAACGTGATCCAATTACGCTCCAGTGAAACCTCAACGCTTCAATCATTTCTCTCGATTATGAGACTACCTCACGTTCAACCAAAATTTGTCAACGACACGATCTATACCATCTCTAACACTCCACTATCGTCGACTCTACCAATCACGTCCGATCAGCTGCGAACAATGCGAGACACCTAGCACTCCGACAAAACCTAATTTCTCCGATCCGCTGGCAAACACTCGACGAAACGCGTTAACTCAGCCGATGACAAATGGTCCGCTCGATTTGCAGCTCGGTCGGTCGAACGTGATAATGAGAAAAGGTATTAATTAAGGATCGCCGGTTGGCGTGCTGCTCTTTATCGAAGCAACGGGGCATCGTTAACGTTCCGCTGCGGTTTAACGAACGACGTTGAAGAGCTGGCTGACTGGAGCAGGCGAGCTCGGATAGAGAGACAGAAAAAAGAGAGGAGTAAGAGAAGAAGCTGAAGCGTTATGTTGCGTTAACGTAACGCTGTCGGGAAATGGGTTAAGGACGTTAAGGCCAACCCTCGTCGCCAACCGGTGCAAAGAGTGGGAGCAGATGGAAGAGGGTATACCCTGTGGCGATGCTCTAGCAAAGAGGACTCGGCGGACCGAGCTTTACTCTCCAATTTATCCGTGGTTAGGTCGTTTTTGCGAATCGAAAATTCGCAATCGGCTCACGTTCCTGGTATCGAGAGGATCGTGGCTGCACTTCCTGAAATAACGTTCGATTTCGTGGTCGCTGATAGGAACGAAATTTTGGAGAGCGCGGGAAGGGACGAAATGGTGAAACCAAGAACGAAATCTTATCTTTCATCTTCCTTTTGGTAATTTACGCGTGCGGAGGACGAAGGTGTTTGAAAGAAAGCTTGCCAGATGCGGACGTTGGGCACTTTTTACGTCGGATTTACTTGCTCAATGCGTAGATAGATTTGCATACTTTACCTTATACGTTTAATTATCCGACTAATGCCAGTGACGCAGCTGGCGCGTTTTTGCGACGTAAGAGTTTAGAAAAACGAATAAAATACATAACGAGCAATGAAGACACGTGTTATGATCAATTAGATATGCGTGTTAAAACATGCATTATTATTCAAGGTAATTCTCGTAGAAAAGAAACGCAACTGCCGAAGGAGGTTAGTTTTGAAGGGGATCGGTTGATCCCGCTTCCCAGAGTCGAATGTTGTTGTCCGTCGATCCTCGTAGATGGTTCCTAAAGAAGATTCGCTCGTCGCGTTTCGTCCCGGGACTACCGGCGGACTCGTCAGTAAGGCTATGCCCGGTAGTCCCTGCCTTAGACGCAGAGGGCGTCTCGCTGATTGCGGTATATATCCTAATGCGGAGCCAATTCGACCACTAGCGAGAGAAGTTCGTCCGACCGCCGTTGGCCCTCTGGTGGCGATCGCCAGCCCGGTGTTGCCG